>VZTG01002166.1:1398458-1708045 GCA_013397845.1 Melanocharis versteri | reverse complement strand
GGGTCAAGTCCTTAAATACCATAGGCTGGCATAACTTGATTGAATATAAAAGCTGTGTACTAAAGGCTCACACAATTCCTCTTTTGAGGAACCAGCATTTAGACTTCAGTTAAAGGAAGGCACAGCTTTGTGGAAAGTGGGATTATAAACAATCCACTGGATGCCATGTGCTTACAATTTTTAAAATTTTCCTCCATCATCTTTGTTCTGAATGAAAATTTGAAGACAGGTTGTTGCATTATGCATTTAGCTTTCAGAGAAGAAACTGCACATCTGAAATAATTTTGAAACCTCTGCCTGCAATCATACATCTTTCTCCTGCAGGTACATTTTCAAAGATTGTATTTTGGAAAAGGTGTTTGTTGGTTTAGTGTATTCATATTATTGTCACCAATCTGTAGTTGTACTGGGAAAAGGCAAGTTTGATTATGAAGGATTGCATGTTACGTTTTATTGAATTGTATCAAACTAGAGCTTCCATGCTTAACAAAAGCATGAAAGTTGTGTACAGAGCTGTGATCCAAAACTGCCTATCAGAGGAGCAGAATTAGGGATACTTTTATAAAAGGAAAATAGCTATCAAATTGTCTGTACTATGTAACATGATTATAAAGTTGAGGTTAAATATATGTTCCCTTTATTGTTCCTGTGGCTAGTTAAGATTTAGCTCTGTTTGAAGACCATTGCTGTTTTGATGAACTAGATTTTACTCATTTCTCCAAAATTTGAAATAATGTATAGCTACTGACATTTGAGCAGTATAGAGAATTTAACTGGTAAATAACTTTTTACTCATATTGCGGTGGATATCCTTTCTCTTGTTATTTTAGATTTTCATTAAAATGTTTATTTTGAAAAATTATGCTCATTATAAGATTTCTGAAACTTGCATAACTGAGGCATTTCTGAAACTTATGCAACTGAGGCACCCTAAATTGCAAGAACTACCAGCTAAATCCTGTATTTTGCAGGGAACTTCATGATTTAACAAGCTGTGTGAAGTTGATTATAAACTTTGCTGTAATATCAAGTAAATACGGGGGTATTTTATAGGCAGTAGAAAATGCTGTCAGTGTGCATATTGCAGGTCTAAGTCTGTGCTGGTTGTGGGGGACACTGCCGTGCCTGATGGGTGATGGGAATCCTCTGATGTTGAAGGAATCGCTGTGAAATTTTTAATGGAAATACAGCCTGATTATTTGTTCTCTTTTTTCATCTAATGAAGTTGCTATTTCACCCCAAGTTGCAGCCTTAACACTGCTATCCAAACCCTCTTTTACCCCTTTTTAACATTTCCATCTGAGAATGGAGGGATTAATTGCATCTGCTAGACCTGTTTCCATTGCTGCTTCACTGTATTCTCACTTTGCTTGTCAATTTAACTGCTGTGTGTATTTAAATATGAACAAGAGCAGTCAAAAGTGTCCGTGGTAGTGTTTTGTCAAAAGCAGTCTCCCATAATTCTTTCTGTCAGTGTTTTTGCCTTGCACAATGTTTCTATTCATTATCGCAGGTGTATAGACAATATCTGTACCCTTATGTAATGCAACCATTTCTCCCATTTACAATTTGATCCTGTTCAGCCTTGATACTCTTGCTTTTGGAACTAATCAGTGATACTGTCTCCAGGTGTCTTTAAGATCTAGCTGCACACTCAGATGATGCTGTATAATCTCAGAATTCTGTTGGTCATAGTGTTGTTATATCTTACATGACTGCTTACATTGTTTAGAATTCAGGATCTTGGGTAGACTGTTGGAATGTGTCAGTACAAAATCAAACTGAGGAATAATGGGCCCTGTCTATATATGCTGAATTATATCTAGTGAGGGTCTGATAATTTTTCCTTCTTGTTACTTATTCTAATAAATTGGTTCTATGCATGTTTATTTTTATTACTTATTAAAAATATTTCCACAAAATATCCAATAGCTAAAGCCCCTATGAAATAACCTTACAAAACTTTTCTAATAGCAAGTGATTTAGATATATGTTTTATATAAATATATATGCTTTTCAAATAATGTTTTGGAAAGAGTGAAAAATGAGGGAAAAGATGTCATGTCATGGCCTCTACAGGAAACTGTCTTGTTTTCCCTCCGTCTGAGCCCACTCTGCCTCAGCTTTGTTCACGACGATCTCCTTCAGCTCTGATATCTCAAGTTAGCAGGACCATTCACTTTTCATGCTTTTGGTAAGCCAAGTCCTTTGGCTTTTGGTACAGTGTCAAAAGTAGCGGTATTTTTATGTTCCACATCCCTGTCCACAAGAAGCTCAGTGTGTATGTCCCATCAGAGACTGTAGCAGACTTGGTGACTGCTGTGGAGAACAGCTTGGAGAACTTGAAAAGGTCAGCCTGGCTGAAGATATGCAAGACGGTTGTTTCGCATACAGCTCTCTCCTGAAACTGCAAGTTTCTTCTCCTCTCCATCCCAGCACAGACATACTGAGTGCTCGGTCTTAGGAAGAAAAGGTTTTCTGAGCTAAAAATACGGACTGTGTCCAGCTCCAGTACAGAATACTGTCTGTACAACACAGCATATTTTAGTGAAGAGAGGGAGCCAAAATACAGTGCATATCCAGGCAGGAGGAATGCAGAAAGATAAATGGATGCCCATCATGCAGTTTAAATGCACAGTAATATAACCGTAGGAATGGTGGAATGATTTCAGGACAGGGTTGTGAAAAATACAGATTTAATGATGACCAGGTACATGTTCCTGGCAGGATGTTTTTCTGTTGCAAGGCAGCTTTTCAGGGAGAAATTTGCTGCTCTCTTCTCTACCCTGCTGGACAAGTGGACTTTCCTTCCCTGTTAACTCCTAGAATTTCTGCAGCTTGTGATCTGTCTGCTGTTATCAGGATGCCATTAACTAGCTGATGATTTCTCTTGCTCTTTCAGTTAGAAAGCAGCACACTGCAAGCAGTACTGTTCAGATAAAACTATGTTGTACTCAAAATGACCAGTTAGGTTTTTTGGAGCAGAATGCTCAAGAGCTTAGTATATGCCAAAGTGTTTTCTGTGTATGTGAAATGTAAGCCCATTCCCGAGCAAGTCTGGCACTGGGAATAAGGCACTTGCATTTTCCAGTTGTGCCGTTATGCGCACAGTTAATCTGGAGTTATATGGATGGTCCCATAAAGCTGGCACATACTTCAGATATTAGGTAAATGTCTCAAATCAGCAGATACCTTCCTGTAGTGTCAAGGGTTTGCTAGTACATTGTGCATAAGCTTGGTTGTCCTGAATTATCTTAGGAATGGAGGAACCAGAAAAGGGGAAGAAATGCTGACAGCTACTGTCGATGTATGTGGTTAAGGCTGAAGATTTCAGACATGGTTCTTGTAATTTAATGTGATCTAACTTATACTTACTGTCAGAAGTCCTCAAAGTTAACTTCCTTACCGATGTGAGTGGAACATGCTTGCAAGGTCTGCTTCTTGGTGTATTCTAGATTTGAAGGACACATGAGGGAGTTTTTTTGATGATTCTTTATCATAGAGAGGATTCACAGCAGTCTCTTGCGTTTTAGTGCAGTACAGAGCAGAAAAGGGGAAAGGGATTCCACAGCAGTTTTGCACAGAAGATCTACTTGCATATGACAGAAAATGTGCTGGTGACCAGGATGCTTACATTATTTCCAGTAACCGTATATACACATTTTATGCTTTATGTGGGTTATAATACTTGGAATGTTAATTCTTTATGGAATAAAAACTCCAACAAGAGATTTGTGAACTTTTTAACATGCACCTAAATCTTTTCATATGATGATTGTCTTAAATTTCATGTGTCATTACAGAAAAGAGATTGTATTATACTTTTGCTCTTTATTTTATCAATTCTAGTAACTTTATATTTGGTATTACTGTTTTGAAACGCAGTGTTTGTACAATATTTAACAGAGTAGTATTTTTTAATTATTAAAATTTGGTGGATCTTTTTTTCTTACAGAAGTTTTGATGTTGGGCTGCATCGCTTTCTGGTCAGGTAAGCTAATACTTACTTCAAATTGCAATTCCATGTTGCTGTGCTTTAACCTCAGCTGGCAGCCAGGCCTCATGCATGCTCACTCCCTGCAATGGGATGGGGAGAGAATTGGAAGGGTAGAATGGAGAAAAGGCGTGGGATGACATAACAGTTTAATAGGGAAGGTAAGAGCTGAGCCACACGCAAGCAAAGCAGAACAAGGAATTCCCTCACTCCATCATGTGTAATAGTGACTTGGGAAGACAAACGTCATGACTCAGAACGTCTCCCCACTGCTTCCTTCTTCCCCCAGCTTGATACACCGAGTGTGACACCGTGTGGCATGGGGTATCCCTTGGGGTCAGTTGTCCTGTGTNGATGGGGAGAGAATTGGAAGGGTAGAATGGAGAAGAGTCGTGGGATGACATAACAGTTTAATAGGGAAGGTAAGAGCTGAGCCACACGCAAGCAAAGCAGAACAAGGAATTCACTCACTCCATCATGTGTAATAGTGACTTGGGAAGACAAACGTCATGACTCAGAACGTCTCCCCACTGCTTCCTTCTTCCCCCAGCTTGATACACCGAGTGTGACACCGTGTGGCATGGGGTATCCCTTGGGGTCAGTTGTCCTGTGTCCCCTCCCTCCCCTCCTTCTCTCCTTGTACACCCCCAGTCTACTTCTTGGTGGTGGTGTGAGGAGCAAAACAAGGCCTTGACTGTGTGTAAGTGCTGCTCTGCAGTAACAAAAGCATCCCTGTGTTTTCAGCACAAATCCAAAACAATCCCTTACTAACTGCTATGAAAAAAACTAACCCTATCCCAGCAAAAACCAGCAAACGTGTTAAAAAGCATTTCTGTTGTAATAAGTAGAAATCACTATGTGAACTCCGTATTACTTAATACTTTCTATGGCAAGATCTTCTTTTGTCTTCTGTTTATTTATTAGTTTGAAAAGCTTGAAGTATTTGTCTTGGATATCTACCCAATGTCACTCTCTAATGAACTTCTTCAGGAAAACATGACTCAGGAAATTTCAGTGGCTGTGAAAAATCTTAACTTTTCTTGTACTGAAGAAAAGCTTTTAGAAACTCTTTTCCACTGATAACTAGTAACTTCATACCTTGTAAAAAGGGCTTGAATTTTATAGAAAATTGGGAGTGTGGAGGGGAGTCTTATATTCTCAACAGAAAAAGCAATTTATTCAGTATGTGCAATGGATTATGTTCTGAAGATGAATAAGGAAAGTAGAATCATTGTTTGAGTGCTTTGGTTGTTGATATTTAGAGGGATGAAGCAATTAAAGCAGGGCACTTCAGCAAGAAAAGGGAGGTTAATGCATTTGAATTCTACACTGAGAAACTGTTTTTGCTGTTTAGAGTTTTTTGTGTGGGCAAAGTCACGGATTTTCAGCACGCATGTGTTTGCCTTCATTTTTAATAAAATACCTATTGCTATCTACTGATCTTTACAAAGAAGCGTAGTGTGTACTATGAAATGTGAATTTTTCTGTGGTCTTTGGGCACTTAGAGAATTAATTCCATCAGTTTTTTCACCCACTGAGATGTTGCAATATATCTATCAGTGAAGAATTCTACCTTGGAAGAATTAACCCAATATGTATGAGGCAGAGTATGCTGTTTGGGTCCCACCATAAGGATCAGGTGGTGTCAGCTTTTCCATGAGTTGGCTTTGCTGCTGAACTCTTTATTTTAGGCTACTGTGTCATATTTCCTGGATAAAGACTGTCTTAAGCCTTCACACATGAGTCTTTGTGGCTTTAATGCAGTGGTTTTTGGTACCAGATGTGAGACCATACGAGCCTAGGTCACAAGGAAAATCAGGTTTGTTTTAAAGTTGTGCAGGCCAACCCACTTCTCATAACCATTGAGCAGTAGACTTTGTAAGGTTAGGGTTATTTTGTGTATTTCTTTGTGTGTAACATTACAATGTTTACAGATGGCTCTCTTTGTTAAAGGCATAGTGTCAATATTACTGAACGTACTTGGGTTTTAAAGTACTTAGACAACTGAATATATAAGTTCTGGTATCAGTTCTACAAAATTAGTTACATCTATATTTCGATGAGCAGGTTTTGTTTGTAAATAATTGTATAAGAAATTGAAATCATATTAAGATATGGTTTTAAATATGCTACTTTATAAAAGAAATATGGTGCCCAATAAGGTCTTCTGGGAATGCGTACAACCATTTAACCAAGAGTAGAATCATGGTAAGCATTGTTGTACTAAGTGTGAGCTCCTGGTAATGCTTCTGCTACAAAATATTTTCATTTGCTTCATATAAAGAATGTAATAGGATATTATTCTCTCATACAGCACTGCTTTACATCCTAAGGAGATGCGGTATTTGAGTTGTATGTTTGTGTGATCCTGGACTGCAAATAGCCATGGAATTGGAATGAGTTGAATGTCATCTTTGACTAATGTATCATATTTTTATGGTCAGCTGTGTCCTGTGCAGTTCCTCTTCTAACCTTATTTTAGACATTTTCAGCCTGTCACCTACCTCTGTTAACTACTTGGAGAACCATCATCTGCTTTCTCTGTAACTGTGCTGCTAAGGAGGAAGTGATATTCCCTTCTGTTGTACCAGAATGAGTTTTGTTTGGTGTTTCCTTAACCAAAAAAAAACAAAAGAGAAATTTTTTTTAGTAGATGACTTTGGAGTAGGAAACAGACTTAGCGTTAATCTCTTCTGTTGGTCTGCCTTGTGAATTTTAGTAAGTTACTGCCTTTTTTCACCTAGACAGTCTTTGCTCCCGAGGACTTGCAGTTCATCTCCTGTGTTCATAAAGTATCTGTCATACATGTCCTACTGTCCTCCTTTTTCATTTCCGTGTGAAATACAAACAGTAGGAAAGAAAAAACCTGTACCCCAACAAACCTGGGTTGCAGGAAGCATTGAAAATCTGTGAGCTGGGATTTGAAATGCACAAGAAATTATGACACCACCCTGCCATGGAACAGGGAACCCAGTATGACACTTGCAAATATAAAATGTGCGGCCAACAAAAGTAAAAATAGTCTCTGCTCAAAGGACAATCTGCCTAATTAAATGCTGATTGAAGGAACTAGGACTGTATGTACTAGCCTGGTGTACACAGTCAGTGGCTTCCCCAAGTGAAGCATGACACAAAGTATTACAGAGAATTACAACTACACAGGATTTTTCCTGTGTTCTTAGTAAAAAATTAATAGAAAATAATTTCTGTCCGCCTATCTATGTCTTGAACTGTGCTTCTGATACCATTTTTAAGATAGCTTGGAAAAGTTTAAAAATTCCATATTTTCAAATGTACTATGGATAGGTACATATTACACTGTAATGGCTAATAATATGTTGTTTACTGACTTGGACTGAACTGGATTCTGGGACTAGATTTTTAATTACTGCTTGCAAGCTGAAAACAAGTGGTATTGTGGAACTCATATTTGTGAAAGGAGAGTGCAACTGAGTATGTGGGGGTCTGGGTTTTGAACATTTGTTAGCTATACCATTATATTTGAAGCAGGGATCCTGGAAACTCACCTGGTAAGGATCAGTACTTTTGTGAGGAAAACTAAGGTTTGGTAGAGGTAATTAAAAATATACTACTGTACTTGGAAGGTTATTTTCCCAATGTTTTCAGTCAATGATATGAAAGAACCTATTTGTTACTACTTTTAGGATTACCAAAATTATTAATCGCGTATTTAAATCGCATGAGTACTATACAAATGCAGTAATATTTCTCCAATGTGACTGCAGGAAAAACAACCCTTTTTCTCCTAAATCAGAGCATTCTCAGAATGGAGTGATAGGTGTGTTTTCAGAGTTAAAAATATATAGAAATAGCCTTTAGCATAGCAGTTTAGAGGGGAAAGAGTGAGAGAGGCTGCCTGTTGCTCTTTGCTCACTGAAGCTATTTTATCTAGGCATTTCATCCAGTGCTGAGAACAGGGCATTGGATGAAATAAAATTGTGAACTTGTGGGAATATTTACAGTCCTGATGCCAAACCATGCTTCCTTTAGGACAGCACTGATGAAGACAGTGGGGAAGAATGACAGTTCCTGCAGGCATGATTCTTTTGAAAAATCTCTATGCTTTCAGCTCTGCTGTGCCTTTGAAAAAGTGTGAATCATACTCATTTCAGTACAGATCTGGCTTTGAAGAGAGCTGCAGGACCATGCACCCCCAGTGTCTCTGAAAGGCATCCATCTGTTAGCAGTGCTCTCAGCTCACCCCATGGTTTGCAATTATTTTAGGTTGTTTAGAGCTGCAGGTTATTTAGGTTAGCTTAGTCCTGGGTGCAAAGGTACTCTGAATACAAAACTTGAAAATCACCCACTTTTTTTAGTTTTCTCAGGTAAAGCATGGCATAGTTTACCTCTAAGATCAAAATCCACTGTGTGGTGACCTCTACTGATTTTTAGTTATGAAAAGGGTACATCTGTGTAAGGGGCAGAATGATCTCATGGTGAAAGAGGGGATTATGGTTCTTACTGAGGTATGATTATGAAGAAGAAATGGAAAAATCTGTTCATCATCTGGCTCAACTCCTGTATTAGTTTACTGTGGAATCCCATGGGATCCCACATCTTCAAGCTGTCTCAAGCCAAAGAAATATATGCCCCTGCTTAAAAAAAAACGCCAAGCAGATATTTTTATCACTGTATTGAAAAAACCCCACAAAAACAACTGACCAAAAACCCCCAACACACCCAAAAAATTCCACAATAACAACCCCCAAACTTCTGAGCTTTCCCTTTCTCTTTAATGCACACATGTCTTGGAAAGTCAACATATGCTGCAGCAGTTTTCTAACTCCATTGCTAGGTAAGCTCAGTGGTGATTCTTGGCTGCAGTGCTGGACACAGATTCTGTGTGAGGTTCAGTGTAACACATGGCCCTCTCTTGGGAACCAAACACCAATGCTAATGCTGTTCAGTCTCTCCTCTTTTGAAAGTAGCTGCCCATAAAATACCATTGATGATCTAATATGCTGTAGCTAGGCTAGACAGCACAGTATTAGTGAGATTCCACTTTTCTCCAGCAGCTTTGATAAAGGTATGTGGATAGACACCTCTGCCTTTGAAAGTGTTAGCTATCCCAAGGATACATTCTTTTTTCTTCATTTTGTCAAGAAATTTGACTTTTTGGTTTACTCTGTGTCCTGGATACCTAGTCAGCTTTAAAGCATGCACAGCAGTCATAGAATCATACGATAGTTTTTGTTCTAAGGGACCATTACAGATTGCATAGCCCATCCTACTCTGGAATGAGCAGGTACAGCTTCAAATTGCTTGCTCAGAGTCCTGTCCAACTTGACCTCAAGTGTTTCCAGCTCTGAGGCATCTACTGCCTCTCTGGGCAACTTGTTCCAGTGTTTCATCACCCTCATTGAAATAAAAAATTTCTTCCTTCTGTCTGTTTGAATCTAAGCTCTTCTAGCTTGAAGCCATTACCCCTTGTCCCATTGCAGCAGGCTCTATTCAACAATCTGTCCCCATCTTTCTTATAAGCCCCCTTCGAGTCTTGAAGGGTTGCAGTAAAGTCTCTCTGGAGCCTTCTCTAAGCCGAACAGTCCCAACTCTCACAACAGTGTGTGCCCAAACTGTCTTCTGAAGCAAACCACAATGTTTTCCCAAGAACAAAAATCTTTATGTGGTTCTGGGGCTCCTTTGCACCAATAGGCCACTTGTTTCTGACAGGTAGTGTGGGTACAAGTACTCCAGCTTTGTCTTCCTGTGCTCTGTGCAGTCACCTCGTAGTTCCTTAGTAGTTTTTACTCCTGGGGTTTCTCTTTTCAGGCTGTCATTTTAATCAGCATTTAACCTTAGTCTTTTGCCTTAAAAAATGGCCACAGTGCTGCACTCACCTTCCTTCAGACACCTTGAGGAAAACGTGGTGCCCTAAAGAACAATTTCTGCATTGTGTGCATTTGGCTGGACTATTCCAAATGAGGTTAATCCTAACCAATATTACCAAAGCTTTGTACTGCTTTCCCTGAAAGTCTTGGATGGCTGGTTAGAGCACATCTATTTGACTTTTATGTGTATCTGTGTCAATGGGAGACCTGCTGAATAAAAAATTCTCTTTTCTTTAGTATAACCTGTGGTGTATCTATGACAATTTTATGTATCTATCTCATTTTTCTCACTTGGATCGGTGCTGGCACAATAGTGCTGTATTGATTAAGCAGAAATGTGTCTGGCTGAAGGAAAATAATTTATATCTATCTGTAATCATCAAAGTAATGTAAACAGTAAAAACTGCTGAAGAGGCGAGTGATGCACTGCATCATTCTGCGTAAATCTGACAGGCTTCCTGGGGAAGGATCCAGTGATGCTGGTAATTTTCTTGTCATGTGCAGGTAGGACCACTCTGTGTAGAGTATGTGTTACTGCTGTACTTGCGTTCTCTTTTGGGTGATTTCTGCCTCGAATCCCTAGCCTTTAAACAAAGCAAGGAGACTTGCAAGGTATGAGACTCTAGTAGGTAGGTATTCGCTAGTCTTGAATTCCTGGGATCTCTGTACTCCTCTGGAGCAGTGCAGATAAAGCCAGTGGAAACAGCACAAGCAGTGTTTTCAGTCAAGAGTGTCCAGCTGCGATACAAGGTTCTAGAGCAGACTAATACAGAAACAGGCTGTTTCCAGGTTACATTGCCAAAACATCCCTTTGGAAAAGAAAGCCCACTGAAATAATGCCTCCTTCGCCAAGGAGCTAAGAGGAACAAAAGGTAATTCTTGCCGTCTTTGGGAATATTGTGATGTAGGTGTGATGCGCTGGAGACAGCCTTTGTAGAGACTTACTTGAAATTTTGTGATCGTTAGTATATATTAAACCTAAATTTGTAGTCTTGTTGGTAATAAACGCAATTGTAATAATCAGTAGGTGGGATTGAATTGGCTTTGTGTCTAATTTATATGTCATTTTAAGGTTAAAGCATTTGTTTCATTACTGTTAAGAGGTAGTGGTATTAGCTTAGAGAATTCTTTCTTACTTTCGATATGGGGTCCTAGGGTTTCTGCAAAAATAATTTAAAAGTTTTAAAACAGAAGAGAATAGCAGCTAAGCCATCCATAGAGACCTCCGCATGGAGAAGTTGAAAAATATAGCTCTTTTTATAAAATACTGCAGTTACATCCAGCTGCATTGCGGACTCCTGTGAGCTCTGCTTTCAGATGTGCTGGAAGTTTTGCCATGTTTGCTGTTGTTTGCAATTTTTGAAGGTCAGCCCTGGTCTAAACGTGTTCCTGTTGAAAGCAGTGATAAGAGCGAAGTGGTATTAATAAGAAGAAAACAAGAAACCAACAAGCTGGATAGTACTTGGAATCTTCTAAAATGTTCCAATTTTTAGACCAACGTGACCACTGCTAAAAGTCCATAACTAAACTCCTGTGGGTGCAGTGGGAGGCTCTGTGACTGTTCTCCTGTGTGTGTATTGGGCACAAGCGCAAGCTGTGCAAGTGACCATGATGTATAAAATCAGTTGTGGTGTCTTAGAGTGGGACAGTGTCCAAAATATCTTGTTTGTTTTAAAAGAAGCCAACCTAAAAAACTTGGTAAAACAGTAATAAAGACTGGGTGCTAAATTGCTTCAGAGCAATTGCAGTCTCTCAAACACCTTCTCAGAATGAAACCTTTTATTTTTTTAAAACAGCAAACAATCTGTTGTTACATAATGAATTAGTGTTGAGCATGTTGCAAAAATAAGGCTGGGGTTTGTATAAACAAAACTGAATCTTTATGTAAATGTTATGTAAATGTGACATTTAACTTAAACTGTTGGAGTGGGGAAGTCGGGATTAACAATGTACAGATCTCATCATGTTTATGTGTTGCAACTGTGAATTAAAACAGTTTGTTATTTTTGTTGCAGGGTGTTTGAGTTACTATCTATGAGTAAGAAATACGCTGTGAAACATGAAGTATTTAAAGATTCAGTTCATGCTACTTTTAAATAATTTTACCGAGTATTTTAATGGAGCTGCATCAAAGGTTGCATTTCACTGTATTGGAAGAAAGTGTGTGCCCAGCAGTCTTGAACCACCTGTGATTTTAAGGATTCTGAATTTATTCTTTGTGTAGTCCAGGAAGTTATGTCACAGGAACTTTTTGTCCCTAACTCTAAGTGCCAGAATTTGGCTGGAGTTTACATGTGATTTCAGTCTGAGGGACTTTGCCTCTTTTATAGATGAATCAGTATTTTATAGTCACAAAAATGAATAAGTAAAAAAATATTCATTACATAAGAAATATTTTTTATGTATTACTTCAACTTCCACCCAGCACTGCTAGTTAAAGCTAGACATGTTTAAAGTTTCATATGATCTAGAGTATAAGTTCACAGAAATCTGCCTAATTTTGTTTGCTTTTTTGATTAATTCTTTTGTCTTTTACCCTTTTAATATTGTCTTTTTTTTTCTTCTTGTGGTCCATATTTGTACTTTAGCATGCTAAGAGACGTGATTACAGCTTCTAAATAGGAAGACTGGGCTGGTATAAACTTTAGTCTCGAAGTTGTTCTGTGTTTTAGATGTGTTGCATAGTGGAAGATGTAGACCAGAGCCAGAAAAAAAAAAGGGTGAAAAGAGTACTCTTTTCTGCTCCAGCTTCTGGTAAATTAGTTGCATGCAGCTCAGTAAGTGACATCGCAGCCAGCGCACGCCTCAGACTAAATCTTTGTCGCCGGCCCTGCTGCTGCTTTGAGTTTAGCGTCCGTCCCGCCGCCGAGAGCGGACCGTGTGACGAACCTCCCGCCCTGCGTTCCCTGCCGCGTGCGGGAGACGATGAACCCCTCGGTGCCGCTGGCTTTCCCCGTTCTGCCCGGCGGCCGGTCCGGCCCCGGGGAAGGCTGGGGAGCCGCGGGCCCGGGCAGGANTAGGAAATGTGCATTCCAGAAGATGTAGTCTGTTGTACAATCTCTGCTTTTGTGCCTTTACTTCCTGAAAGATCAGACAGGAGGTAGTTCATATAACATTCGGGCTGCTCAGAATAACCTATTTGGCTTAGCACCAGAGAATACGGAATGATTCCCTTTATCCCTGTGGGCAGGGAAGCTTGCATGCCTTTCTCTTCCTTGGCTACTTTATTGTGTGGAGTGTTATGGAGACTGGAGTGTTCTGAATCCTTTCCTGAAGATCGTGGCTCTTTGGCTCATCTTTGTGCTTAGGGTCAGCTTGGTTCACCTTGCCTGGGTCTAGAATTAGATTTGAGGTGGTTGTGATACAGCTTGTTGAAGCAATAACCCCTTAAATTTAATCTGAAGTTGTATGCTACAAAGATTTCTCACATCACGGTGTCTGGATAGAGCATCATCAGATATGCTATTGCAGTAGAGGGCATCCTTCTTTTATGGCTGTGCAGCAGTGTCTGGCAGTTTCAGTCTGATTGATGCCTGGTAACCTGTGTGGTTGTTAGTACACAGTCTGCTTTCAGTCCTTATCTCCAGTACTTGGTTCTAGGTTCTCTGAATAGTCCAGGAGAGTTTATAGAGTTAAGGTAGTCTATGAGTTTAAACATCAAACTTGGAGCAAGGTGCAAAGAAAGACTATGAGAAACAAATCAAGGAGAGGAGAGGAAAGGATGAAGCAGGAGGTTTGATAACTCATAGCTAGTTAAACTACCTAGATCAGGTAGTTTTAGAGTTTGTGTGGAGGTGCAAATACTTTGAGATACCTGAGTGGAGGCATCAGACTTTGGTATCAATGTGTTTGTCTGAAGCAGTATTGATTTCAGTAGTAAAGCCTGAGCACAGGACTTGACTCGGTTATTTCCGCCATTGATGGTAATGTTAGTGTGTTTAGAGCTGTAAGCAGGAGAAGGGTAAGGCACACTGTTTAAAAGCGCTGCCTGTGTGCCATGGGAGGCACTTTAGTGACTGTCAAGCTGAATAAGATACTGTATTGAAAGCCGTATTGTCTCTGGATTGATGCCTAAGTGGTGTACGGAATTGCTGAGTGCAACTTACAGGCCAGCAGTGTTATGGAAGGCTCTGGAATCCATCTGCAGAGATGAATGCTGTTCTGGCTGACCAGTGGTATTGTGGTAGGAGGTGCAATTCCAGCTTCACTGTGGACTCTGGGAATTTAGTGAGATCCAAATTTCACCCTGAAGACTTCAGTGTTTTTTCTTTTCGTAGATGAAGCAGGATAATGGTCATCCTTTGTAAAGTACTTTGAGATCTATGGATTAAGAATGCTATATAAGAGCTCAGTGATGTTTAGTATAAGCACTTTATGTAACATCAAGAACAGATGATAAAACAGGACAGGAAGTAACTATTGGATTTAGACTTGTTCTATCACAGATATGAATTTAGAGTCAAAAAAGGAAAAGTGATTTCAGTCTCTGTGTGCTCTTAATTGCATATATTTAGGTAGGTTATAAATGCAGATAGAAAACTCTAGTAAAAAGTGATCTTTTAAGCAGCTCAGTTAAAATTAAGGAAACATGTATAAAATACGCAATTTAACATCTTTGCAAATATATGTTGTTTATGGTGTGCAGTTTAAGGGGAAACACTCTTTTCCTAGCTCCTAAAGGAATTAGGCTATGTGAATCAAAATTTCATGCAGACTTCCGTCTCAGAGGTGACAAATAAATAATTGTGTAAATTTCATACTTTTGAGGAAATGAAGGGTCAAAAGCTTCAGGCTTCTATTTATCTTACTGTCTGAAATAAGTGAGTAAAATAACATGCTGTAGCCTTTCTATTCTATGTCCAAAATATAATTGCAGTACTTCCATTCAGTGCTGAAGAACGAGCTAAGGTCATGGCAACCAAAGGATAATTCTTACTGTCAGCTGTCATACGGTTCTTGCTTCCTTTGTCCTGGAGAAGATTTATCACTTTCTTGCAAGCAACATAGCTGGATACTTGAAAAGTTGAGTTCACTTTCCAACCAGCCTCTGCTGCTCTGTTCTGTGTGAACAGCAAAATGCCGTTTGCTTGCCTGAGTTACGTGATGTTACCCAAACTTGAAAATACCCTTTAAATAAAGAATTCCACCTTGACTGATGTAAGGAGAATCAGGACGTATAAGTAATAAGTATTGCTGTACAATTTTTTGTGAATACTAATGTTATGTAATGAACATTATCTCTTGTAGCTATAGGGATAACAGTATTCCATGTGCTAGTGCTTTCAGAGACAGTTGTGGTAGATTTAGAGATTATTTAAAATGCATCTAGCATTTTGGTACAATGAATTGCTTTGCAAATCTGGATTAGACTATTGCTCTGAAAATATTAAATATTGGACATTTACTAGTGAAGCACAGTAGTTTTAAATATTGTCTTCAATTTTTTGGCCAGTGATAAGGAACCGACATTAGAATGTAAAGAATAGTAGTGTTTTTCTTTGAATTACTCATATGTATGTGTGTGTATGTATATGTGTGTATATATATAATACATATATGTAAAATATCTTTTCTAGATAGATGGAAATGGAGACTCAAAACAGGTCATGACTTGCTCAGATGAATGTTCTCATTTGAATGCCCTCAGAGTGTAGAAACAACTCAAGAGCAAATCTTACTCAAGAGTAACCTAAGTAGAGTTGATCCTGCCATGGAGAAGAGATTAGCTGATCTTTGCTAAGTTCACAGATTGTTTAACAGAATAAATATGTTCACTGACAGAAATTTTTGCAAATACAAAGCAACAGTGAAATATAGAAGTTTGCCTGTAGGATAGTAGACAGGCTGATAGTGTTTAAGCTGCACAGGTTTCCAGGACACTCTTTGGCTAGAACACAGCGGGAAAAATGTTGCTTCCCTAGAAAAAAAATCTGTCTTTGAATGTTATGTAGATAGACTGTACTGTACTGCTTGAGTTACCATCCCTGAAGGTATTTAAAAGATGTGCAGACCTGGTTCTTAGGGACAAGGTTTGATGGTGGACTTGACAGTGTTAGGTCAATGGTTGGACTCGATTATCCTAAGAGTGTTTTACAAACTGAACAATTCAGTGATCCTAATTAGCACCTTTTGTTGAGGTCAGTACTGCAGGACTGCTGTCACCTGTTGCTCTCCAAGTGAGCTGTGCTGCTGTGTGATGGCTGTGCATATGGGACCTAAGGCCAAGTGCTGCCTCTTAACTGAATGAGGTTGATATCCAAAGAACTCCAAAATACCTCCTGAATTTTCCATGGTGGGTACTCCATATAGAACTTCTGAGCTTTTGATGGCATGTCTGGAATCTTCCCAGTACTACTGGTACCACAAAGTTACTTGTCATTCCTCCCCTGGGCAATAAGAAGCCTAGTTAAAACAAAAGTTTATAGGAGATAAAAATGACCTGATTTAGATGACATTTTTGCTTCAAAGTCCTTCTATACAGAATTAACCTTTCATTTACGGTGATGACTCAAGATAAGAGGAACTTCTTTTGCGTTAGAAGTAAATGATTAAAACTGCAACTGTTGAGATGGATAGAGCTGGAGAGCAGCCTTTGATCATCAGTAAGTTTTAGCTGATAGCCAAGCAAGGGCTTTTGCCTACATGTGAGAAACCTGCAGTTTTATCATTGATTTCAAGGCAAGGCATCATCTTCTACTGAAAATAAATTACTGATGAAATGTTAGTAAATGAACTTGGGTCAAGGGCTTCCTCTGTGCACGTTCAGTAGGGGTTTGTCCTATATAATGTACCTGATAGCACCAGCAGTGCGTAGATGTCAGTGTGTCCTAGGGCTCCGCTGGACAGTCAGCTGCCGAAACAGACATGACATATGGTGGGAGCTTTCTGTAATGTAGATCTTAATAAATATTTCATTTCTTCTTGTTTATAGTGTCTTGTTTATAAACTATGTAAACAGCAAAATGGGGATGGTTAACAAAGTAACCATGGAAACCTGTTTTATCCTCTTTCTCTCTGTGGAAACATGTCTCGATGATAGTTATGATTTCTTCCCCTCACTGTGATTTGAACTGGACTAACAAAATAACTCATAAAAAATTGTATTTTAAGTTGTTGGTTATCTAGTGGCCACCAATAGGCCAATATTTGTGGGATCAGCGTAAAGAAGGATTTTGCATTCATTCTCTTCATTTGGGGTAGCACTGAAAGAATAAAATACATGCCTCCAAATAACTGTCTGTAACACTAGTAGCAAGCCATGGCTGAACAAAATACACTTCCGCATTTCTGAAAAATGGGATCTACCAACTTGTGGTTCAAACACTTAGTAGTGTTTAAATTGGGAATGAAGTATTTCATACTTTTTGGATGATACAGCCTATTGTCAAAATACAGGTGGCTTTTGCAGAATGACCATCTTTGAATCTACAGAACTGACAAAAAGGAATGTGAAAGGAAATAGTGTTTTGTCTTTAATAAGAAATCATTAGGCTTCAACATTAGAATTACTGGAAAAAAGACGACCAATGTAAGGGTTAATTTACTTTTCTAATTAAATCCCCACAAAATAACAATTGCAAATAGAAAATAATCTGAGACAATTTTAAGAAACATGTAAGTATGATAAAATTTGGTGATAATGCTTCACATTCATATTTTAATTCTGGACTATTATTTCAAGATGATTCTCTGTATGTTAGCATAACAGTAATTAAGCTTAAACTCAGCAGGAAGGGTTAGTGTTCTTTAGTTTTTGTCAAATGAACTAACTGTTTTAGTAATTTAAAGACATGCTACTTTCTTGGATTAACTTTGTTTCAGTGATTAGATACAATGCAACATCTATTAATTGAATGCTTTTATTGCCACTTGACTTACTTGGAGTTGGAGAATAGGATCTACTCATCCTCCAGTGGTCTATTGTTTATTACAGTACTGCTAGTCCAGCGTTCAGTCTGGTTTTAAGAATAGCTGTTGCCAGGTTTTCCATCACTTTATGTCTCTGCTTTTATGGGCAATAATCCTAGTTCATCAGAGGTGGATACCCACCTCTGGAAGATTTTCCCTGCCTTCTCAGGTTCCAGATTCCAGAACTGAAGGTTTGTTGATGTTTTGAACTGTCTGATCAGAGCTTTGCATGACTCTAGAGCAATGTTTATAATGAATAGTTTTGTAATTTCTCATTAATGTTTTTGCCTTTTTATTTTGTGGTAGTGCAGGACATTGTCTTATGCAGGTTTTCCACTGCATACAAGACTTGTTATAACAGGTAGTATTTAAGTCCTGACTTCAAGTCAAGAAATTTTATAGAAACCATCAGTATTTCACTTCTGTATGAAAGATCAGCCTTGATAGGGACAAAGTGTTTTGTACAGCAGGCAGAAATTGCTCCTGCAGACCAATCTTCTGTTATTTGTACTTTCCGGTAGATGTGATATGCAAGCTCTTTCTTTTGGTTTTTGATTCTCAAAAATTAATAGTGACAAGCTAGCACAGCTATAACTAAGTGGAAAGTTGTGATTGAAGGGTCTGAAACATAAGTCCTATGAGGAGCAGCTGAGAGCACAAGGGTTGTTCAATCTGGAGAAAAGAAGGCTCGGGAGAGACTTCATTGCTTTCCACAACTATCTGAAAGGAAGTTGTGGCAAGGTGGGGATTGGTCTCTTCCAGGCAACAAGTGACAGGAGAAGGGGAAATGGCCTCAGGTTGTACCAGGGAGGTTCAGGTTGGATATTAGGAAAAATGTTATTCACTGAGAGAATGGTTAAGCACTGGAACAGTCTCCCTAGGGAAGTGGTTGAGTCAGCATTCTTGGAAGTGTTCATAAAAGAAGTGGACATGGCACTTCACAATGTGGTTTAGTTGACAAGGTGGTGTTCAGCCAAAGGTTGGACTTGATGATCTTGCCAGTCTTTTCCAACCTAATGGTTCCATGATTGCCTGAATTTCTTGTCGCAATCTGTGTAGAAGATTTATGGTGTATGCCAATGAAACTGCAGATGTAACGCGGTTACACAAAGATTGCTCAGAGAAGATGTGATCTTATTTATGTTACCAAGTTAAATGATATTTTGGTGCTAGGAGGTAAGTTACCTATATTACAGAACATTAACCTTTGTTGCTTTTTGGACGGTGCTTAGAGAAGGGTGTGAAGGTCAGAGGCATAGAGCTCAAAAGGGACTTTCAGAAAGTGAGTGTCTAATACCATACATGCCCTTTGTCCCATTCAAAATTATTTTTGTGCCTAACATTGCTGTTTTCAATGTGGTTTTTTCCCCTCCTCTTGTACTGGAGTAGGGAAAGACAAAAATTTGGTCCACCTCGAACTAGGAGCAGTGACACAAGTTTTTATGAAGTGCTGTCATGTGCATAGAGCAAATCAACCGGGGAGGTCTGAAATTATTCTTCTCAAATCTCTTCCACCTTAATAAAAGGCTCAGAAAGCAATATTCAAGCAGAAGTGTCTCGCTTCAGCTGATGGTGTCTCTGAAGAGTTCAGAAGTAAATTGCAAAAATAATGACAGCTTTCATTAAGATGTTTCAGCTGTGGAAGTGAATGTGTAGGAGTTACAGGCTTTTGCCAAAGCTGTAGGAGCACAGATCATTCTGGGGATCAAACTGACAAATTATTTAATCACGGAAAGCTGACATATCTTTGTGCTGGTTATGATCAGTGTCCTGGATGCAGCTGCATCCTGGTGGGGTCATTATTTCACTGAAGTAGCGCAGACCTTCCAGAACCTGTGCAGGGTGGTCACAGCACCCTGACTCCTCTCATGTGTCCTATAGAGACACTTGAGAGCAGAGTAGGACACACTGTTATGACTTACTTTGCAGTTATTAAATGTTTAATCATCAGTTCACAGAACTGATGACTTGACATTTTAATTCCAGTTAATAATGATAAAGTAACTTTTTAAAAAGCATAGTAATGCGAATAACTGGGCATATGTGTGAGTAAATTTTAGTCCACTTTCTTCTGAATCACAGAATTGTTTAGGCAAAGACTGGCCTCCAAGATCATTGAGTCTGACCCTTGACCAATCACCACATTGTCAACTAGACCGTAGCACTAAGTGCCATAACCAGGCATTTCTTAAAGAGTTCTAGGGTTGGTGACTTCACCACTGCCCTGGGCAACCCATTCCAATTCTTGACAACCCTTTTAAATGAAGAAATTCTTCATGAGTCCCACCTGAACATCCCCTGAAATCACTTTTCTGGAGTAACGTGGGTTTTTTTCCTCCTCATTATTAAACAACAGAGTTATTAATCCCATTATGTTGGGTCAGCATTTTGTGCTTTGTTTTTTTTTTGTTCTTGTAACATATAGCTTCAGACCTTGAAATTATATCTCTTCCAAAAGATCATGTTTGTGTTGAGATCAACAGACTTTGTTCTGTTTCTATATGTTTTATAGAAATAAAGGTTTTGCTTCTCTATGAAAAACTATGTGATTTTAGCTCCTAATGCTGTACCCAAGAACTGCTGATGCAAAAGTCTGGACAGAGGTGCATGCAGTAGGCCCTAGTTTTGTTAGAATAGTTATTTAAAAAAAAAACAGCAATCAAAATATCCCATCATTCAGACTCGTAAGTCCTTGGAAGACTAAGAGTGAAATTAGTACTTGCACCTCTTTTAAGCCTCCTTTTGATGTCTGAGTTCAGTAAGGAGCTCTTTGCTCTCACATGCTGCTTTTGCTTAATTCCTTATTTGTAAGGATGGACCTTTCCTGAGCTTGGAGGAGGTGATCCCTGGATATCAACCAGCTTTCCTGGATCCCTCTTCTCTCCAGAGCTATATCCCATGAGGTTCTTATGAACAGATCTCTGAAAAGGATGGTGTCTGCTCTCCTGAAATCCAAGGTCGTCGTTCCGCTTACTGCCTTGCTCCCTCCTCTCTACATCCTGGAGATCATCATCACACGGCTACTGCAGCCCAGGCTGCCTCCAACTTCCCCGTCTCTGACCAGTTCTTTGTTGTTTGTAAGTAGGAGGTCCAGCAGAACCCCTTTCCTTTTTGGTTCCCCATGGTGGGAAGTTGTCATTAATGCACTCCAGTGCTGCATTTCGCGAGTCTTGCTGTGGGATCGGGAGGTCTGTAAGAGACCCAGTGCAGGGACACCCATCCCCAGGCACAGCTCCATGCACTCCAGCTGCTCTTTCACAGGGCACCAGCCTTCCCATGCTGTCCTTCCTGAAGAGCCTGTATCCATCTCTCACAGCACTCCAGTCATGTAACTGCACAGAGACTTCTGGCTCCTCCTCTTTGTTCCCCATGCTGCCTGCATCAGAGCAGAGGTGTTTCAGGGAGCAACCCAAGTGTGCTGAGTCCCCAGAGCAGGCTTGAGAGCTTTCACCAAAAGATCATTCCCCATTTATTGCTGTCTTTTGAACAAAATATATTGTAAATTATACAGAGATGTATGGTAGTAGTCCTGAAACAAATTATGAAAGCGTTTTAAGTCAATATTCTTTGTTGAGCACATCTCTCTTTTTCCTACATTTTAGTTTATGATCAACATTAAGGAGGTATGTTGAGGGGTTCTCTGTCTGTGTAATCAATTTAGTACTAGTCCTTAGAAAATTATGTTAGTGATGAAAGCTCCCAAATGACTCTGTTTAGAAGTGCATTGGATGCTGAACATGGCCTCCTCTTTTTTGTTGGTTTAGCTTGGTTGTGATTTTCAGAAATCAGTGTGATGTTTGTGGAAAGATGCTTAATCAACTTTTTTTTTAATACAAAGAAATGAAAGTGATCTCTAAAGAGATTATTTATTCTTTTATGTGTAATAAACTAGTCATATTCTGTCATATTAATTTATTCTGGGTCTGATATCATTCCATCTGTGCTTTTTTGAGTTGTTGCTACTAAACAAAAAGGTATCAATTAAATATTTATATATGAGCACCTGGCAACCAGTTGTGCAGTGTACAGTTCTGCCGACATTGTGAGAAATGTCAGCTCACAAAAGTTGTTAGTGACAGCCTGGAGGGAGGGGAGCACTGACACAGCAGTGATCTTGCAGACCTGATAGAAATGGACAATGCATGTTGTCAATCACTAGACCTAGGAAAGGAATCAGGGAATACAAAATGGGGGGACAATAAGGCAGAACAGAGGGCAGTAGGGAAATAAAATCTGTTCCTACTATACAAGTTGTCTGAGACAGTTCTTTGTCTCTGTGGTGTATGTGCTTCTTCCTCTTTGCTGTTTCTGTAGGCAAGGTATTAGAAAAGGAAGATAAGAGCCCCAACTAGTCCTGTGACTGAAGGCATTTAATTATTTTATCATATCTGCCCCTTTGGTGACTGGAGGTAAATGAGACTAGAGGAGATTTTTTCCTCCACTGTCATGGGGTTAGGAGGAGGAGAAAACAAGACTGTGCATTACTTCTGTTGCGTATACAAATGACTCAGAAAACATAATCTAAAGGGATTTGGTGCTTCCAAGAGCAATGGGCTTTGATTCCTCTTCACTTTACAGAAACCATAGTCACAACAGGTACAAATAGGCTGAGAATTGCTGTGGTTTGCTTATAGAAGCATCTCCTAACTCATGCTGTCAAATGGTAAATCATAACACTGGGCATTGGAGAAGCAATTCCTCTGTATTCAGGGGAAGAGTGAAATGATGGGGAGTAGGAAGATGGTGCGTGGATTGAGTTCTGACAGCGTGTCAGGCTGGGCTTCTTGGAGGCAGATGGCATTAAAATGTCAGAGCATTAAAATAAGCGTGTCAGGAATAGGATTGGGCATGTAAGAGGTAATTATTCCACAGAAAAACGATATTTCTATGAAACAGATTCTGAGAGGACTTAGGATGGTTGCTGCTGTAATTAGCTGTGTGAAGCTTATCACCCTGTCTTTCAGCCCTGGCAGGAGACTGCCACAACCACTTTAGTTGACAGACTCAATTATTTAAATAAAGGCAAAAATGAATGGATCTTCCAATCCTACCTTTATGATCTGGGAAAGGAAAACCTTTACTTGGAAAAGGTCTTCAGAAATTCTCTTTTCAAGTTACTCAAGAGCTGCTCTGAAATAGGTTCCTATTGATGATTTAGGTAAGAGTATTGTTCCTCAGCTGATGTTCAGCATTTTTTTGCACGATTTGCTCTTATAGCAGGACCATCTATTTTTTACGTCTTACCTAAACTGATAGCTCTACTCAACATTGCACTAACAGGTGTCTGTGTGTGGAGGTAAAAGTGCTCTGCAATATGTTGCCTATAGACATTCTTTTTTTTCCTAACACAACATGCTGAAGGCCATGGCTTTGCATCTGAATTTAAACCAGGCTTTTGGCTGTAAGTCATCCTCTCAAATAGGCGCAATGGGATAGTTTTGTGTCAAGAACACTTAGCTCCTGTGTCCGTTTTTCAGTAGGCTGGCTGTAAAATAATGCTGTTCACATAAACTGCTGGGACTCAATCCATCCTACATACTATGATGGCTCTTTAGGCCATCTTGCCTGTTTGCTCACTAAATCCTTGTTTTGAGACAGAATTCCTGTATGGTGAGGCCAGTGCACTGGCCTGTGTGACTCTCTTCTGGACAAAGAAAGAGGAATCTCCCTGTCCCTGCATCCCCAGCTACCGCGGATGCTTCAAAAGAATTGTATAGGATTCATAAGTTGATTTAGGATTTTTTCTGCAGATGGGTCTTGTGTTACTTCATTTTTCTTAGTATGAGGATCTCAATCCATTAGTTACTGTAACATTTGTCATTTAAAACCTCCCAATATATCCTGAAGAAGGCAGCTTCCAAGCAATTACTGCATTAGCCCAAGTTAGTTTAACTCAGTGTTCACACTCATTGGTTTTACTATGGACTGTGTGCATAACTGAGGTTGAAACTTGCATCGTCTTTCAGTTGCTTTACAACTCTTTGTATTAAACTGTCTGGGAAGTCCTCCAGTAACCAGTACTCCTTTGGTACCTTTTGTGGTACGATACCAAACTTTTCTAACATAATTTGCAGTGTGTATGTCTAATGGATAGAATTGTAAAAAATTAAATGTAGTAAGTTTTGATTGTAGGGGGGGAAAAAAAGCATTGCAACATGCTTCCCTAATATGCGATAGACAATTTCAGGCAGCCAACATTACTGTCTTACGCCTCTTTGCTGTTGATATCAAATTTTGCCTTCGATTTTTCACAGGTTTTGAGGCTCTTTGTCTAAAAAATGAGAACTTCTCAGGAAAATTGTTGGAAATTATTGAAAAGAAATTAGTTAGATCTGCCTTTCTGTGTTTCTCATTCTAAGTCAGATAGGTTTTTTCCTAACTTTTATAATTCCTGCCACTCTTAACTTTTGGGTTTGCGCATTCAGCTCACCTGCTTAGTGCTGTGGTGTCCTTCTCTAGCTTCTGTCTCGGACTAGTTCTTGATGATGATAAAAAACCAGCAGTAGCAAGGATGACCATTAATTCCAGCTAATTACAGTATCTGCTCCATGTCAATCAGCCCTACCTGGCATTTTCTCCAGTCTGCTTTCTCACTTCCCGAAAGTCCACCTCGTCAACTTCCGTGTAGGTGGCTGGAACAGACATGGTGCTGATTGACAGCATACATGGCGTTGTGGTTGACCTGAAAGCACTTGTTACATCCCTGTGTTTCCATGGCAATCTATGGGAAGTGTTCCTGTAGTCTGATGAGCAGTTCAAGGTTTCTCTAAAAATATCTGTGTTGAACTATGGATACACATCAAACACATATGGAAATACTGAAAATGTAAAGTCCTGTGGTTCATGCAGGTTGTTCACTGTTACTCAGTGCAGTGGCTTGTTTGGGTGGGATAATGGGGGCAAGCTCTGCTCATTTTGGCAGCAGAAGGTGGTGCACATGTTTCCCTGCTTCACAGTGTAAGTGTTTAGATGCAGTTACAAATTATGAACAATTGGCTTTACCCCTGGAAGGGTGACTTTGAGGATGGTTCTTATTATCCTTGCAGTGGATCGATTTAGGTTGTTTACAACCTCCTTGTCATCTTTGTTTTCTCATCTGGTGACATATTATGTTTGTAGGCTGTCATTATGCAATGTTTCATATCTATAGATGGCATCCCTATTTTCATACATAGTTACAAAAGTATAATGGGAAATATAATAAGCAATTTCCTCCTGTGGTGCAGTCAAGCACTAGCTTATATGACTCAAGTTTCAGGGGAGGACAGGACAGGATTTGGAACTAGATTCTGGGGCAACACTGCTTGATTTTGTTTAGTGTTTTGTATTTTTTCACTGGTTGCTTTTTATACCAACCAGACAGTCTTGTTAGTCTCTAGCTTAGCTATCTTCAGCAGCACAAGGTAGTGTGTCCTTGAAACCTTATTGGTACACTCACAGAATGCTCTGTATTTTTTTAACTTTTGTTGCTGCGAACTTTTGTTCCTAGATAGAGTGCCATGGTGTGATGATGTACATGGAATGGTCCATTTGGTATTGAATACTGAATTCTTTCCACTACCATGGGCTACTAACATTTTGTATACTTCTACCCTACTCAGTACTAATCAAGCTCAAATCTTGGGCCCTGTGGGGTTGAGAGACCCAAAAGATTTCATTGTGAAGATGTGGGAGGCCAACCAGGGTCAGCAACCCTAACCCTCAAAGATAATGTATCTTTCTACATGCAGGTCAAAGGTTGATCTTTCCAGGAGTTTAATTCATTTGTTAATAAAGTCACACCTTGGTAGTAAGCACCTACCCAAACTAAGGGCCATGGTATTGCCTTTTAGTCCATGCATTTTGGAAAATGTATGCATAGTCTCCTTTTGTGCCAAACTGCTGGGCTGTATTGCACACACATTTTTCCCTCTCTGGTGAGTGAGTAAGCCACAGAGGATGGTGGGTTCAGTTTTGGTGTTTTGTGGGTTGGTTGGTTTGTTTGTTTTTTAGATACTTTGTTTTTTAAAGACACAACCAGAGTGCATTCGGATACTGTAGTGATGGGTCTAGGATAAGTGTTTTTGTAGAACAAGCAACAATGTTTGAACAAGCACACACTGTTTCAAATAAAATACAGAACAAGAACACTTACCAGTGCCTGAAATTGACTTTGAAACAAACAGAGGTCTTTTGAGTGTTGTTTTGAATAGATATGGTAACCTGGATCACACATGACTTGCAGAGAAGAAACTATGTTAAGATGACATTCAGTGTAACTTTCATATGTGGCAGAACTGAATCTGCATTTTAACCATGACAGTTATGACAAATCTTGTTTAACTTGATATCTGACTTAATATGGCTTTCCATGTGTCTATTTAATGCATTAGTGTATGTGAAGCTTTACTGAACCCTATTAGATCAGATTGCGTATTTTAAAAGTATTTTCCTAAGTATTTTAAGACTGATTGCAACATGGTAATTTATCTGCCATGAAAGTAACTTTCCTTTCCCAAAGATGCAGAAGACAATACGATCTCTTTAGAAAAGTCTAGAAATTCATTAGAAAAAATCTTTAGTATGAGACACATCAGTGGAGAATTCATAGATAAGCTGAAGGGTCTAGAGAATAAAGAACTAGTAGCTGTGTTCTTCCTATATTTTCTTTCGCCCCCAAAGAGATATATATTCATACATTGATAATAATGACACTTTAGACTTAAATCACTTTCTAATTTCCAGGTACTGCGCAGATTTTAATTAGTGTCTCACCTTGTTTCCAGTCAGCTCATTCTCACTGAGTCAGAATGCATTATTCCTCAGTATGCAATGGTTCAGCATAATCAACTTTCAGCTTGCAAACAGTCTAAAATCTGTTCTTTCTACTGTACAAGCAGTTCTTAAGAGTTATACATGGCAAGGTCAGTTGCATTTGAATAATTATGGTATAATTTGAAAGCATAATTACCATCTGGGTAGTAAATCCATTTCCATCATTATCGGTCAAATGTCAAATTTATAGGATACACTTAATTTCTGCCTCTCATTCCTTCCTCACTGTGCTTTAATTTTCATAAATTGAGTCTTGTATTCTAGTTGTACAGGAAGAAAATGATGCTGAAAAGAAAAAAGTACACTGGGTTTTTGTCCTTCTACAGTTCATCTCCACATTTAATTCTTTTCACGATCTTTTGTCCACTTCTGCAAACCTACCGATGAGCAGAAGTAGGATGCTTGCAAATGGTGCAGCACAGTTAGACAGATTCTTATCTGTGTTTGCTTTGAAGTGTGAGTTCAATCACTTAGCTATTAGATGAAGCTGATGTTAAAACTTTGGGTCTACATGAAGTGGTTTGGGGAGTTTGTTTAGTTACATTATTTCTGTTGTTAATGTCAGAATCACGATAACTTCAGAAAACCTAGGATTTGAAGGTGAACATATCAAGCAATTATTTTCTTATTATAATAGAGGTCAATAGACAATGTTTGACAACTTGAATTTTTTGCATATTTTATCATCCTTTGCCAGCAGCAAACTCAAATGAGAGGCAGTGCTTCATGCCTACCTCTGAACTAGTCAAGTGCTGTCAGTAAAACATTATTTTCTTTCCTTTTCCCTCTCACATGGACCTGCAGAAATTCACACGGAGTTAGTGGAATGATAGCTGGGGGGATACAGGGCTTGCTGTGCTCTTTAGAGCTCTGATAAGCCCGGTGCAGTGTGACCTGGCAGCAAGATACTAAGACTTCCTCAGAAATGAAACCAAGGTAGCCTCATAAAACCCTGCTCAGGACTTAGTGGTTTCCTGCCAAAGCGTGAGATACGCTGAATGTTGAGTCAGGGACACTGGATATTTTCTTGAGGGTGGTAGAACTGCACTGTGCAAGTCATGATGCTGTCCTAGTTTGTGACCTTTTCCAGAGGCAGGGATGGGATAGTTGAATCCTTCACACTGAGCGCTGGATCAGTCTGTGTGCTTTAGATTTGGTGAGTGGTAGTCCTAAAGGGGTTTGGTTTCTGCGAGAGTCCTCCAGGCATGGCAAATAAGAGACAAATTTGCAGCAGAGAGTATTTTGGAAAAAACTACGATCTCTGCAGTCCAGGAGCCTGTGAGAAACAGAAAAAAATGCTGTCAGTTACTACTTGTTAAAAAAGAGGGTGAATAGAATGGAAATCTCCTTGGATCACTTTAAAAGGTTTGGGTTCTACATGTTATGTAAGTACATGTGTCTGTTGTTAAGCATGTACATGCTGTCCCATTAGGCAAGATAGGTCTGTGCCTAACATGGGATCAGTAGAGTTTAAATACACCATTGGTTTGTACTGACATCACTTGTCTTGTTCCTTCACATAATGGCTTTCAGAGCCAGTAATGGCAGAACAGGGTTTGTACTGTAGTGATTTTGTCTGAACTGGCAAAATGTTAAACCTAAATAGTGTTATCAGCTAGAAGATTTTGAGTCTTGAACAGGACAGGCTTGTCTCACATGTCAAGCACTCTGTACAGGCTGCTGCCTGATTTTGGATACTATCTACAGTCTGACATGGCTGTGTGGTATTGTTGATCCTTGCAGGATTATGTACAGAGAAGATAAAATGCTTGGATTCAACAAAAGGTTCTTTGCTGCTTTATAAGGAATGTTGAAAAGAGAATGCTTTCTTAATTACTGAATCTCAATGACTAGACTAGAAGTGATACTGAAATAATGCTAGGATATTAATTTTCAATATTACACTTCAATTTTAACTAAGTCAGGACTGAAGTGAATCAGTTGCTGTTAATAGATTACGCAGTAAACAGGTGATGCAGTTCATTTCTTCATCTTGTTTGCACCCAGTCCGAAAAAACCCAAGAGGGAGGAATCAAGTCTGCAGTACACAAAAAGTATTTTCTACATGTTTTGTTTGGAAAACCAGAGATTGATCTTCAATATGTTTTCTTGATCATTTTACCTTTCAAAAATTCTGGGTTGAAATGGAACAGGGTGGTGGTTTTTCATATTCATTTTCCTTTAGAAAGTGAAAAAGCATAGCAAAGGCGGCTGAAGGTAGAAGATGGAGAAGAATGCCCTTGCTATTGATTTAAACTCTACCTACTCAGCAAAACAAGAGTCACAGGAATCACAGCTAGGCTACCATCAAAGAGTATTCAGTTTTAGTATTGAACTCTATCAACAGGGTTAAAAAATGCTGTATGATAATTATGAACAGGTTTTCTTTCTCAGATACAGCTAGCAAAGAGTAATATCTGTCCTGTGCAAAGATCCTGTTGATCACAGGCATTATTGTTGTGAAGAAATTTGTATTACACAACTAGAATTAGGTGTAAAACTCAATTTACAATTTAAATTTTGCCTGCATTCACTTTTGTTCATTCTTTGTGGTTGTTACACTAGGAGCTAAAAATCACCTCCAGTTCTGAATAGCAGCAGCCGTGCCTGAAATCCTCAACCTTCTGCCAGCAGTGGATGCTTTAGAGGTTGTAACACCGACTGTTACAGTTGGCTTTATGCTGTCCCCTATAGCTTTAAAGGGATTTTAGAGCTTGCTTAAATGAGTCTGTGTTCAGATCCTTTGATTTCCAACCTTTCTCTTCATGCCAGGCAGGAGCAGAAAAGCCATTGCCTATTGAGATCTCAGGAGTAGCCCCAGCAGCTTGTGCATTCCAGCTCAGAGGAGAGGTGATGGGGGAGTGAGGGAACAACGGCTGTTCAAGAGGGATTACCTCAGGGGGCTGTGTCATATGCTCTGCTTGTCCCGTAAAGGCACAGAAGAGAGTCTGAGATGCAGAGAACAGTGTTTGTATATTTGTTCTTTAGGTAAAATTGGAGCTTAACACTGAGACCTCACAGCTTAGCTGCAAAGTTAGTACTGTGTGCTCAGAAGAGGGTTTAACTGGCAGCCTTAATGTTAAGGACTGTAGTTTAGTTTGCACTGTGTTTTCTTGATGGCTTCTCTACCCTATGGAGATAATTATTTCTCAATCAATATGCAAGTAAAAATATCAATAGATTGTGGGAGCATAGTGAGAGTTCACATGCAGGAAGGCTTAGAAGTTGAAAACTCTTCAGCCAGGTCATAATTATGTACAGTTATTCTGCCTAGTGTATGAGATGAGAAAATCATTGTATCTTGTATGTGGTATTAGGTGTTCATAGGGAAGAGTTTTTAGTGTAGAAAACATTGTTTTTAACTATAAAATGGAAATCATTTAATGCATATGCTCTGGAAATTGAACTAACATACAAATGGAAAAAAGTATCTGTCAAGTTCACTCTGCTAAATCCAATCTCCAGTCGAAGTTCGTGGTAAATGAACATATTTTCGTGCTGCTGCTTAGCTAAATGTGCTCTGCTTAATGAACCCTACCCCTGCATCCACATACCTCACAAAACATGGAAGGGTCCAGGCAAAGCGTTTGTGCGAATACATATAGAAAAACATAAACACACAATTATTCAATGCTTTTTTCTCTTGAAATAGCAGTTAATTGTAGCATGATCTCTGTAACTGTGAAAGGTCAAGAAACTTTTCTGATTCTTCAATCCTCACATTTTGAAAATGTTTGGTTTGGCTAATTTTAGGGGTAGCGTAGAGGATGCTTGGTGCAAAAGGTGCTTGGAAAAGAAAACAAGCACATACCAGATCCTTATCCATCTGAAACTGATGAAAAAAACCTTGCTGACAATAAAAGAAAATATGGTCTGGCCTTTTCTTTTAGGAGCAAATAAACTGATCTTAGTTATCACTGTACAGGATGGAATGGAAACTGAGACAGTCATAGAATTGCCAGATGGTCACAAGAAGAGGATGGAATGGGCTGCAGTTGTGAGGCTTAGGGGGTATTTAGTTTGTAGAAAAATGTGAGAAACAAGTGAAGGCAGCTGAGCATCAATAATGGTTAAATGTGTTGGCAAGTAAAAATGAGAAAGTATTATTTTATGCCCACTCAACTTCAAATTAATCCTCACTGAACATTAATAAACAGTACTGTAGTGATGGATCATCATTATCAATCTCTGCAGTGGTGCTGTCAAACAAAACATTTGCATTGTAAACAGAAAATATTCCAGGATGTTGTCAACATGCTTGACCCCACATAATTACATTTGGCCTTTTGGTATTCATGAATTCTGTGCATATGGCTCTGCTCTGCCACTGTATGAGCTTGTAACTGAGAATCATGAAGTTTAGGCAAGAGGTGGGGGAGAATGGGACACTACTCCTTAAACTGGATGAATATTTCTAGTCTACTTCAGGGCAAAGAGTCAAATCACTGGTGAGGGTACACCTGAAATTCAGGTACCTTTTCATTGCTTCTTAGTTTTTGATCTCAGCCAGGAGCTGATAGATGCTGTACTCCCACATCCTTCCTTCTGAAGTAACCTGTCTGTGGAAAGGTGCTCTTGGAGGCAGAGGTCTGCTGCAGGGTGAAGGCAGAAAGCGTTGGATAATGCTCTGCTTGCAGCTCTCCAAGTTGAGTGTGAGTGATGACATGTGACATGGAAAAGCCATTTTCCAGTGAAGTACCACTCTCTGCAAGATGGTAGAAAATCAATAGCTGAGAGCAGTGGTTGCCTGCTGCCTTCCAGTTGAGGCTGGAGCCAAGGGCAAATGTGCCACCTCCATCCGGCATCACCCATGGTTTAATTAAACCACTGGTGGGGGTTCAGAGCCTCATGTTTGCATTTAGTGTGGTGGGACGTTGTCTGTTTGTGCGTGCACTTTTTTTTTCTCATCTTCACTGCCATCGTGGCAAAACTGCAGTAGGACGGAGGGATTTTGTACTGTCTGATTCTCTCCCAGGCATGGAGCTTTCAGCCCAGGGAGGTACTTGCACCCCATTGCCGAAGGGTAGCAGTTATTGAATATTGAAACAGTTTAAATGCTTTGCACAATATTTGGTGAATTATTCAAACAGTTTAAAAGCTAATCCATAGCTATCTTACCATGATGTTCTTTAGGTTGCTGGTTAGACTTTAACTGACAGATGTGTTTTTTTCTTGAGGTTCATCAGAGAAAATAAGCCAGTTTGGTGTTGATGATTCTATTTAACTCTTTGATGCTACCTTACCTCTTTGAATGCTATTTCTTAGCTGGTTAGCCCTCAGTCCTAAGGATGAGGTGAACACAAGCTGCTATTTCATAGTGTGTTCCCAAGTACCACCAGGAATTCACTAAACAGTTCCCAAGCTGGATGAAATTTTCTTACTCCTGCTTGATTAACCCCACCTTTGAAGAAAGAAAAGGAGTTTGTTTGCTTTTTCCAGTCTGTTGAAATCTCAAGAAGCAGAAAATGTGAAGAACAAGCATTGGTGACCCAATGTGTATGCGAGATGCTTCCTTGAATACCTTTCAGAGAATTTCATGAAGACACACTGACTAGAATGCTGCTGGCATCCTTCATGGTCTTGAACCTGTTTTCTGTCTTTTCTGGCCTACATTTACACTTAACAGTTAAAACTAGTTTTGTTGATTCATCCTCTTGGGGCTTTGAGGATCAATGCAAAGTCATTATATTATCAATCATTTGTTCTCTCTTTCTAACAAAAAGACTACCTTTAGACAACTGGACAGATAAACAGCTCGGTGTTGTGGCAGGATAAGAAGATTTATGGTACCTTTTCTACTTAACTTTCCATGATACCCTAACTGATGATTTTCCCCTGGCACTTTTACTATTCCTTTTTCCTTGAATATGCACCTGGTTCTTGTCCCATTTTTTTTACTGTTTTTTCTCCATCTTTACATATATATTTAAACTTCTGGCTCTAGCTACAGCATTTCTTTCTCAAGTTCTACCTTTGCATTGGAATAATTTCTTGCTTTATGTTTAAAACTTATTCGTTTGTTTAGCTCTAGCTGCTCTTGCTACTAATTTCACAAGAACTGCCATTTTCCACTTAAGTTTTTATCTGGAGTGAACCCTATTCCTGGTGGTTGTTAGGGGAGTATGCCTATTCTTTCTTTACAAATGAGAAGAAAGGAGATCATCATCATTACTTAAGGGTGCTGCTTCAACAGAAGTAAATATTTTGATTCTCTTTGCTTAATAAAATTTATATTCCTTCTCAGTTATGTGACAATTAGGCAACATCGATTTGGGCTGATAAGTGTGTATTGTACTCTATATCAGAGGAGATTTAACTCTGCTGGTGTTTGAAGGGTTTTTGACACAGGCTGGAGAATGTAGAGAAGTTCTTTATTGTGGAAGGTGCTGTGTAATCTTAAGTGATCCCAGCTTTGCCTAGACATCTCAATGCCTTGGCTGTACTTTATAAATAGTCATTTCCCAGAACTGCAAAGAGCATTTTCTAAGAAATGTGAGCTCAGGAGAGGTGAGTGAATTACTCAGTTTGGAATAATGTCAAAAATCTAACTCTTCAAACTTTGTGCATGTAAAATTAGGAGGAATACGTAGTGCTGTGCTTTCCTTAAGCAGATACTTTGATATTCGTCAAGTTTCCTGCCATATTTATGCAACGTCTCTTTTGTATTTCTGCTTTTCATTAATTACATGCCTTTATGTCAGAGATCCATTGAAGTACATTTTGTTGATGTTGGTTTATAATTTGAATATTGTAGTACTTAATGAGTCTTCATGGACTTTAGAACTTCGAACATTAGTCTGGTCTCACAAAAATTTGTACTTCTGATGCACCCAAGTGAAAGTCTTCTGACATCTTGATTTCTGTTTGTCTATAGAACTGTACAGCCCAGTGAAGCAAAGGTATTTCATGGTTTGGTGAAACTGCTGTGTGGTCTGTGGATACTAACAATGCCCTTTGACATGCATGTGTACAAAGGGATATAAAAATGCAAAAGAATCATCAAACCCTCCACAAAGGAGTCTGCAAAGATTAAACAGTCTTTCTGTTACCTAGCAAATTTTAGAGGGCTATTCAACTTTATCACCTTGTCTCCAAGCAAAAATGGTTTAATAAGGAAAATAAATAGGTTCTGTTGTAGTGACTGCATTTTGTGCACTCCTTTGACAGAGGCATGCTGGAGAAGGTAGCTGGTAAGTGCATGGTGATGAGTGTATTTTAAACATCTGAATTCACACATGTGAATGAATCTGCATTTTTTTCTGATGTACCTTGCATACTAAGATTAGCAGAATGGCTAAATAGCTTGTGCTTACACCTATGGAATTTAAAGCAACTTTCTAAGAGGAGGGAGAAAACAGTACTTTATTTGGCATGGTCAGAGCAACAAATGACACATACTTAACAGTTTTTCACTAGCTGAGCCACAAACAGTTCAATATGTGCAGTCACATGCAGAGGAAGAACTGGTCTCTGTTGCTTCAGCTGTAGTTGAAAATGACTGTAAAATGTGCTATTGTGAATGCAGTCTTATGAAGAGAGGGGAGATGGCAAGGGAAGAGATTTGTTGCAAAGGGTTTATTTGTGTGGGAAAATTATGCCTATGCAGCCTCCAGTTCAGGTGTGCAGAATTCTGAATTTTGAGCTGGGCCCTCTGATACGGAAATACTCCAGAGAATAAACTTTCTAACACAATTTGAAGTATTAGAAAGCAGGCATTCTTTATTACGGTGCTGGACACATTTGGAGGATTTTTCTTCTGATCGAATGTGTGTTGTGAAACTTTACAACAGAGTATTCAATCCGTCGTGATCATACACATTCATTACAATGTACTACCTAGCTAATATGTAAACATCCCTTTTCCTAGAACCAATTTACATGCCTCTGCCTCTTACTGGAAGTCCTTTTATGGTCCTAGAGGATCGTCTAAAGGGGTCTAAAGTGGTCGTATTCACTGAGAGCCCCCAAATGACCTTGCCTTGAACTTCTCTTAGGGCATGCACTGCTCTTTCTTGTTACATAACTTTGCCACAGAAACCACTTAGGTTCCTCATTATCTGTTTATCCACTAGTTCCAACTACATTTAACATCCTGTGTGTCTACTTTTATATCCTTTTATCCAATTTGCTAGCTAGTCTTTAAGCTCTATTTTGCAACTTCAGGGGAACTGAAAGTTTCTATTCTCTGTGTCGTCTGTCAAGTTCCCCCTTTTCTTGAGATTGTCTCTTTTAGACAAGTCTCAATACTTCATTTTCCAGCACAAAGTGTTACAAGAGCTCTGACACTGAGTTATAATACAAGCAAGTACACATACTACAATGATTACAGTGGTTTCCTATTTCCCACTGTTGCAGTGCTGGTGGATCTGGGGCTCCTACATGTGCTTCTGTTGTGTCCTTGGTGCAATGAGGCTGATGGAGTGTCGTAGTGGCATTCAGGCTGGGAGTGGTATAATACTGACACTGATTCGTTTCAGCATTCCAAGTTCTATTTATATTTTGAGTAATGTTAAAGCATATAAATCCTTTCACATTGTGACCTCTAACTACAGGAGTTTTAGATTTCTTCTTAAGGGGAATGTTACTAAATCCTATAAAATATGTAGTTGTATTTCTTTGTTCCATTGTGCAATTTTCCTTAACTATGCCTTCACTGGCTCTAGTACGAGTCATAGCCCATTGACAAAGTTCTTGCCACCCAAGGGAACCCTGTTTCTCCCAACATTATTTGAGAACATATCCAGCAACTAGTTACATTTAGTATTTTAGCTACTTCGATCTTTAAACTTTGGTAAGAATTTTCATGACTAATCCCTTGGTGAAACTCTAGAAGTCTCTTTGGCAAACAAAGATTTTGGTTAGCTTTTAAGATAAAGCTCAAAGGTATAAGTAATGCTTTAGTTACAAGGTTACTCATTCTCTTTCCTCATTATTGGGTTGGGGACAATAATTCCATTGTCCATGGAGCTGATGCCTCTGCCAGCTTGATTCTAGAATAATGCTCCCAAGGACCTTTACTTCTCAGTTTTACTGTGGTGTATGTGGTTAACAGTGCTTGGTAGGGTACCTTTGACTTTGCCTGGAGAAGTGCTGGATCCTTGTCCTCAAGGAACACCCAGTCTCATGGTTGGAATTTGTGTGCTGGTGTGTCCAGTCCCACCAGTCTGGCAATGACAACTGCCTGCTGTAAATCCTGCAGCGTTTTACCGAAAGATATGAGGTAGTTATTGAGGTCTGCCCCACCTTTAACATGCACAGCCTCTGGGATGTGTGGAGTTTGATAGGGCTGACCATAGAGCAGCTTGTAGGGGCTTAGGTTTTCTGTGCCCTCAGGTTGGATCCTAATTCTCAACAAAGCAATTGGGAGCGTTTGTACCCAAGTCAATGAGGTTTCTTGACAGATTTTACTGAGTTGCAGCATAAGAGTGGAGTTCATCCTTTCTACTTTTCCACTAGCTTGTGGTCTGTAGAGAGTACATAAGTCCCACTGAATTCCCAAGGCCTTGCTAACTTGTTCCACTATTTTTGCTGTAAAATGAAAACCTCTGTCTGATGGCATTCCTAGAGGAACTCCAAAGCATGGATTTATTTGATTTAACAATATTTTTACTACTTTTGCCATGTTGGTGTGACAAGGAAGCACTTCAGGCCACCCGGAAAAGATATCCACTAAGACTGAAAGATATTTATAGCTCTCTTTATACGAGGAAGTTCTGTAAAGTCAATTTGCCAGTAATCTCCCAGGGAGTTACCAGATTTTATGGCCCCCTATTACCACTTCATTTTCAGTATTGAGGTTATTTCTTTTACATGTGCCACACTTTTGAGACTTTGAATATACAATTTCAGTCATCTTGGAGCTAATCACTGTCTTTCTTAAGTGTTTGAACAACTTTTCTGCACTCCAATGTGTAAGCTGCTGCTCTCTGTCTACTATTTCACTCATAATTGCCTTGGGAACTATTATTTGTCCAGTAGGGCTGACTTGCCCATCCAGCAGGGCAAAATCAAGCTTCTTATGCTTCAATTAACTGACAATCTTTTGCACTATATTCTGGCTTAATATCTGGTAGACTAATCTCTTGCTGTGGAACCAAAATGTGGACGCCTTTTTCTGCAGCCTCTTTAGCTGCCCTGTCGGCCAAGTCATTTCCACACTTTGGCCCATTTCCACATTTTATTTGTCTAGTGTGTTCTACAGTGCCTAGTGGCAACTTCAGCTGGTTTTCGTACTGCTTCCAAAAAGAGTAATATTTGTGTCCCATGTTTGATTGATGTACCTTGTGTTGATAACAAACACCCCTCCTTCCAAATTGTCTTGTGAGCATGCACTACACTGAAAGCATACTTAGAATCCATCCAGATGTTTTCTTCCAATGCCTGTGTTAAAGCAACTAGTTCAGCATTCTGTGCTGAAACACCTGACTTTAGAGCCTTAGATTCAATTACCTCGCTCAGGGTAGTTACCATGTATTCTGACCTGTGTTTTCTGTTGCAAACAAAGCTACTTCCGTCCCTGTATAGTTCCCAATCTGGATCCTCTATTGGGATATCCTTTGAATCTGGTCAGCTGGAATTAACTTCAATCTTTTGTAGGCAATCATCTTCTGGAGTACTTTCTACTTCGGTGGCTGACAGAAACATAGCAGGATTAACAATAGAGGTGGTTTTGAGGGATATGGTACATTCTTTGATTCTAATTTGCTAGTTAGTCTTTAAGCTCCATTTTGCAGTGTCAAGGGAACTGAAAATTTCTCCGTGTTGTCTGTCGCCTTCAGTGTAAGAGCTGGGAGAAGTAAAGCAAATAAGTGGGAAAAAAATAATTATTTTGTTCATAATGTTGCTTATGCATTTTGTCTAATGGTTGTTTAGGGCACAATGCGCAATTCCTGGTGCAGAAAGCTGGGCTGGAATATCTGCATCTCTCTGAGTAATGCCCTAGCCACAGACTTGTTTTTTCTTGCATATTCACTCTTTGAATCTCATTTTCTTTTCTGCCTGGTGGCAGCCTGGTAACAGACAGCTGGAGCACTCCTCTGAGAGGCAAGATATGTTGGTCTCCCTGGCGAAGAGCCTGACCTCTACCATTTAATAAGCAGAGAGTGACAGTGCTATTAATATATCCCTCTTCTAGCTGTGTTTTCAAAGGAGTATATATAGCATGATAGTTGTGCTGCTGAGCCTAGATATCATCAGCAAAAGGTAGGTGTATTGTGAGTATCAGGAGTGAATTGGGCCCCTGAGGGGAGTTAAGTTCAGAACAGCTTCAGGGAGCTCTGCAGGCTCTTTATGGGAGGAGGCATCCCATTTCCATTGCGATCAAAGGCAGCTGACTGGTAGTTTTGCATTTGACTGCAAACAGGTGGTGGTAGGCAGGGTTTCTTTCTTTCCTAGATGCAGCTGGAAGAAAACTAAACACAGCAGTCCATCAGTAATGAAACTTTTTCCATTAGAAGGAAATATTATGATTTAGATTAAAATTTCATTTGAAATAAATGAATCTCTTTGAAAACATGAGCTTCCTTGGAAGAGTGAATTCAAAATGATTTATTCAGTATTCTGCAGTTATCTGCCCTTTGACGCGTGGACTCTACTCATATCATTTTTTGTGTTGAATGCAAGGGAAGAAAAGTACTTTAAACACTTCTTGGTTTTTTAGTAGGAAACTTCACACTCAGTCTTTGCTGGGAAACATGCTAACAAATGTGAAGTGAATGAGAATTCAGGTCATGTCTGTAAAGCTGAGTGTTCTTGCATATGGATATTCTCATTAATGCTTTGTAAACCAAATGGACTTAATTCTCATTAAACATTTTTGTGGTAATGCAACAAGACTTGCCTGCAGCCAACATTAGCTTAAATATTTTAAAGGGTCTGCATTTGTCAAGGTCTCTAAACATTGGGTAAAGCTGGTGAGGTGAGAGAGTCTTAGAGAGCTTAAAAAGCTTTGCCAACAGCCAGCAAAATTGTTAGACCATGTAAGAAATGGAGTTTCACAGAACAAGGCTTAGTCTCCTAATGGAAACTTTGCTGAATGGTATTCCAAATATCTCTGGTTATTTCTTCATTTCAGGTGCAAATATGAGTGGCTCAGCCTTCAAAGTCATGTTTACGGGAGATGTTTCTGTGATTTAAAACAGATTTATTCCTGTAGGACCCAGTCTTGCAAAGACTTACAGGTGTGCTTTATTTATGCACTCTGCGAAGCTCCATTCAAGTCAGAGACAGCTTGAAGTGGCAAAACAGGAATTGTAAGAACTCACCCAGAAGTAAGAATTTGCAGAACTGTGCCTGACATATTTTTATTATGCAGCAGAAGAAACGTTTTAATTCAGTGGTTTAAGGCCATGAAGAGAGTATTAAAAATAAATAAATTAAGGAAGCCCAGCATCAGCATAATGCTGCCTTGACAAAATTTTTCACACATGTCCACAAATGAACACCCTCACTCAACCGATTTCTGTTGTCAGGACTGCATTATCACTTTTTAAACTTTTGCTGTGTTGTCTCTGTAATTGCCCAATTCAAAACAGTATGATAGTCACACAGTTAACCCTTGAATGCTTTGAAACTTAGAGACATTGGAATTTTGAACATTAAATGTTACCTGAAATAAAACACAAAATCCTCCTACATTAATTGTATTTACTTTGCCATTACAAGCAAAGTATCTGGTTTTTTTTTTTCATTTTACATTTCACCTCATTCTGGATTAGATGTTCCAAGACCAATGCCTAGGAGAGGGGGAAAAAATCATGGATAGTATGCATATACGCTGTATGACCTTACTTCAGGAAGAAATTCAGGCACATGTTGAAGAAAGGTCCCGGACAGAGCAGCAGTTAAACAGGTGTTTTACTTGCACTTACTTCAAGATTTAAATATGTTTAAAATTACATGCATGTGCAAGTAAGAACAGTGTATGGAGGTCTCAAGGAAAAATAGCCCTTCTGAATGATTCTTAACTGATTACAAATGCTCCTCTTAGAGGTTTTCTGAAGTTACCAGAATAAAAACTTTGTAATGTAGTGTCATTAAAAGAAAAGAAATTGTGTGTTTTTCAAGGGAATAGTTGTCAGATCTCTTATGATTGTTCTGGAGATTACCACTTCAAGAAAACTAACAAAATGGTTATTGGATTTAAAAGGTATTCTCTGTAAGTAAATGTCACTTTTAAATACTTCAGCTATTATGTTTGTGTTTGCATTACTGTAGGGATTTAAATGGTACCATTTGCATATTTTATCCAATTCTCTAATGTTCACTTAGTGAGTTAAAATTAAGATAAGTTGTGTAAATGAAACAGCTTGCTGGCTGTAGAGAAGCTGATTTTAACTGCTGTACCTGGACTCAAAGTAATGCACCTGGGGGAAGAGACATACGTGGTATTCTTTGTTTGTGAAAGTAGCATGTTTAATCACATGTAAGTTTTAGTTTGAAATCAAAACAGAAAGAGAAAGATAGAAAACACAGAAATATGGTTAAGATTGACACCTTTGCTTTGGGAGGGGAAGGCTAGGAATGTATGTTTACTCATGTCGGATGTGGGGGTGTGTAAAATAATTTTTCCTATATAACATTCTCTCAATATTTGTATTTATGTGGCTCAAACACACCCCAGATGTTTTGAGATTTTGATTGCATGGAGTTGTCTTCCCTCTTCTCTCCCTGTAATGTGCACGGCTTTTTCTTCTGGCAGTGCGAAGTACCTTTCCTTGCCCTCCTTAAGGGAGGTCTAGCCAGCCCAGGAATGGTTGGCAAAGCCTGGCCTGTAGCATTCACACGTTCCTCTGATAGTCTGCCTAGAAATCTCTATTCTTTCACCTTCAGATTTCTCCTTTGAAGTTTTGGCAATGATTGACTTTCAGCCCCTAAGTTGGTGTTTTATTATGTACTCACCTAACCTGCATTTTTGGATAGTAAGCATCTTCCACAGATCTAATCTTCCTGTCTGCAGTTTTCATGGATCTTAAGGGGGACCATTGCTGGCCATCCCTCTAACACGGCCTGGAGGGACATGACCAATTACTACCCTCAAATCTACTTAACTCGACATCCTTTTCTCTTTGCAAAATACTTTGTTGCTTTCCTCTATTTGTCCACCTTTGGCTCATTGACCACCAAGTAACTGCTGAGTTTTCTTTTTCTGTAAGCGAGTTAAGATAAATTTGTTGTGTATTGGTGCCACATTTTTCAGCTAAGTCTGCCTTCCTTACACATCTAGAGTAAATGTGTAATATGTTTAAGAGCTGTTAAGAAACGCTGCTACAAGGGTGTTCCTTTGAGTTGTGTTAGGCTGCCATGAGTACCCATGGTTACTTTTATGTGCTAATAGTCCCCAAACTGGGGATTTTGAACTTCTGTGTGGATTTTCTGTGATTAGAAATGGGAATAATCTTAAAAGCTGCGTGGAAGCTTAAAATGAGATATTTATGTAATGCTATTCTACTTATGGTGCAGCAGGTCAGCATGTTCTACAGCAACCTCTCCATTTGTGTGAACCCTGAGTACAGTACAGGGCTTACAGGACAGAGAGGCTGCGGGGATAGATTGCAGGTAGGTGGAAGTATTGGTAAGAAGAAAAAAAGTTAGGAAGCATGCAGATATAAAAGACATCAATTTGTACTAGCCATTGCCCCTTAAACTCTCTTTCCCTGCCTCCTTCCTTCCCTCCTCACGGATTTTCTTAGCAAGCTGGAGGGCAGAACAACTTTCAGAATGCACTGTAAGAGGTTCCTTTTCTTCCCCATCGTATGGGGGAGGGTGAACGAGGGGCTGTGTGGGGTGTAGCTGCTGGACAAGGTTAAACCACAACAAATTGTTAATTACAAAGTGTGCCTTGTGTCATAAATAATACAGAATTGATATATTTCTTCCATCATCTGGCTTAATAATGCTTTTCACGGGATTATTCTCCCTCACACTTAAATGTTCATGTAGCTTTTTGTAATCATTTGAGTACTCTTCTGTGTAAACACATAGGGAGAGTATAGAGAAATTAGATTCTAAACTGCCAGGTTACTCTAAAAGAAGCATCTTTTCAGCAATGAGAGTTCTGGCATGGTTCTTTTGCAAGACAGTTTTGTTATCGGAGTATTTTGGTAACCAGAGAGCACAAAGTGCCTGGTCTTGAGCCAGGCTCTGCCCCTGGGTGCACACTGAGTTGCCTATTGCTTGTATGCAGGCCTGCCAGCGTAGCAGTGTTTGCACACGTACATCACATGGATATGACGTGCATGGATGATAAGGCAGCAAATACTTTTTTCCCTGATGTGTTCTGTAATGTAGTAATGACTTTCTCACAATATTTTTCTGTGTGAAAAATACCAGAACTTACAAAATTGCTCTTCACGCTGTTCAAGAGAAATGACTCAACATCTATCAGTCCTTTATAACCACTTTAAAACTGCCACTGGGAATGCCCTGACAGGGGGAGGCAAGACCACACGATCTGAAAGTGGTCACTGCCCTTGTGACAAGGAATGGCAGCCAGCTGCCTGTCCATTTCCTTATGGCACTAGCAGGGAAGAGAGGCATTGCTTTCTGCTTTCCATTTCTCCTCTGGGCAGGGAGGCAGACTCTCCACAGTACTGGAGGCGAAGGTCAAAGTGTTAATAAAGATTTTGTTACTTGTTTTGGCTTCTGTCCTTCAAACGGGTCTTTGCATAGTGGATTTTCAGTTGCACATTTGCCATCAGCCTCACTAGGAGCTAAAACTTCACTAACCTTGAACATTATTCAGAATTATGAGATATTGCTGCTCAGTTATCTAGCTGCTGTTGTTAAACACTAAAAATCAGAAAATGGCCTGTTTTTCTCTGCACAGTAAGCTGAAAGCCCTTCAGGCCAACCTAAACTGAGCTGCAGTTGGAAACAAATGAGTCGATGCTGCTGAGCTCTTCCCGGCAATGCCAGTGCCAGTGGAGGCTGCCTCTGCTGACGAGATGGCTGGAGCCTACACAACAGTGTCAGTGCAGGGAAGGGGACTGTACAGAAACTTGGAGCTGACTCTGCAGTAAAAGCTACTTTTTGTGCCATGGTTTTAACCCATGGCCCTGTGGGGTCAACAGAAAGGTTTCTTTGGAGATTGAAGTCAGATCTCTGTCACAGAGATGTGTTTTTTCAATAGTGTCTGGGTTACTTTGAAATGCTGTGTTTCAGAGATGAGCTCAGTTGGTTGGAGCATGGTGCTGATAGGACCAAGGTTGTGGATTTGATCCCTTATGGGCCATTCACTAAAGAGCTGGACTTGATGGTCCTTGTGGGTGCCAGATTATTCTGTGACTCTGTGAACTGACAGACATGGATCAGCTGGCAATTAAATCCCTAAATGTACAACAGAGAGCTCTGCTGAGCATGGCAAGGCTGGCAGCATCCTGCTTTGGGCTCCTCGGGGTGCTGCTCTGTGAAACAAGGTACTGCCATGCCTGCGAGGGGAGCTGGTAATGGAATGGGCCCTGCTTAAAAAAGAAACCAATCTGCCTTTAAAAAGGGATAGGAAAGGTGTTGGGAAAGTCTGTCCTAAGAGTACTGAGCTGCTTAGTCTTTCGTGTCTGTAATCCTTTGTGTAGAAGGAATTTGCTGAAGCAGCAGAGTCTGTGGCTCTGCTCTCTCTACCCTCCGTGCCACAGCCCTGCAGGAAATTCACTGCTCGCAGACTGTTAAGATAAACCTCTCTGCCATTAGATTAATTGATTGCAATTGCAAGTGTCTGTTATTGCCACACTGTTCAAACATAGGAAGGGGAGAGAGAAGAAAAGCACAACATAAATAGAAACTATTGATCTTAATTTCTATTTATTTTCATATGCTTAGTGAAAAAGCACACCTCTACTGAAAAACATGTAATCAGATGTTCCCTGTAGCAGGTTGAAGTAAAAAGGTGTGTTGATGTTATGCTAGGAAAGAATTTGGAGCGTTTGACAGTTGTTTTTTTGATAACTTTTTTGTTTACCCTTTAATTATGTTCATCACTGTATTTTACCCCATTATTTATTTTCTTACTTCCTAAGATTAGGAATAAAGCAGTATGTTAATTTCCCTTTTAAATTTTTAAGATAATATTTATCTCTGAATATGAAAACTAATAACCAGAGCTAAAAATTTCCTTAAATTGTCTTAGCAAGTAGGAATAGTCTCAGATATGAGTTCAGCATGTCATGCCAAAGGAATGACAGCTGAGGAGAGCTGTCACTGGTGGTTCTCAGATACCACATCTTCTTGCTGGTACCCCTGAGCTGGTTGGTGACTCCCCTGCCTGATGGGCTTCTTCAAAGTGTTGACAGAAATATGCAACTGTTTCAGACAGTCTGGCCAGTGGTCATGCCTTAGTCAGAAAATGCTGGGAGTGGATGTAGCTCTTCAGGCTGGAAGTGAAATGACCCACAAAATAGTGTCAGCTTTCAGACTCCAATTGCTTCTGGTATTTTTTCCGAAGGAGCACTGCTTTCTGGACACTTATAAGCATCAATTAATGACTAAGGTTCTGACTCCTGGGTTCAGTTTAAATGCAGAATATAATTGCATGCAGAGTGCTTCATATGGGTTTCCAGGCTTTTTTTTGGTACGAGTGCTCCAAAGGTCATCAGACGGAGATGATCCTGAGAGTATAATAGAAGAACCAGATAGGAAATATTTACAGTTCACATAATTTTTAATGAATTATGTAAAAAGAAAGAAATTACAAACTTTTAGTAGTAGAGTATGTTTGTATGCATCTGAATTTCTGACATGTGGGAAACAGTCTATGGGTTGTGACTGTATATGACTTTATATAGTGTTTTAAATATTTTTGTTAAGAATCTTATAATTTAAATTCACATGAAGATTACAGGTAATTTCTGTAGTTGACTTAGAGCTATTCCAGTTTAAAAATTCTGAATATTTGCTCTTTGCAGTTTTGAGAATATAGTTTGTGCTATATATTTGCCTAATGCAGAGTTCCCAGGACAGAATTGTCCTTTTGCCAAATACCATTTGCATATGTTACATGCACATATTTCAGGAAGTGGTCTACAGCTTTTCAGAAAGTAGGGCAAGCTCTGTAAATAGAGCATGTCAGGTAGTTTTTCAGATTCTTTTTTATGCTACAAATCGACACATTTGTTCTGTGGTGGATGTTTTTCTGAGTTTTTTTGTGAAATCTCTAACAGCATTGCTTATTTGTCGTTTCACCTACAGGTACATTTATGTTCCGATGGGAGGATCTCAGTCCAGTTTGCTTGGAACGCTATTATCTACAGCCCTCACTTTTGCCTTCGTAAGCTACTGGCATGGAGGACAGAGTTATTTGTGGTACTGGGGCGCACTTAATTGGCTTGGAGTAATTGTGGAAAATGGCACCAAGAGGATACTTTCAATTTCACTTATTCAAGATTTAATTGTAAGTTGAATCTCTCTCCATTTCATATTCTTGCTTCCCGGATCCATGCTCATCTGAAGTTCTGGTTACTACTTTGGTTTAACCAAGATTAAAAGTCATGGATAATAGATAGAAGAGCTAGCATTCCCTTGCCCACCCTCCAGTATCTGAGGTAATAACTAGTTCATATCACTAGAATTTTGCAAAGTAGCAGCAAAGCAGATGGTGAAATATGCATGGTCTTAAAAGCTTCCTCTGCAGTCCTAGAGTAAGCAAATGCTTGTCACGTTGTGTAAGGATGAACAGAAGCCAGTTTTAACATTTGTATTCTGATTTCACTCAGGATGGCCTTAAAATATTCATCTTCACTAAAATTAGGAGTGTATATTTCTAACCATGTGTTTCCTGGACAAATGTGTGTGTAGCAGCTGCTTGCATCTGGGAACAAGCTTACACTGGGAAATCTTATGCCACTAAAGAGCCAAGTGAAGAAAATATTATTTTGCCTTGAAATCCTCTGATACTTTCATTTTACTTATACTTTTGACCTTCATGCTGTAATTTCCAAAGGACAAAATTGACTTTGACGTGCAATTAGATGCAAAATGCACTATTTTAATTTTGATGGTCATTTTAATCTGCAGGTTTGCTCACTACTAAATTCCAAATCTTCTAATAACTGTTTGTAAGAGTAAATAATTCATATGTCTTGCTTCCTTACTAGTGATGATTGCACAGAATTCATACTCCTATGTATTGTTTTGGTGGAGGCTCACTCTGCAACCTGATGAAGTCCTGATGCTCAAGGAATTATATTTGTTGTCCATCCTACCCATTTCAGTTTTCACCGTTGTGCCATCCTGTGTGCGGCATCTGATACAGCTCAGTAACTTAGTAGCCAGTGCTATCTTATATCACCCAATTGTCCATTACTGCAGTTTCAGTGATAGTCTGGAAGCAGATTTTTACCTTCCCAGAGAATTAATTTATCAGATCCATTAATCCTCCCTCTAGGGTGAAACTGAGCTTCACCATCTGACCAGATGCATGTGTTTGTTTCTGGACTGGAAGACAACATAGTCTTTTAGGCATCCAGCTGTAGGAGGAAATAAAAGTGTAGGGCTTTTTGTATCTGATGTCACTGTATTAGAAATTTTAATGGAACTGCTAGGGAATTAAGTGCTTAAATATCATAGAAATTATAATGACAATGGCATTATAAAGGTGGGTTATATATGTTGGATTAATTTCTAACATGTAGTTCTAATTATAGTTAACTGATGCTGGCAGTAGCATTATTTTTTGTATAAATTAAATCTCTAACCAAGTGCATTTTAGCCCTTTTCTCCACCTTGTTTTTATCTGGTGTTTTAAAAGGCCTATCCAGTATCTTCCGTGTCTCCTTTGTTTCTCATTTCTATTTGGAAATATAGTTGTAGACCTTCTTTAGAAGACCCTTTCTCATATTTTCCTGAAATAATTCTGAAGCCAGTATTTTTAATATGCATAGTTTTGGCACCTACATTAGTGCATGAGGCAGATCTCACTGCAGTTATGGCTGAGTCATGATTTGCCTTGTGCCTTGAAGGTTTTTCTACAACAGCATGAGCTACAAACCACCCATTATATCTCTCTCCTCACTCTTCTAACTAATTCCCATTTTCTTCTTGAATGCTGAGACTGGGGAGCAGATGAGTGGTTGGACTTTGCATTTTCCTAATCGCGGGGTGGAATGATATGATATTCTCTGAGATGTACCACATTTAAAAGAAACTGAAAATTTCCCAATGCCCTGTATAAATTTCCTTTTCCCTCTTTTAATCTGTTTTTTGGAAGCATTCCTATAATCCTGTCTCGGTGAGAGGTGTGCTGCAAGCCTAATCACTGTGGTGTTGAAGACCCTCTTCTGGGGGATGGGTTTTTCACTTAAATTTCATCTGTTGACAAGCTGAAATCCTTTGCATTCTTATGCTTCACTCAGTTGCTGTGTTGGCTCTTGAGGGCTATTTTTGAAAAGGAAAGTCTATTTTTGTCTTCAGAATAGCAGATGAGTTTCTGAAAAAATACAGAGCACAGGTTTATGCTTTTTTTAACCCATTCTGTTCACCAAACCTCCTCATACATTAAAGTTGAAATACATAATTCAGTTGAGCAGGAGCTGTTTAATAAAATAAAAAAAATCTAGAGGTATAAGTTGAATTTTAATTTTACTCTGTTTTCAAGATTGAATTGATCACTAAGAGTTACAAGAATGTATCAAAAATGCTCCTTTTTTATTTCTTCACACTATGTTGTCTCAATTCTCTTGCAAAGGGAAGATTTAAAAATCTAAATAGAGCATATTCAGGTCTCATCTTTCCCTGAATCCTTGTGCTGACTAAATATCTATATATGTATATATCTCCTATTTTTGTGGAGGTTTTATGGTAGTTCCAGTCTCCACACTTGAAACCTAACGCAATATGGGGAAACATCACTTTTGTAGCAGTCTGACAGGTTTTAAATATAATCTCAGGCATATTGAGCTAGAATGAACAAGGCAGCATGGTCATTATGTGTGAGAAGTAAAACCAGCATATAAATAAATACGTACTGAAAACGGTAAATTCCCTAATCCAAAAAATTATTTCTGGAACTCTTAATTTGAAATGTTTTCAAACCAGTGCCTGGCTTCCTGAGTTCAGCTCTAGAAGAGCTGATGCTCCTTCTTACATACTTTTCAGCTTATACCGTTCTGAACTTTCATGTTTCAGTAAGTTGTATGAGGAGAAGTTATCTCCATGGTTTTTTTTCCCCTAGAGATTACTTGTTAGTTCTCAGTAAATTAGAGCTGAATTAATTAATATTGTCTTTTCAGCAAAACGTTATGTATAAAACAACAATAAATGCTAAGCTTCATAAGATAGGGCAGCTCTGGGAACTTTACATTAAATGGGAGAAGTTCCATTGTGTTTTTGTCAGATCTTTTTTTTCTTACTTTTTCAGGTGATATTTAGATCTGTACTGAGCAAAGTAGTGCTTTGCTTCACTGTTTCTATATTAATTTCTTACAGATGAACAGACTCAAGTAGTAACTCATTTGAAATCAATGATAGAATTTTTATTGACTTTTTAATAAATAATGTGTCTGATTTATAAAAGAAAATGCAAATGGCTAACTTTTTCCCAGTGATTTAAAGTTTTTCCTTCTCTTTCCTTAAGAAAAACTAGATACAGATCTATAAAAAATTAGATCTGGGTGTAAAAATAGATTTAGAATGAGTTAAACCTTAAAGTAGCTGGCACCACCTTCAAATCAATGGATTTTTGAAAAAGAAATATTTGGAAATCATCCAAAAGGAAGATGTAGCAAAGGGAGTGAAGCTGGCAGATAGATAAAATTAATGTTTTACGTAAAATTGAAATAGCAACATTTATCTTTTTAGTTCTTTAGTTAAGTGAAAACACTTCATTCAGTCTAGTAAGAATTTTTTAATTGAGACATAAAGATCTCTCTTCTCAAAATCATACTATGATGGATTTCTAGTTTAAGATCTTACTTTTAGATTTATTTGGTAAGAAACTAAGTGCGCCATAAACAATTCATTTTAAAAAACCAACTAATTTTAAGCACGGCATATTTTAAATTTTTACTGTCCTTGTAAGTGTTTTGGTTTTTTAAAGTATAGAATACTTTGATTTCTACATTTTCATTTATGGCTGCAATGAGGTGCACTAATTAAGTCCATTTCAATATGCTGTTATTGCCTACTTAGCCCCCCTTTGCAGAAGGGGAAATATTTTATATGATGTCCATGTTTTTGCTTAGTGGTTTAGATTAGGCTTTGTTAGTGTGTTGGATTATTCTTATCCCCAGAGGAGTGAACTCCGTACATTTGTCTCTGTAGTTAAAAGATCGCCATAATTTTGTGCACCAAAGATGGGGTCAATGACAACTGGTATCCTCAGCTTTCCAGAGAGCAGAATTTTAGATGACTTTCATAGTTTGGGTGGGGTGAGAGGTTTTTTGTCTTTTTTTTTTCTCTGCTTAATTTTGCTTGCCCTATTTGTTCTGCTAGATGCATTAAAATTTCTACAGTTGTCCACAATAAGTTATGCATTGTACAGTGATGCTGCAGACAGCTGGTGTGGAGCATGGAAAGGTTCTGACTGGTTAGCCTGACCTCTGGACTGTGGTTCCACGGGGAATTAAGCTGAACTAAAAGCTCATAGCTGTTGAAGGAGGAAAGGTTTAAATCCTCTTTCCTCCCTTCCTTGCAGTCTCACCATTTCCTCTGCCTCATGCCTTCCTGCTAGAATCTTTGCTCAGCTGATCTAGCTCTTTATCCCAGCAGAAAGCTCTGCTTCCTTGGGTTATTTTATTGCTAGATGCTTTGACTCATGGAGAGAAATCTGAAAAGCACCCGAAGCAATACAGTGTAAGAGACAAAAGCCAAGGAAAGGATATGGAAGAGGAGCTCAACTACTTGGAACCTCCCACTTGTAAATGTGCATAAACAGCGTGGGGGAGCAGACTGAACCTCTGTATTTGAGAGCAGTGAGACAAAGAAGCCAATTGTGTTCTGCTGCATTAATTACTCAGGATATGCTAGGGCACACATTCAGCCTAACCAAGATGGAAGTGCCTGTTAATTTCACAGCCATGTCCCATATACATTGAAAAATTAGTAATTATTTCCTTTAAATGTCAGAATTTCTTTTTGCAAGTATAACTCACTTTAAACTACCGTGAGACAAGTAAAGTTTCCTTCTTCAGTAGAGACAAGATCTGACTAAACATGAAGTCATTCGAGGGAGGTATGCTTATTGACCACCTTGCAAGATTAAATATTTAATAAGATCTCTGCAATAAATAAAGACCCTAACAGCTGTCCTTCAGCATGCACCGGGCTTTGATCTTCCTCTTATTTCATTTGGTGGAAGAAGTATTTATATCACTTGTTTACTCTTGTCAAGCCAGTCTGCCCTCTTTTTTTTCCCAACAGTTTTGTATAATTCATACATATTTTTATTGCAGCTTGGTGATATGGTTAAGTGGCAAGCATTGCCAATGATACTTCCTTCATGACATTTTTATGTACTTGCTGTAGGATTGTGTTGAGTTTGTTGCTTCACTTTCTAAGAATGAACAAATTCCCTTAATCAGACTCTTATTCTCTAAGGCAGAATTGGTTTTTGAGACTAGGTACCAAGCATAATGTCCAAATCCAGACTAGGGAAGGGGGTTTCCACTCACTCCCTACTCCCCACCCTGACCTTGAATTCAGCTGTGTCATTGCTCTAACCAGAAATCTTTACTATCCAAAGCAGACGTACTCTGACTCAAAATCAGTGGAAACTTTTTATTCTAGATGTGAACGTTAGTCAGGGCAGATTTGTGACAACTGGGCTTTGATTGGTACTTAGAGGCAGCAAGCTAATTCAAGGTGCTGTTTTGTACTTAGATGCTGAATGACCATCAAAGGTAAATATGGGTTGGCTGATGCATCCTAGTCAGTCCAGTGACTTCTAGCTTTGCTAACAATAGTTCTGAGTCAAGCAATTCTTGCCATGTTTCTGCTTTTGCTTGATTTTATTTTCTTCTCTCTTCTCCACCCTCCTGTAGTAAAGGTTCATTTGTCTTAATGGAAGAAAATCCCTTAACATTTTGAGTGCCCTGCTAAAATGTGCTCACAGTCACACACTTGCATTGTGACACTGGTTTTCTTTGCTGAGGGAACTTCTTGACTCAAACTCGGTGACAAAGACTGAAAATGTAGTAGAGGGACAAGCATATGCAGTATGGTACAGACTTCTGTGTGGTGAATTACAAAAATGACTGCAGAAATATTTCAAAGATAACGTTCTATTGTTTCCTACCTTTTGAGGCTTTTTTTTTTTTTGTCTAATCTGTGCAAGAAATACTATTTTTGATACCAGCAGTGGAGAAACTGTTGTGATTTTTCTGATATGATTACTGCTCTGCTCCAGACCACAATGTCAGCTGGGAAGCCCCTGGCATAGCTGCTTGGTTGTCATTAAAAAAACATTTCTCCCTCCTACCAGCATTATTTACTTCCTCTTCCATTTTGGAGACATTGGGCAGTTTTCTGGTGCTCAGGCAGTAATGCTGTTTGAAAAGCAAGTAAATCATGCTACAGTGTGAAAACAAGGCAGAATGATGCTGGTTACGTGCTTCTTTGTTACTGTTACATGAATACAGCCTCCCTCTGTGGTTTGCCTCAAAAATTAGTCCAAGCAATAGATGTCAACAATTACAGAAATATGAGTTAAAGTCCCGAGGAGTGGTTGCACTCTGGTCTTTCTGCTCTGCCTTGAGCTACAGAACCTTGCTGCAGAGAAAGCATGGTCTTTATTTGCTGAGAGTGTTTATCAAATGTCTCCATAGGGATTATTACTGTGTATTATTTATTTGATAAGGGGCAAGATTAAAATTCAGCACTAATGATTGGTGAAGTTAGATCCTTTCCCAACTGGATTACAATTTAAGAGGTAAAAATGTTAAAATGTGGATGAGGGAACTGAGAGAATCAGAATGGGCAGAATGAGAACCAAAAGAACGAAAATAAGGATGTCAAGGACTTGGACACTGAGAAGAACGCACGAATCTCTTGATCAGTGAGAGCTGAGACACATTTATAGGAGTATGTACACTGCCATTACTTGGCTAAATTCCCTGCTTTAAACATAAAACAGAAAAGAGGATGGTGCATTTCAGTGCTGTTCATTTTGTACTTTTCACAAGTGCCACTTAAAAAAGAATAATTGGACAGGTTCTTTGAGAGTGAAGAGTTAAATGTAGAAGTACAGAAATTTACTTGTGTGTATGTCAAACTTTCACACATGCATCTGTGAGTGTAGTGGATACATACGAGCTGGTAGGAGGCTTTCTTCAAACAGAAGGGGGAGTTGGCTGTTTGCTGAGAGATGCTATAAATGTAGATCTTTTGGAAAATCTAAAAATGAAATGGTGGTAGTGCAAGACAGCGTTTTGTTGAGTGAATGTTTAGTAAGATATCAATAGAGAAGATGAGTATCTTCTCAAATACTATATATAGCATTTATTCCTAAATTCAGAATCAAGTTCTATTTGTGAAAATAGATCTTAACTGACAGCTGCTTGATTTTAATTGTATGGTCCTCTTTTTATAGGAGTTATGTAGGGAATTACAGGTTGTTTGCATCATCCTGTCTTTTGGAAAAATGCTCTCAGTTCCTGCTTTCATGTGTGACCCTTCCAGGAGCTAATTTTTACCTTTGCTTTGGAAGGAAACTATATACCTTGAAAAGAAATGGGATATGACCTCAAGCCACAGTTCAGGTTGGGTAGAAGGGAGGGAAAAACTGCAAGCAAAATGAAATGCCAGAAAAATGAAGTAAAGGGGATGTTTCTGGGTTAGAGTTAGGTGAAGAACAGAACAAACAGGAATGATTGCCATGATTACTGAAGCGTACAGTCTTTGTTGATGAGGAAGTAAATTTGTTCTTCTATTTAGTGTGGAAGTTATTGATGGATAAGATCTGGTAGCACATCTTGTTAACTTTCCTCTTGCAGGCCTGTTCTTATCTTGGTACTGTTGCAACCCTGGGGATTCCACAGTTTCTTTTAGATTATTTCCTAAATTAATATTTTGTACATATGTTGAACCAGAATTCTTTATTTTTGTTGCTCTTCTGTTCTGTGGTACAGTCTCCACTCTTACTCTGTTGAACATCTGTCTCTCAGCTTCAGAGTGCAGGAATGTGTACCATATTGAGATGTCAGCCTCTCATGAGCTGCCTTTCCCTGGCTCTTGTTGATCTTCAAGCATAACTTCTACTATTATTAATGAGCACGTGTAGTCCCTCCCTTTGTTTCTGCAGTCTCCCAAACACACTTTTGTCACTATGACCCATTGCCCACTGACAGTGTGTATCAACAAACATAAGATGCTCCATTGCTTGGACCCAACCCATCTTTATTTCTACTGCTCACTTTAAAAATTAAATAAATTGACATTCTGTTTGGCAGAGCTTTGTCACAATTTTCAGCCTTTCCTCCGTCCCATCTGCTCCCCCAGCTGCTCAGTCACACCCTGCCCTCCATTTTCAGTGCGCCGAACTGCAGATAGATAAAATAGCCGATAACTGTTAGTCAGGATGTGTCGCCTCCCTTCCCACTGTCCCATCTGCTCCTCGCTCTCTTTCAGCTTTTCACCCAAGCTCCTGTTTTTTTGCTGTCCCGTTATTTTTGGCAAATGGCTGCATTGCGGATGACCCAGATTCAGGGTATGCATTGAGGTGTTCACTCTTGTGGTGATGGGGTGATTCCTGGGGTTCAGGGGCATTGATGAGTTGGCTTGTCATTTACTTGAGCACATTTCCTAAAAGAAAGCACTTGAGGAGGGCTGGCACCTTTAAGGTTGACCGCGTGGTATCCCTTGCTTCTGTAGGAAAGTATGGAAGTTGTGAGAGGGGCTTATCCTTTAGTTGGGGTACAGTGGAGGATGAAAACTGAAGCTCAGAACGTTGCGCTGGTAAAAGGAACTCCAGCAACTGATTTGAGGTTTTTTCTAAGCACTTTGCTGATATGCATAAGAACACCACCTGTACCCCTCCTGTACTGGGCAGCTTCACTTACAAACATTTTACCCATCCATCCCCTGCCCCCAAAAGTCCTTGTAAACCCTAAATAACAGACTATTGCAAAGAACGTTTAAAGCAGTTTTTGTGACATTAAGATGAGTCAATGTTGCATCAGATTTTAAGCATTGTTTGTCTAATAAAAACCTTGAGGAAATTGAAAGGATGGAATTGTGGGGAGCACAGAGTCTCCTCTCATACGCTAGGAGAGGCAATGAAAGATAATGCAGGGCTAGGTGTTATTTTAATGGTAGTTAATTTGCTCTATTTCTTCAACACGACAAATAGTGCAGTTTCTCCGTCTTATTTGGCTGATAGGTTTGAGTGGGAGAGAGTGAAGTCCGTAGAACAGATAGTGATAAAATATTGTATGCTTTTAAAAAAAGAAATCTCTTCTAAAAGTTGTTCTAGATTATCTTGATTTTTAAAAATCGAAGGCAGATGAAAACAGAATTATGTAATCTCTAGTGTTGCAGTTCGTAGTATCAAGTATGTTTCATGTCACTCTGGTCATAGTATCTGACAGTCTTCTTCCACAGTGCATATGTTCGCCTAAGAAATAATTCAGCTGGTTCTCCAATTTTATCATACGTTCTTGTTTTGCTATGTGCTTGAATCATCAATTCTCTGGATGGGTAGCTCATAAAGATATAAAAGTTGTAAATCTGTTTTACTCCATGAAGATAGACTTTTGCCAAAATTGCAGGAAATTTAATTCCTTTACATGAGACTTGTTAAAGCATTTTTAGTATAAGCAAGCTCGATAACGTCACTGACTTTATGGAGAAGTTTTCTTTAATCTGTCCCAGAACAGCTCTATAAATGAGATGTTTTGCAAATGCAGCACATGTAGATGTTTTCCATCCTACGAGCGTTTGCCAAGAAGTTACCAGCTAATATCTGTCGGGGGAGACTTCCTGCCACTTGTCACTCTGTCATCAAGCTGGGTTTGCAGCATGGTAGAAAACATGCGCCGCTGTTCCTGAGCCCTCCCTAAGCCAGCATGATGCTTGGGACCTGCTCCCAGAACAAGCCACTGCAGTTGGATTCAGCGACCCTCTGCATAACAAGCCATTGGGATATGCCAAATCACCATGGTGCCAAATCACCACTCTTGCTAGAAGAAGTTTAAGAGTGGTTGATGTAGGAAAATGTAGGATAGCTTCCCTGATAAAATACTGAGGGATCTATTTCTGTAAAAAACTTCAGTGTGATATTGTGTATAGGATTGCCTAGTTTTGATTCTGTACAGAATTCAGTCTTAGGTGTCTGCTCAACTTCATAGAATCATAGAATAGTTTGGGTTGAAAGCATCATTAAAGGTCATCCAGTTCCAACCCCCTGCCATGGGCAGGGACACTTTCTGCTATAGATCAAGTTGCTCAGAGGCCCATCCAGCCTGGCCTTGAACACTTCCAGGGATGGGGCATCCACAGCTTCTCTGGGCAGCAAGTGCCTCACCACCCTTACACTAAAGAATGTTTTGCTAATCCCTAGTCTAAAGCTGTGGTCTTTCTGTTTGAAGCCACTCTCTCTTGTCCTGTCACTACATGTGACTTGTCCTGTCGCTGCCAGCTTCCATCTGGAAGGCTGGATTATTCTGGTCAGTCTTACCCAAAGCATTTTCTCTGTTGTTGGCTAGCTCAGAGAAGTAAATGCATTTACTTGGATCCTCAATTTAATCTTTCCATGCCATTCAGTGATATCATTATGAACAGTCCTGTAAAAATGCAAATTTAGTGTTGGTAGCTCTAACTGATATTAGAGAGAAGTTCCTTTAAATTCTGCTCTGCTGCCTGAAGATACTTCTCCTGCCATGTTTGTGTATTTTGTGCTCATAGTGATGCAATTACATTGCATAGCAAATTAAATAAGTATTTTCTCTCTAACTCAAAATTCTACCATGTCCTTTACCTTGACTCTTAATTCTAACCTAAATTATCTATTCTGGTGTGCATTGTCCTTTATCAGCTTTCTCTAGACAACCATTGCACAAACTTCCCATTTCTGGCTTGGTTTTCTCTTAGAGTCTGAATGTGACATGCATGTGGAAGTGGAAATGTTTGGACCTTGCAATTTCTTTTCACACCTGTCTTCTCCTCCACTCTCAAACACATAGATTTGCTTGTCAAGGTACCTCACTACATGATAGTATCATTTATTTTTGTAAGATGACTGCAAAGGCTGCAAAGTTGGGAGAGCTCTGATGGCAGCCAGTTTTGCTAGACCAAACAATGTGCAGAGGGAAGTTTTTCCCAACATCTGGCAAAAATGTCTGAAGCTGATCTTCACTTACAGCAGGAATGGGTTTGCAATAAAAACCCAAACTCCATTCGGTTCCAGGAAGGGTCGCCTGAGCCAATGTTTTATAAGTCACCCTCTATGTCATGCTGCATGCATTTGGGCTGAGTATCTTGACACTATGTCTATTTTTTGGTGTCGTTTAAGTGCTACAGTCCATTTATTTCACAATATGTGGGGAGGTGGGGATGCTGGTGATTACTAAAAGTAAAGTATGGTGAAGCATTGATGTGAGATAACAAGATGGAGTGTTGAGGAGGGATGCAAATCAGGATTTCAGCCAGGCAGCCATGGTTTCATTGTCATTTTAACACAAGATGCTCTTTTGCCACTCTATCTTCTGGCTGTATTTCCAACAAGAAAGAGGAGAGAGAAAGAGACAGCAGTAAAATCCAGAGAAACACCACAAATCCATTGCAGTTGTTTATATTGCTGTAATGGATCATATTGTTAAAAGCATTAAATGGCATAATGAAGAGTTATGGGTGTGGAGGGTTTTTAAAATTTTGCTTTGATGTAAACAACTTGCTATATATGCACAAAATTTACAAGCTTGTAGATATTTAAGTTAAAAATGTTGTTATGGATTATCTAGACCAACCTCATTCCTTTTTCATTGCTAAATAATGCTTCCAGTGTATTAGTTTGAACACACTACCTGCTGGGGTACTTTCCCGGTTAGCTTATTCTAGATGGCTTGAGATGTTTAAAGAAAGTTTTCTTTTTTTACTTTCATGGCAGCTGAGTAAAATCTGCGTTGACATCAAAGACTGTCAGGAAAATGTGTACTGCTTTTTGGATCAATGCCTAGCAAAGCTAATGGAAATTAGCTACAGCGAAACCCAGTGAAGATTCAGTGATTGTCTAAACTGTGTCTGTCATAAACTGCTCCTTTATACCTTATAAGTGGCTAAGGGCTTTTATGGTCTATACTACATTGAACTTGCCTTGTTTAATGTGCAGCACTTTTGTGAAGGGTGATGTACTATATGTGACAGTTAAATTTTGTTTTTAGTAACTGTATTCATTAAAAAATAGGTAGCAGAGTTTTTTAAGCTATTTATGTTTTTTTAGTTGTACTGCTCTGGGTTGTAAAACAGGCAAACTTTAGAAACTTACTAAGTCTGATCAGTACCTTGATGGAAAATGCAGTTAAACACCAGCTGTCTGATGGGTTGTCCATCTCCAACTCTTTCTACTGCTTTAGTAGAAGATTTTTTTCCCCTTTCTTAATTAAAACTGTTTTTCCTTAGAATTGACAAAGAAGTTTGATAGACAAAGAGAGAGTGAAAGGTAGATCTGATGATAGAAAATGCACGATTTGAGCTGCAGGTTAATCAGAATTAATTAGCATGATGTAAGAGAGGGTAAGTTTGATGATTCAACAAAGAAATTCAAGCTAGCGTGATCATAACTTCTCATTTTTTGAACTTGGCTGTTAACATGAATTTCATAGCAAGATTTGAAATGTTTTCTCTGTGTGCCTATACTTACACATTCTGAAAAGGCATACGTTTTTCTTGTGTGGGACCATACATTCAAACTATGCATTTCAGGAAGAGACGAGACAAATTCTACATGTGTGTGAACAGAAGGAGAATGTATTGGAAGTCCTTGGATAGCTTTGAAGATGTGAAGTACTAGAAAGGGAAAAAGTTCTTTCACTAACATAACTGTCTGTGTCTGTGAATATTTATATTGTTGTTATATTCTCTACCTCTCTCTTATCGTGCCCTAGTTTTCATCCAGAATTTTCAGAGAAAAATCTCAGTCCCTGTTTTCATACATGAAATGTTTTTCTTAGTGTTGTGTGGAAGATTGGCTATTGCTCTATTGTACATACAGCCTGATATGGAGCACTTGTCCTTAAACCTTATCTGTCCTCATTTTTGTGCTGACTCAGACTGACTCGTATACTAGATATAGTTCTGACCAAGGCTAACGTTCAATTTCCAAAAGATTACTTGACAGTAATATGTTGAAATTGTATTTATATGCCTGTAACTGTCATTTATTTGAAGATTTGTCGCTTTATAATCTAGCAGTTGAAACATTTGTTTTGATGCTTACAGAAAGAGCAATTTAATTGTCTAGAAATGTATTTTTAGGTGTGCTTTGAGCATGTGTTTATGTTGTTTCAGGTATCTGAGCATGAATTCTGGTCTGCTTGTAGCTATTAAAGATTAATTACTGCTTTTTTTTTTTTTTTTTTTAATGCTGCAGTCACAAGACTTTGTTTTCTGCGACGTCACCATTTATAACGTGAAGGCTGAGCTGTCCCTGATACTTCCCTTAGTTTCCAGGCCCTGGAAAATGCTCATCACTTCACATGAAGCATTCAATCTTTTCTAAATTCAAGCACTATGTACAGAGGCTTTCAGCCTGGGGCCACGATGTACAGGATATTTTTCCTTGTGCAGTAATGAGACAATATTTCTTGGTGAAGTACTGTAATGTTCTTTAAAATTTCCTCTCACAACTGAATAATGGAGGAAGCTAAAACTTTCTCATCCTTCTTTTACCATCTTCTTGCAGTCTTGATGCTGCACTGACACCTCAGGGGATAATGCAAACTACAGATTCAGAAAAATGAAAACTAATATATGGAGGAGAGAGGCCTACTTTATTTGTATCGTTAGAACAACCAAAACCTGCATAATTATGCTTCTTGAACATAAGTAGTAACATTTGTACTGAAAAAAAAATTGGGATTGCATGTATATATGAACCTTTTTTTAGAGGTATCTATTTGTTAAGCGTCATTGCTATAAGCAGATCTAATCTGATTCTAGAATCTTTCAGTGATGTCTTATTAATCAACCAGGGGATTAATGACTTCTGAAGTTGTTTGATGCTGTTTGCTGTGTACTGAAGTGGTTTACTCTGTATTGGATCCTACTGGAAGTATCACCCACCTTAGAAGCACATTGTTACTGTTTACATCTGTCAGAAAAAGTTCATCAAGGAGGATATTTTGTAAAATAAGAATTAATCCACTGCATGTGTAGAACTGTGTCCTGTTCTGGGCTCCCCACAAAAGGGACATGGACATGCTGGAGTGAGTCCAGCCAGGGAACTGATAGTAAAGGAACTGAAACCTCTGCCGTAAGAGGAGAAGCTGCGAGAGCCCGGGCTGTTCAGCCTGGAGAGAGAAGGCTCAGGGGAATGTTATCCATGTGGATAAATACCCAACCATAGGGGGGAAGAAATCAAAGGCGGGCTTTTCTCGGTGGTGTTCAGTGACAGGACAAAAGGCAGGGGGCACAGACGGAAATCCAATTTAAACATTAAAAAATACATTTAAACGTTAAAAAAATCTCCTTTTTTGTGAGGAGTTACCCAGCAAGGTTGGGCAGTCTTCATCATTGCAGATATTCAAAACCCAAACAGATACAGCCCTGAGCAGCTTCCTCTAGCTGACCCTTCTTTGATCTAAGTAACCTCCAGAGGTCCCTTCCAGCCATAACTATGATGCAAGACTACTTTTAATCAGGAAGTCTTACTCCAACTTGAACAGCATTGGTGAGGGGTTCTGTTAGATATTTTAAAATCTTTGGGATGTGTTCCATAAGGATTTGAACTTCTGTATGAAAGTTGCTTGTTATAATGACAATGTATTTTTCTAATGCCGCTTGAAAATTTGCAGGACTTGTTAACTTCATCTGCACCTTTTGTTTTGCCCCTCAGGAACGTTTCTTCTCGCCAAGATTTCGTCGTCGACTTCATGCTGTCCTAGCATCTGTTAGCACTTCAATGCTGATTTTATCAAATCTAATATTTCTTGGAGGAAATCAAGTTGGAAAAATCTACTGGAATAGGATCTTTATGGAAGGCAAGTTTATTTTTATGTGCTTTCTAGATAACAGAACATTCCAAATGTTACCTTGGGTGGGCTGAGCCGGGTTTTTCTCTCGGTGCACTAACTGGGAGTTAATTTTTTTCTGGTCAAAACTGTCAAAAATCTGAGAAAATTTAAATAACTATGCAAGCTGTGTGACTACAAAGAAGCGTTGACTTTCTCCCATTCAAGTCTAGAAGGAGGGCTGTCAGGCTTCTCTGTCGAGTGAAATCAGTGAAGATCAAGTAATAAATGTGTGACAAGTTACCAGGTTGAATTTTTTCCGCACTCTGCATTTCACACACATCAGTAAGAATAGGCGTACTAAAGCCAGCTGCATAGATTCTGTGGAAGGTTAGTGGGTAAGGTCTGCATAATACAGCATAATTCAGCAATTAATGGCTTTTTTTCTTGTAGTGAATGTGATTTCAGGTTGGGGACCCACTGATTATTGAGGACAAGTATGGGGACAGGGGAACTTGGGTGATGGTATCAGCCTGTGGTGTTGCTGAATAAGCAGTAGGGGATGTTGTGCTCTGAGCTGACTCAGGAGACAAGTTGAGCTTTAATTTTTTTGCCAGAGGTCAGTGTAAGTAAGACCAGTTTTCTTTTTAGGTTCTCACTGCTGCCAGTCAGATGGAGATCTTGTAGAGGAATATTTCTTCCTCATGAGGGAAGTACTAATAGGCTTCTGTGCCTAGAAGTGCTCTCCTACAAAGACCACCACTGTCTATTGCAGTGTTTTCTCCTCTTGTTCCTTTTAATGGCTTAGAAATCAGCTCTGTATTTCCAAGATCCTGCTTAAGCATCCCAAAATAGTGAAACTCTTAAAGACTAAGTTGTGTACATGAGTGGAACAATTTATCTTCTGAACTAAAGGAAAAAAACATTCAAAGAGTTTGAAGAAAGGAACATTTTTAGCATGAAATATAGTGAAGCTTTTTGTTAATACTGGGCAGGAAAGAGGGAGAACTAGTTTTTGCTCTTTAAAGTGTAAAATACTCGTTTTCTGTTTTTTTGAAAGGCTTTGTTTTCTCTTAAATTGTTTCCTTCCAGCTAGTTGGCTAACAGTAGAAAATAAGCTGAGAGAAAAAGGCTGAAAGTAAATTTAGACATCTCTTCTTATTTATAAAAAGAAAAAAAAGGACTGGTGAAATTGTCTATCTCAGGTTTATAGCTCCATACAAATGATTTTCATAATGCAATCCGTATATTATAAATGGAGAAAGTATGCCTTCCTTGTCAGAAAGGTTAGCAGTTGTGCTGGGGTTTGCAACTGATGAAGGGCAATGTTTTATCAAGTATAACAATATTTAATTAGATCAATTATTGATTGTTTTCTAGGTTTGTTTGGTGGGGGGGGCTGTTAATAGTTCGTTGATCTATTCCTCCTGCACTTGAATACATAGAGTTACTTAAGGATTAGGTACCAGTCATCTAAGACATGAATAGGAAATTAGTTTAGTCATTTGCGTCTTTGTTTCCATGATGTTTTAATCAAATTAACTTTATTTTTAGAACATGAAAGCTTTTGCTTAGTGCAGCTCATACTCTACTGGTAGAAGTCTCAGTGTTTAGCTTTACGAGCTTTATATGCCTGTATTATTTGATCACTCAGATGACTTTAACTGCATTGTTGTTCTGACAACTCTCATGTACAAACTGAAACATCCACTAAAATTTTATTGCATCTGCACACCTGATCCATTGTGGTTTTCTTACTGTGGAACAAATGGGGTGAACTCTGGTGTTCATCCAGGCTGGAGGATGAACAGAGCAAGAGCAGCTCTGCAGAGAGTTACTGGGGGTGCTGGTGGATGAAAAGCTGGACATGACCCAGCAATGTGCGCTGGCAGCCCAGACAGCCAAACGTGTTCTGAGCTGCATCCAGAGCAGTGTGGGTAGCAGGCTAAGAAAGAGGATTCTACCTCTGCTCCCATCTGGTGAGACCCCTCCTGCAGTGCTGTGTCCGGTTCTAGGGTCCCCAGCACAGGAAGGACATGGATCTGTTGAAGCAGGTCCACAAAAATGAGCAGAAGGCTGGAGCACCTCTCATATGAGGAAAGGCTGAGAGAGTTAGGATTGTTCAGCCAGGAGAAGAGAAGGGTTTGGGGTGACCTAACTGTGGCCTTCCAGTACCTGAAGGGAACCTACAAGAACAGTGGAGAGGGACTTTTTGTGAGAGCCTCTAGTGACAGGACGAGGGGGAATGGCTTCAAAGTGAAAGAGGATAAGTTTAGATAGTAGGAAGAAATTCTTCCCTGTAAGGGCAGGGAGGCACTGGAACAGGTTTGGAATTCTCTCGAATTGTCCAGAGAAGTTGTGGATGCCCATCCCTGGAGCTGTCCAAAGTCAGGGTGGATGGATATGGAGCTCTGAGCAGCCTGGTCTGGTGGAAGGTGTCTCTGCCCATGGCAGGGGGCTGGAATGAGATGTTCTCTTAGGTCCCTTCCAACCCAAGCCATTCAATGATTCTGTGATTGAAAGCAAGTCAAATCCAGAAGGACCATTCAAAACTTAGTCTTCAGTTGCAACTAAATTTAAGTGCTGGTCTGTAAGAGAGACAACAAAAATCTACATTTGGAGTGCACAATGCTAAAAGCTAAAGTTAAATAAATTTGTTTGTAGTCTGCACTGTTCTGGTGGATCCAATTCATTGATATTTACAGACCAAACTAAATACTGCAAATACATACTCTTTGATCATCCCTTTGTCAGCCCCAGAACAGATGAGATGACCTAGCTACTTGGCTTGAACTCAAGCTTTTGTCTTCCCCTTTACAAAAAATTCAATGAGGATATGCTTGACTTGTTTGAAGAACTAAGGGTGGCAGTAGTGGGTGGGTGTTCTGTGAGGCAGGAGGGTGTTTGTCTGGGTTTTTATCTTTGTACTTCATTTCTGGTGTGATGCAAGCAATATAAAGTTCCCAAGAATGAAGATTTTTTTTGTGCATTATGATTCTGGAGAGCTTTGATTAGAACACATGTTGACATTCTGTCATTATCTTGTGGACAATTGTCTAGAAATCTGGCAAGGGACCCCCAGAACTCTTCCGTACATAATAACCAAATCTGTGTCCTTTCACTTGGTAGACAAAGCAATGTTACAATGTCCAATACATTACTGAGATCTGCTAAATATATATCTAGTTGCTTTGAGTCAATAATTGTTAGCTTTGGGTCGAGAAGAAAGAAGATATTCTGCGAATTTCAGGTTAAAAAATTAGGAATAATATTCTTCTCTATTTAAAAGCTTTTTGACCTCTTTGAAATTTGTCTTAGTTTAGGAAACCTAAGCAGGGTTTTGTACCACTCTAAAACCAGAGAGTAGACATTTGCACTGGGAGGACACCTCTATGTTCTCGGGAACTTGGCCTGCAGGAGTTGAGATTGCTTGACTGAGGTGGCAGAAGGTTCTGCAGCACTAGTGTGACATAAAATCCCTCTGAGGTCAGGAATAGAGAGATGTGGAAACAAAACTGACCACCTGTGCATCTGCTGCAAAGAGTAGTCAGTTCCTTTCCTTTGTTCAAATGCCACAGAATTATGTCTACAAATATTTGTACACATACAGGTAGGAAAAGAATAGGAGAAGAGATGTGTGTTTCACAGTTTGTAAATGTAATTGGCATAGTAGATCATTAAAAAAATTAGTCAAGAACGTATATGCTAAACTCCAGCAATAAAATGCATCTCAGAGCAGAAATCAGATCTGCAGGTTTAAGTGTAGCATAAGATATTGTGTGTGGCATTTTCAGGTCTGGCAAGTAAATGAACTTCAGAATATCAGTATTGTAAGGCCCTAAATGTGCAGCCTACAGCACTTCATAGTCAGGAATTAGCAGTTCTGTTGTATAATACTGAAAAACAGTGTTCCAACAGCAGCTTCTTGTTAGCACGTGCTGCAAATTTAAACCAACAAGCTCTTAAAAGAAAGTTTTACTGAAGCTTCAGATGTATGAAATGCACTTCTAGTTTTGCTCTTGGGTTACTGAAGAGGATCTACTCTATTCTTTTGCAAAGACTGAGTATTGTCAAAAATCTCTACAGTTTTCTGAGGGTAGGGAGAAAAAGATATGGATGTGAAAGCACTTAAAACTCAGGGCCAGTACAGTCAGTTCAAGGAGAACGATACAAGCAGTATACCTTTGATATCAAAGCTTTGTGAATTGCATTTTAGTAATAGGATTTAGATGAAGTTTCCTGGGATTCTTATTTGACTGATACTTGAATTGTTTTGAAGTGCTTTGGCAGTGCTTTCTGCAGTTCCCACACCACAAACAAGGGGAGTTGATATCTGAGCATGTATTTTTTAGTATCTATTTGCTTTCCTCTTGTGAAAAATAGATTAAATTTATCTGGCTTTAAAATTAATTTTGTGCATCATTAAAATCACTGGTGTCAAAATTTTGAGAGCAGAGGTCTGTGTATTTTATGTGTATGAGTATTTGTTCTTAATTTTGTTCTCAAAATTCTCTCTGTTCTTTCTGTTCCGACCAGCCTTAGTGCTTGTTTCTAAAACCTAATTTGGTCCTGTTATTTGCAAAGAAAAAAGTTCCTATAGAAAGCGTTTACTTTGAGCTTTCTTTAGCAGGAATTTTTTCTTGAGAGACAGTGTCACAAATGTCTAATAAGAAAGTAGGAGAAATATCTTCTATGTAACAAACCATTTTTAATCCTGTATTCTCTGTAATTAATTAATGCTTCACTTCAAAATGAGATGCCCCAAAAAGAAGGGTTTTCTTTGGAAGGGCTCACTCCTGCAACCAGCGCTGTGCTTTTGGTTAAGAGACTGAAATATTTTATCAAGCATGGACAAAGGCATTAGGCTGGGAGGGGACATAAGCGTATTGGGTGATAAAAGTCTAAAGTTCTTCCTGATCTTTTTCTGATTTACAAGGAATAGAGTCCAGATCAATGAGGAAAGCACACAGTGCATGTCAGGTTTATTTTACTTTGAACAGCTGCCTGAAAATTGGACAGCAGTGATTTAACTTAAATGTTAACCAGTACTTTAACTATCCAATTTACCTTGCCAAATTGTGAGGAGTGCCTCTCTGGAGGGCAGTTCAGCCCACATACATCTCTCTTAGCATGGGATGAGATGCATTGTCACTCTGCACTGCGTTCAGAGGCATTTTGTACAGCCTAGTTTAGATTAGATTGGACACCCAGCCTTTGAGAAGGTGTCCTTTAGCAGACATCCAGCAAAGAGCGAATTTCACCCTCAGTTAGGAATGATTTACTGCAGGGGTACAGAACGGCTGGCTGGGCAGAAGTCCTGCGATGAAGGATGTCTGACTGCTCTACCGGATTGTGAACTTTGTGCATCAGCAGTGTCGTACCACCTACAGCAAAAATAGACCTTGTGCCAGGATGCATTGACAGCAGTGCAAAATGCGTAAGTTAACCTCTTCTCCGACATGATGTTCTGAAGGCTAAAGTTAAAGTACGTGCACTTTTGGTTACTGCAGTTTGAAAAAGCAGTAAGCTGACAATTAGGGAGAAGGAAATACAGCAATGCAATTGGAAGTCTAGAGCTGTGATCCTGAATAAATGATATTGTTATGTTTTGAGAGAAAAGCATTGAGGGAAGAAATAGATACATAAAAGTTTCTGCATAAAATTTTACCAAGTTACTCTGATCACCAGTGGGGTCAGGAGAAGGGAAAAATCCCTGTAAAATGTAGCAAGGAGCTGCACTTCAGTGATCTTGTGGGTCCCTTCCAGCTCTGGATATTCTAGGATTCTATTACATTACCTAGGTAAGCTGTTGGATTGCCAGCTTCGGAGGACAGTCTCCAGGTAGACAAAAATCTGTCAAGCAATATAGAAAATACTGACTTCATCATGATGTAGGAGGAATCTCTAAATGGCCTCCAGATCCTTTCCAAGCCCTTTTTTCTCTAGGCAGTTGATCAGAAAGTAGAGATGTTTAAAGCAAAACTGAAATTTGTTTCTTAATGTCTAATATTTTTTCACTAACTGAAAATGGTGAAGCCTTTCTTTTGCCTCCAGTTTTCTCTTTTGGCTTGCTTTGAAGCAAAATCAGGTTCTATGCTAATCAGAATTCAGATAATTGGGTAATTTATAGGGAAAAGAAAAGATGTTCTCATCAACACCTTACCTACTTTATAGAGGCAGAAGGCCTTTGGACTTCTTCCCAGCTGTGCAGCACAGCAATCTCAGGTTGTGTTTCACAGGGCATCTTAGGCACTGATTTGCAAGTGGGAATTTCCACAATCATGGCATACAAGATTCAGAGGTATGAGTGAACCAAAGAGTATGGAGTAACACATTTGATGTAACATGCCTAAATGTGGATTTTTTTGGCTTATTTTGGCAGAAACAATAGACCATTATCTTAAGATATTAAAATAAAATTATGCCGATTGGTAATTATACTGTATCACAGGACTGAAGATTATTCTAACAATCTATATTTGTTTCATTTTATGTAAATCACTTGGTGCATGAGTTGAGAATTGCAGTGGTATCGGCATCTTTCAAGGCATTGTCCTGAACTGTTGCCTTTCGTTGTGAAGACAGTGAAATTAGGTTGTTGCTCTACAAAAAATCATTTGTATCTTAATAGTTGAGATGCCTTTGTAAGTTCAACAACTAAATCATTTAAAATCTTAAGAGTTACTTATTGTGCAGCTGCACTGCTGTGTGAGATGCCAATAACAAAAAAAGACGATTCCAGTATTGATTGTTGTATGTTCTGGTCTGCCTCTCATGCAAGATCATGTCTTCCCATTAGATAAGCTGTTGATTGTATGCCTCATGTGCTGCAACAAGGAATGTAGGAAGAAGGCCTGAGGATAATTGGTTCGCATGACAACATCTCATCCTTCAGAAACTGAGTACTGCTAGTTAGCTTAGGTCATAGATTTAGCACATTTTAAGGGCTGAGGTGGAGCAAAGTAGTCAGAACTTGTTATTTGGGCGGGGTCAGTTGGATGTTTTAGCTCTGAGTTGTTGCCAGATAATATACAACAGTTATTAGGAACCACATTGCACTTAATGACTTCTGAAATAGCTTGCAATGATACATGTAATTCTCTAGCTATCAAAGGGTTTAAAGGTGCAGGAGGAATGAAATCATGTAGCAGAGGAACTCAAATGAGTCCACAAAACCTGTCAGCTGGGGCATCCCTGTGACTGTGTGATACTTAGCTGTCTATTCTGTGCATCTCTTGCAAGGTCTTTGCTCAAATTTCCTTGCCACTGAAAGAGAAAGGAGGGCTGCTTCCGTGATTGACAGTTCAGAGTTTCCGGTGGCCCTTGTTTTGGTTTGGGAAATTCTGTTGTAGCGTAGCTGGCATACGGTCTTCCAGCATTCTTGTTCCTCCAGATTTTCACTTTCACTGAGAAATCCCAGTTGCTGCTGTTATGCAGAAACTTACTTAGGGTCATTTTTTCCAGAAATACATTTATGAACACTATATTGATGGATTGCATAATTTAGAGAAATGTTGCATAGTGGCAGATGTATTACTGAAGATGTCACATTTTTCTAAATGATTCATTCTTCTTCATGCACAAAGGAAACTTGTTTCCACAATCATTTATGTGACCTTGCTTCGTGGGTGCAGTTCATTGGGATGTGAACTGGCAAAATACCAAGAAAAATTCATTTTGGTCTGCAGTAATAAGGATATATAAGTAATTACTATATAAGTAATAAGTATTTGGTTTTTTTCCCTTCACCTCCCAAAGGATGACAGCTGTATAAAAGCAAATATTCATGTGTTTTTGCAGGTATTTTCTTTAGAGTTGAAACAATAAAATGTTCTGCCATTTTCTGCTGAATTGTGTTGTTTTGAGCCTCTGTTTTATTGTTGGAGCATTGCTATGTTTAAATTCAACTGTTGCTGTTTAATCTCAATAGTTTGCTATTTGTCTTTAATTTGTCTTTAGAATCTTAGGACCTGATCATGCAACCATATCAATGCAGCAAGATCTTTCTATCTAGAAAGTTCCAGAACATGTGCAGATATATCTGCTGGGATTAATATGATTGCAAGGTCAGAATCAGTCACAAAGAACCTATATTTCATATATCTTATGAAAGCCTTTATTTTACACAGGGCATGCACAAGTGAAAAAAATGCAGGGTAGTCCACACTGTGACTGCACATAGAGTTCACTGTTGTCCATTGTGCTGTATCTGACTTACAGAACTAAGTAAGTTACTCTGCACACAGAAAACGGGGAGTTGCTTCCACATCATGCTGCCTTCTTGTCAATTTGCGGCTCTTTTATAAAAATACAAGTCTACTTAGTGAGCTTTGGTGATCACAGGCAAAATATCCCCAGATTTTTCAATTTCTTTGGCAAGGTTCCTATAACCTTTTTTTAATTGTTGTGATGTTGCTGGTGAAGTACAGTACGGTATGATGAGCAGTGAAGTGTAGTGGGTTGGCCAAGCCCATATTACAGATGTAGCCTTGCTGGTAGCAACATGCTTAGTGTGGAAGCTGGAACGAGTGATGCCACCAAACACGCTTGTTCTGCTAGTGTGGCAGGTCAGTGTGTGCTGTTTTAGCAGTGTCTTTCAGAGGCTGAAGCAGTTTGGATGTGTGGACTCTTTATGCCTTAAACATAGCATGGACATAAAAAGAACAAAACTAATTTTTGTGTCAAAAAGCTTAAAATTGCTGTGACCTCATGACTGATCATCAGTGTGTTCTTCAGTTTTGCCTTCTCGTTCCCCTGTATTTTTGCCATACACAGCAAAAGCCTCACAGTGGCCCAAAGTAACATAGCTTGGTATAGAATACTTGAATTGCTGTTTTATTGGTCGCTGTGCTTATTGGGAAATGTATACATAAATGAACTCATGGTTGTGGTGGCATGCATGTATCTGATTGGTAAGAGACATTATTTCAGCTAAGATGCACAACCATCCAGAAAAGTTTTCTGAGGAATGATGTAATCTTTTTTTTCCTGTATTCAGAAATTTCCGGGAGTCTGGTAGGTGCTGCTTCTTTCTTGTCATTGAATCCCTTTTCTTTCATCTGTCAGCCTTTTCATTTGTCTTCAGATTTGAAGTAGTCCTGAGTCACGCTTTTTTTTTTTCAAATGCTTTTTGAGGAAACAGTTCTCATATACAGAAAGTAAACTTCTCGCAACAGGAACTGGAACACCAGCTGTATTTAGCTTTGCAGTCATCGAGACTTTCATGACAACTTTCTAAGTTGTTTATTTCCTGAAAAGTAATGTTAAAACAGCATTGTGGTATTCCACGATTACTGCCGCTTGGAGCCTGCTAGATCATATTTTCTCAGCTTATAGGAAAAAAGACACTTTTTTTTCCCCTCAGATGCCAGCCCCAAATATCAGCTTGAGATTGAGAATTCAAGCAGTGTTCATTCTGGCTCTTGCACCTCTACCAGTGAAGTCAGAGGTGATAACAAACCTCTTGTAAAGATGCATGGGCCACAGAGGAGGCTGATCCTTTTCTAAAACTTGTGTTCTCTGTGCACAGGAATGAAAAGCAGTTAAGAGCTTATTTTTCTCACTGAGGAAGCCTGAGAGGATTTTTGCTGCGCTATAGCACAGTTCTGCTGCATTTTTACACTAATGCTGTTTTGCCTATAATTTCATCCTAGGTTCACAAGCAAAAATAGTTGTCTCAGACTATTTTAGCATCTTTTTTTTAATCTCTGAATGAATTTATTTCAACCATTCTTGCTTTAAAGGAAGGAGAAACTAGTACAAGAACCCTGAAAAAAATGAGTTGATTAGGCCTTGTGTCATTACCTTGACTGTTGGGTTTTGGGAGAGGGTTTGTTTGGTGTTTGTTTGGGTTTTTTTTAAGAGGGAGGGAGCAAAGCATTGTATACATGTTGAAAAAAAATTATAGACTTACACCCTTGTAAGTGCTGAGAGTTCTGTAAGATGTCTTCTACCTCACGTTGTTGCATTTTTGACTAAATTGCATGCTGGGACATGTTTTCTTAAGGCACTTTGCACCAGCCAACAAAGACCTGAAACTCTGCAGAGCTGGGATTTAAGTTCATGCTGAACTTGGAATGTAGCAAACTTTATGTGGACATTATCAAACCCTATGAGAAACAGCACCATATGGTGGAGCAAACAGCTCTGCTGTCCCTAAGGAAGCACTATGAGGCAGAAGTGTGTCTCCTTCCTAAACAGCTGCATTTTTTTCCTCAGTGTTACACCAGTCGCTGATAATCTTGCTGTTTAGTGTGGTACCTGTAAAGGATGGATAAGCAGGGAAGCATGTGGCTCTACTACGTTTTTAATCTCTTTGGGCACTGTCTTGCCCTGAGAAAATGGAGAAATATCTTTTGTCTCCTAAAACCTTAGTTCTGTCTCCTGCAGACACTGCACCGCTGGGACACCGTGCTCTTCAGTGCTGTCGTGGGGGTGACTTGTGATGATCATTTGAATGCATGAAATGCATGGTTTGGGTCTACCTAAGCTCTGTGAGATCAGATAGAATTAGATTAGTAAATGGGACAGTTCCCAGACTTGACTTAATAATCCTAGAAATATTACAATTTGCCGTTAGTGCATGTACACATGTCTTTGAGTAACAGAATGTACCTGAGATATTAGGCTAAATAAATGCAAGAGATATTAATGCCTAAAGCCAGTTGTAAAGTCAGAGATCATCATAAGCATTTCCAGTTATGGTTACAAATTACATCTGATGCTTGCAGTTCATTCTGTGGTGAAATAATCATAATTTTCAGAGCAGAGAAATTCCTCAAGAATGTTTCTTCCAGGAAAGTAATGGGTTTGAAATACTAGGGTAGTTTTTATTTAATACACTGTCTTCCGTTTTATCTTTCTCATTTCTCACTTATTACCTCTAAATTTCCTGATCTAAGGCGAGTGTGTGCTGCAGCCCAGTAGTGACCTGTCAGCTTGTGGCGGTCTGTGTAGATGGTGAATTTTCACTGTTGGTACGTTAGCTTAAAAGCCTGTTACAAATGTCTTGGCTGTCTGTGCTTTAACAAGACCCGTTTTATTTCTGACAGTTGTTGAGATACTTGACAGAGATTTTCCACAAATCTCTGTCAAGCTGCCAAACCTGTGTATTCCTGTCCATTCTGCGGGTGAGCAATAAATGGTGTGAGTCACTTGGAGCTACAGAGCAGCATGCCTGTGTTTAGGCATCTTAAGCAGAAGATATGCTCTCTTGTTAATAACTGAATCATAATTGATTTTTCTTTTAAAGCTACTTCCTTATTTTTGCAGCTTGCATCAAAAACTGGTAAATAACATGGTAAATTTTTTGTATTGTTATTATCCATCCTCCTAGCCATGTAAGAACATTGGACTATTGATTTTTATCGCTTCTGCCCTCTTTCATGTGGTTTTTATTAGACCCACAGCTAAGCCTTCTATCAAATATAATAATCCTTCTGCAAATTCTAACTTAGTCTTTGAAACAATCCTTGGAGAAGAGTGACTTGTGAATTTTGCTACAAAGTATCCATAAAAATTCTCCCAATGGTGGGACTTTTATGTCTGAATAAAGATTTATCTTGCATCTAGATTGAACAAAATCTCAAATCTTTGTCCTTGTGTGGAGTATTGTTGTTGAAGAGGATTTTTCTGCTCTTCAGAAATAGTAGTAAAGTGTTACTGAAGTAGTTGCATTGTTCAGAAGGAAAAACATCTTCTTTAGTAGTCCTTAACACTGAAAGAAAACTGTCGGTACGCTGTTCCATTACCTGCAGGTTAATATGTATCATGCAGTGAGGAATAGTTTGCAAATAATTGAAAATGTTTTAAACTTGAATCTTCTGACTATAATGCTCTGCCGGTCCCTACGTCTATTATTTATAGTGAAAGTATCTTCTATTTAACAAGTAGTTTGCACATAAATAGTTGAAAACCAGGTTGTCAGAGAATCTTAATGTTGTCCCAGTTGCTATTGCCTTTGTTTGAAAATGGTTAAAACAGTGATCCTTTTTCTCGAATGACTGTTGCACACAGCTTAAAATGTTACATGTATATATATATCCGTATATATCTATATATATCCCTCCACTGCTGTGTATAAAAACTGCTTCAGTTGCATTTTTATTGCAGCAAATAGGAAATTAAATCATATATCTGCAACAACATAATCTTTAAGACAGGAGCACTATTCATCACAGTTGAAGTCCAACTTGGGGATATCTTATTTTTCACCCAGCATTGAGACAGGTGACAATTTGCACATTTCTGGCCAAACGGCATGTTTAAATGTTTTAAGAACTGTCAGCCTGTACCAATGTGGAAAATGAAATGCTGAAAAACTCTAGAGAATTGCTGATGTCATGTACAGACGTTCACCCTAGCTTCAGTTCAAATTTTTCTAGGTCAGGAGCAATGGAGAGTTTGTACCACCTGGTAGGTTTTTCTGTGCCTCTGATATACTGCTGGGAAGAAAGGAATGGAGAAAGTTGCTGCTGTTAACATGAACTCAGCAATAGAGGGTCTGCAGGGTGAGTCTGCAGACTTCTCTAGGAGTGGAATAAGCTTGGAGACTGAACTCCTGCTCTTGTCAATAGTTTGGCAACTTGAGACCACAGCAGCTTTCATAAAAACTATGAAAAATGTCCAGAAAAATGTCAAGCACACCCATCTGGATGTGCCAGGAGGAGAATTTGCATGGGGGTTTGTATATGAGTTAGAGTAGCAAAAGCAGCGTCACTCTAGCTTATTGTATTCCAACCCTTACTAAATATATCCTAGCAGAATGAGATTCCCTTTTCCATCATTTTCTTACCCAGAGTGTTACCATTTCATCAGAAGTAACAGGAGATCTGCATGACTAGTACAGGAAAGTGCCCTGTAAGTCAGCACATAGAGCCAAAACAAATATCACCAAGACCCTCAGGGTAAAACCATCACTAGAACCCCGATGGAAAGCCGTCAGTATCCATGAGAAAGTCTCAAAACGTTATTTGATTTAAAATTCTATGAGAGAATATTGCGGTATTTAGTACCTTTTTGGTGTCCACGTGCCTAAAGCCCCTTATAGTGTTCACTGAGGTGTGTAAACACTATTGTGACCAGTTTAATACAATCTTCACAATGTGATTTGGCCAGTGTTGCATATTAAAGCAGTGACACAAGTAGATGGAGAAATCAGGAGTCCTGAGTCCTATTCATTAAATCTTTCTTCCATGAAGACTTCATGGTTGTAATTTGAGCTGTATAATTAATATTTTGCAGCAGACCAGCCATGTGATACACTGATAGTGGCTAACCTTGCCTATCAAGAGGAGGAGTTCCATGCTAAACAGGGAGGGTCTGTGTTCATTTTCCTTGGATGAGCATGCAGAGAAACAGAGAAAGCAGTATTTGTTAGTTAGATGGGACTCATTCAGGTTTTACAAGCAAGCTGTCGCTAAAGACACTCAGTAGTCTTTTGAAACGTGTGAATATTCTTTCATCATCATGTCAGGTTTTAGTGCATTGGCACTCTTGAAGGTCAGTATTCCTGTGGTACCAGGTATCATGTTAGCTTCCAGAACCAGATGCTCAAGGCAGAAATGCATAAGGAACAGTCCAGGTCTGGAGAGTTCAGGACAGCAAAAGCTTTCGTTACAGTGAAAGCCACTGAAAATGAGGTTAGTGAGTGTGTTGCTGACAGTGACTGCAGTGAATGCCCTCATGCACAGGGCAGAACATAACTGCTGGGCAGTGCTTGGTGGTGCATAACATTACACCTCCCTGAAACAGCAGAATTTAATTTCCCTTGTGGAATTGAGGAAGCAGTCATTATTTCTTTATCTTACAAATATGTGTTAGGTCTCTGCACTCTTCTGCTGTTGCAAAGGTCTCAGATATTTTGGCTTAACTACAACTAAAGTGTGAGAACAGCAAAAGACAAAAACTGATTAGTATTCTTTTGACTGCAGTTCTGAAGGAATGAAGCTATATTCTCAGCTCCTTCTTAAGCTCCACTGGAGATTAAAAGAAGACAATGACTACGAGAGAGAACAGAAAAAAGAGATACGGGAACAAGGCAGATCCAGCCAATTTCTTGACAATGCAAATTTATGCAAGATAAACCTTGAAGAGAGACCTGCATTGAACCTATTCCATCTTAGCAGATTTCCTCCATGGCTTTTGCATAGGCTCTCTTTGCTTGGAGGAAAGCTGTTGTCCAGTTCCTTTTACTGGGATGGTTTGTGGAGCAGAAAGTCCCATTGCAAAGCAGCACAAGGAACATGGATGGCGTATCATGCAGTGCAGGACACCAGTGGGATTAGCAACTTGCTGCAAGAGCACATTCGGTTGGATGAATGTGTTATACCTACTTAAAAATGTAATGCAGACCAACACTTTTCATTTGTAAAAGCGGAGTTCAGATTCTTATCTGCCTGTGGCTGCTTATTTGGCTGGCACTGACACAACTGCTGAGGATAACCCCAGCAAGGTGCCTGACCTTGGCACTGGGGGGCACCTCATACAAACTGTGGAGTTACTGGCTTTTTTCTTGGGGTTTTGTGTTAAAGGGACTTAGCAATCAAAGCTCACATGCCCGTTACAGCTGGAAACAGACAGAGTTTTTTCTTGTCCAAGTTGTTTCTCTTAAAAGAAGTTGGGTAGACAGGAGAGAAACAGCTCTTTGGACTCTCCAATAATGAAGACAACTTTTTCCTTGCTGGTAGAGTTAGAGCAGCTGTAAAGCTTTTTCAGTTTCTGCTGAAATTTGAACAAATTACAACAGCTGTTGACAGGCTGGAGACTGCAGAATGCAATAGATTCTACCGTATTTTAATGAAGTCCAGCTAAGGCCTAGGAAAGATGTAGAGTCCACCCACCCTGGCTGTGCTGCCTGTGAACACTTGTTCTTTTACTTTATTTCTAAACCAAAATATCCTCATTTATCACGTGCAGGATGACTTTTTCTCTGCTAGTCCACCATTTTAGACTGAAATATCAGAAAGTGTAACAGCTTTTAGATGCATTTCTCTTTCATTTACCTTAAAAAGAATACAAAAGCCTTAGAAGAAATCAAAAAGTCCTTGCCTAAAATAGTGTCATCTGGAATGAAATCTAAACCATATTCAATCATTTCAAATTTTTACAAACATAGACTGTCCTTGACAATATTCCTTTCTTTATGTTCTTTCCCTAATTCCCTGAACAAATAAACCAACCAACCAACTAGTGGGTTGAGATTCTAATATCATTATGGTTAGCAGAGCTGACTCAAGAAAAAACATACATAAGTTTGACTTCATCAACACCTACATTTTACTGAAATACTGCAAGACATTAGTGAAGCTTTGTGTTTAGCAGGCTCTCTACTTGCAAGGCATGAAAGAGGCACATTGCCCTTATTTTGTTCTTTTGGTCGTATTTTAATCCTTCGAAATCATTTTTCTAAGTAATTTCTGGGGAAGAATTAAATGCTTGTCTACTTTGTGACTACTTTTATTTTTGTAAATTCTTTGGTGGATCACTCCTTTTGACAGTTTTGGATTTTACTGATGGTTGTTGAAAGGCATCAGGATTCACTCTGGGCTAGAGGATGTGTGATGGGTGGCCCATCACTCTTGGCTGACTGGCAGACTGATGGTAATATTGCTCTGCAGTAGCTGTCACAGATCTGTTTAGGATATCATTGCTTTTGTGGTTCAGCCCTTCCCAGTTCCAATATCACCCTGAGTATCTCCTTGATACAGAAGAATCAGAATAGTTTGAGGACATTGAAGAGCAAACTGCCTGAAGAGACTTGAGTAGCATACAAATGATTAACGAAATTATATATTTGACACTACTGGCATTATTTTTTAGATAATGTATTCAGGAGGAAGTAAATCAGTAATGGGATTTAAGAAGCAGAAAAGGAGATTTCAGTATAATGAATTACATTTTCAGAGGTGATACCAAATATCTGTAGATATTAAAGGGAGGATTTTTGTGTGAAGCACAAATAGCATACTCAGTTTTTTAACTCTGTTGAGCACTGGATTGGCGCAGTATCTGTTGAAGATGGCATTAGTGCTTTACATTACTTTCATCATTCACCCTGCTTCTGTTGGGAAGTAAGTTTCCCCACTGTGTAAAAAATAGCAGGATTTCATTAGTCCTTTGATGGCTGCTTGAAGAAGCTGATAATGTTATAGAACCTGAAATTATAGTTCTCATTCCGCACCGAAATTCTAGATTGTTTTATTGAAGCAAACAACACCAATGTAAAATCTTCAAACTAGTATGCCCACATATTCAGTGGTGCTGCAGAATGTACTATTCATCTTTCATTAAAGTCCCTGTGATGTGATATGGCCCCAGTTGCAGTGGGGTGATTTGAAGTTTCAAAGTTTCCATTTTTTAATTGAAATATCTACCCATGCAGAATTGGTTTGAATACAACTGTCTTCCCATTGACTAAAGGAGAAAGGTGAAATGCTTGCCTCGTATCATTTTACCATGGGCTAATTTCAGGTAAAGAAGATAAAGCAGATTTACTTTATGAAAGTAGTCCAGTGCTTGGTTTTGAAGAAGGTCTTGTGACAGTCCCAGAGCTTTTGTAAAGAGAGGCTGATTGAACGTTTTGGTTTATGCTGAACAGTTTAGGGACAGGTTTGCTTATGCCATTGTTGACATCAGTTTTACTGAGCTAGAGTAGGAGTGCTCGCATGGTCATTCCTGCTTTTGCTTAATCAAAAGGAACTGAAAACATACCTTTTCATTAGACCAATATTAAACTACCATTTTGTTAAGGAAAAAGAACATTAAATAGGCATTGAATATTAGTACTGGTGTAACCATGATCCAAATAGATGCATATGTTTATAGATGCACAAAACCTTAAACTGAAATGACTTTTCCATTTTTTCTTTTACTTACCATAAAAAGAGAGAAAACTCATGATGTAACTACCGCACACTAATTTATACACAGCAGCTTTTCAGGGTTGATCAAGTGTCTGAAATTACCTGTGTGCTTGAGTCAGGTAAAAGTTTCCCTTGAATATTGTCTGACAAATTTCTTAATGCTCAAGTTTTCAAACAGAGGGAAGGAGTGTTAAAAAGCTAAAAGTGTTTTATGAGATGCCCTGGGGAAACCTTCTTACATATAACTTTGCTTGAATTTGATGTGCTGGAGTTGATTTTTAAAGTTTGTAGGTTTTGTGTTTGGTTCAATTCTGGTAGCTGTAGCCTCCTGCCTTAGCAGTGCTCTCTGTGTCTCATGGTGGGTACTGGCCAAAGGTGAGTTCATCTTGCTGTTTCCTGATAACTTATCTGAGATATTATGGACATATTCCAGGATTTGATCTTTTTCCTTTATCGCAGTGATTAGTTTTCTGGATTTATCTCTTAATTTGTCATGCTACCATTTTCTGTTTCTTAAAATAAACGTTCTGTTGCAATGCTTCTAATTTCAGTGATTATAACAGCTCGTCTGTGTAGAAAAGTAGTGGCAAAATGCCAAATTAAGGAGTGTTCAATTTAAAGTGCCAGAGTTAGTACAGAATAGTATATTCCTGGTCGATATTACTGAGCAGAAAGCCTCTCCATTTTGGCCTCCAGATCATAAATGTGCACTGCTTGTCTGGCAACTGAGCTGTGGTTTCTTTTAATCTAGTTCTAATAGCATGACATTTTTCCCTTGAAAAAGGAGGAGAAAGCAGCTTGCTGGAGATATGGCATAGAGCTTTTTAGCCCAACAAAGAGTTTTTACCCTGTAACACCAAGAGCTGTTACGTCTTAGATAGCCTGGATGCTTCAGCACGTAAAAAACCAGCTGGACATTGTTAAATATGAGTGAGGAGTAGGTTGCTTATGGTTTCTAGGGACTCTTGAGTGAGTTCTACTAAAACCCATGTATTTTAAAATACATTTCATTAGAAATAGTCATCTCTGCCACTTTGAGGGCAAGTGCATTTTTCTTGCAAAACAAAGTTCTGTTTTGACTTTGGAGCAATATTGGAGAAGTCCTGTAGCTACACAAATCAATACCCATGGTAATACAGTAGGTTGGTTTGGACTTTGGTTTTTTTCCCTCCCTAGACTTACAGTGTTAAAAATCTGTAAAAATCTGGGATTTTTTTTCCCCTGGCGACTCAAACTGTGTAGATGAAACTGCATTGAACTGAAATAGAATTTGCATTGAAGGACGAGATTTCATTCCATAACTTAAAGGAAGCAGCCCAGAAGAATCAGACATACAGTTTGCGTAACAATCTGATTATTACCATGTTAGATTGCTCCAGAATATTGTATTATCATCTGAACTTTGGTGTGCCTGCCATTTATTTCCTTCAGCTAATGGCAAAGTTTAAGAGGCAAAATTCGCTTTCCTGTTGCTCTTCCCACTGTCCTGCTATTTAGTATAGTTTTGACCTGCAACAACTAATTATAGTTCTTTAAGGACATCTAGGAATTCTTCTTCCAAGTTTTTGTTGTTTGCATTTCCCCCAGAATGTCAAGTATAACCTTGTGAGGATAGTTTGACATTTCTGCAGCTGCACTCCATCCCGGTATGTTTTGCTCATGACCAGATTTAGTAAATTTCCTATGTTCTTTATCCAGAAAGAGAATAGATTTATTGGACATAATTAGTTTGTTTTAAATCATGGCTGCTTATCACTCTTACCTTTGTCATCACAGAGGTTGTTTGTTATCTAAATATTTGTGGCATTGCTTTAGTAATTATACATGCCAGCATTTACAGCTGCTCTCCATTAAAATGAGCCTAACTGCTCTGCAGCTACTTTTTCATCATTTAAGAAAAATTGGCTTGTGATTTGGAAGGGGGCTCAATTCATTTGGCACGCTAGCAAGTGTGTCGTGTAGCTCTTTGGATACAGAGTGTCAATGGAGAAACGTTCCCTGTGTTAGCGAGGATCTGCCTGTTGGATGGCAGGCTAGATCAAGCAGAGAAAGGAAGGCTGTGTTTCTACTGCTCCCTGTCCTGCTAATCATGAGTGCCCCTAAGGAATGTGGGATCTCATGGATGGTGGGATGTATGTTGTGTACATAACTAAAACATAAAGTTGAGCTGATTCAGACTTTCTGACTTACAGGGGTTTTTTCCGCATATTGCTGTCTGCTCATTATCAGTAAAGCATGCCCAGCAAATACAGCCAATGCTGTGAATCTCAGCTTTATTGCAAAGGGGGATAAATCTGGGAGAGGTATTGTAAAGGATTAGTAGTGGAGTGTATTGCAGTTATAAATAGCCACCAGGGTTCATGATTGTGAGCTGCATTTACACACCTTTCCTCCCAGTGACAGAAATAAATTGAAAGGTGACAGGAAGGTGATGGATGAAGAATTGATGGATGCAACTGTCCTCTCTCGGCTTCTTTAAAAAAAGGGAAAGCACTGTTTTGTATGACTGTCATGCACAAAGCCAGTACCTTTCCTGAGGACCATGGAAAAGGTAGCACAGAATTCAGCTTTGTATTTGCAGTTCTGGAGCTTGGGGGTCAGTCACTGCTTTATTAGTCCATGTGTAGGAGTGATAATTCAGGGCAGAAAGCAGATTAGCTTCTATTAATTACTGTAAATCCCTTACAGCATATTCTGTGGTGGAATTAATAAGCAATTAGTTGCTGCTGGAAGCTACTGAGATTTCAAATATATAAAAAAGTAGTGATGAGTCAGAATTGTGTCACATTAGCTTTGTATGAATGTTGAGGTTGCGGATGACCATGAAATTGTGACAGTGACAAAATCCTACCAGCCATCTAGACAACTGCCATTTCAGACTGGTGTTCGTAAGATCTGAAATATTTTTAATTCTCCTTAATTCCTATTCAGAACCAGTACTGAAGGGATGAGTTTGTATTCAAGGGTGTGTTTCCTGGCTGTCTGCTGGAACGGTTTTGCTGAATGACTTATTTGGGCTAATGTAATTAAGCTTCTATCTGAGCCAAGCCCATACCTGTGTAAGTGTGCTGCAGTGCTCCTGGGCACGCTGTCCTTGCTCTTGGTGCACACAGATGGCAGGGCAGGGCTGGGGCTGCATCCCCAAGCAGCTTTGTGCAGCACGAGTGGGGCTCTACAAGCAGCTGCTGACGCTGAGGGTCTGCTGATTACAAAATGCTTTTGACAAGAAAATTGAAAATGTTAACGTGGTGTAATACTCTGAAATGATACTCCATCTTAGGTGCACATTCAAAATTGCTTGAGGAGGGAAGGCTGAAGGGGATCTTTCTGCTCTCTCACATATCTAAGGTGAGGGTATAGATAAGACAGGAGCAGAATCATCTTAGGGTTGCATGATAACAGGACAAGAGGCAGAAGTCACAAGTTGCAAAAAGGGAATATGTAATTAAATTTTATAGAAAAAAGTTTCAGAACAGATTGCCCAGAGAGGTTGTGGAGCTGAGCTGACAAAGCCCTGAGCAACCTAAACTGGTGGTGGTGGCACCAGGAGAAGATGAGAGACCCTTCTGACCTAAATTGTAGTCTATAGTCCTAGACTACCTTCACAGGTTTGCATGGTGTGCTTCATGAAGAGGTTACTTCAGATTGGGTTTGTTGGTTAGCATTGTAAGGCTTTAATTTCAGCAGAGAGAAATCCAGTGCAGGCAGACCATGTTGCTCTGTGATGCAAATCAAAGTGCTGTAAGCAGAGGCAGGCAGAGGATTCACTTCCAAAGCATATATTTTTATTTTTAAAGGGACTCTTTTTTTTTTTTTAATTCTCCCTTATGCATTTTGTCAGGAACATCCAGCATAAACTAGATAAGTAACTCTTACAGAGGCTCAGATCTATTGTTTAAAATGAATCACAGGTGAAAAACTGTTGTTGCAGAACCACTCTGTCTAAAAGTCTGGAAGAGTCAGCAGTCTGCAGCAGATTGGAAAACCTCCAACTTGCTTCTCATACTCATATGTTTTCATGGTCTTTGGTGCTGTGATAGATTTTTGGTTTCTGAGATTTGAGTTTAGCTTTTAGATTTACTTGAACTGCTGGAACAATTAAATGTAGTTGTGTGGTGAGGCTTGCAGCTGAGTATGGCAGATAAAAGGCTTATCTCTCTTCTGGTGCGTTGTTCAACATTTTTAAAAGTTGCTTCTAATTTCAAATGGCAACAATACAGAGAGGATTAGCTTTGTCTTAACAAGTGCGACAAAACAGTACAAATTGTATGCAAAGGTATCCAGGCTGAAACTCTCATTTGTACCTCAAAGGTATGTGCAGTGTAAGGATGGTGACACACAGTTCAATTTTTTGCTTTATTCTGGCTATATCTACTCTTTAGATTTTTATTTTCATCTTTGTCTCCTTTTCTGTTTTCATTCTCATTTCCCTTTTTCCTTTGCACATACCATTTTTTTTATACCCTGTCCCCAGCTATGTCCTTACCTGCCTATCCTGCAGGTCTTTCCTCCTTTCCCTTCCTTATTTCTTTTTTGTTACCTTTTTTCTGATATCTTCTCTGCCATCCTCAGCATTAGTCATGCACAATCCCACTTTCATTTCTACCCTTAGCTATTGTATACGATTGTGTATTCTCTTCTTTATTCCATTTTCAAGCATGGAAGGATGCGATTTTGCTTCTGCAGAGAAGTCCCCAGCAGTTCACTGAAATGGCTCTTTGCCAGCAGTAATGATCATACAGACTCCAGGCCTCCCACTTCCAGGGTAGCCCTGAAACAGGAACAAGCTCATAACTGGGTGCAGGGGGTCTGTGGAGATTTAGGGATCTTTGCAGCAAACTATGAAGTTTGTGTTGCTGGGCTTTCCTGAGCCTGCCCTTGCCACACAGCAAAGCACTGTGCTGATGCCTCTGTAGGCTTTCTCTTGTGCCTGTCAAGGGTGACCTGTTCCAGGGGTCCTTTCCAAAGCACATTTCTCTTTCTTGTCACCTCCAATTAGTGTGATATGAAAAGATGTTTCTTCAGTCTTCTGTCTGCCACTGATTGATTCTGGTCAATGGCAGCCTCTTGAAAGTTTCATTGCCCAGCTTCATTTTTGCATGGTAACTTAGTTCTGTAAATCACTGCTTCCCCTGCCCCCCCAGTTTTTCATTATCTGATACGTTTTGCTTGGGGCAGTTACCTACATGACAGATCAGCACTGGACCTTAAGTGAGTTATGGCTTTGACTCCTGAACCTGATGCTTAGGCGTATGGAAGCAGAGAGGCACGACGTGTTCAGCTCCTGGTTTTCTGGCTGGTGTTACAGCCATGGTGTGGGCTGAGTCAGTGTCAGGTCCAGAGCCAATACAGTGATATTAAAAGGTGCTGGAATTCTATTGTCAACAGTGCTTGTCATCTTCTTTGTGAGTTATATGGCTTTGTATGCTACAAAACCTTCTAGCTTTTGACTTGAATTTCACATATTAAAAGGAGAAATTGAAGAAATGTTTTATTTCCCAAGTTGCCTTTCTTTTTTACAGTAAAATCAATGATGGAGTGAACACAATCTACCTGCCTTTTTTCTCTGCTGTCTGCCAATGATGCATCAAGTTACGGGGGATGAATTTAAGAGCAGCTCATAGTGGCATCCAGCCAGCTCAGTGAGAGAGGCTGCCTGCAAAGTTCTGCTCTAATGAAATGGCCCATTTCATTGATAGGTATTGATCAGGACTGGTATGTGTTTCTGGGGCTTATTGCACAGGAAGGGTCCTAGGGAAGGAAACAAGCTGTACACTATGGTGGATTGACCTTGGTGTTCACCAGGTACCCACCAAAGCCGCTCTCTTGCTTCCCCTCCTCAGCTGACAGGAAAGAAAATGTAACGAAAGGCTCCTGGGTTGAGATAAGGAGTGTGGAGAGGTCACTCAGCAATTACTGTCATGGGTAAAAGAGACTAGGGGAAAAATTAATTCAATTTATTACCAAATAAATCAGAGAAGGGTAATGAAAGATAAATCTTAAAAACACTTTATCCCCATCTGTTTGTTCTTCACTCCTGATTTTTCTACTTCCTCCTACCCAGTAGTGCAGGGGGACAGGGACTGGGGGTTGTGGTCAGTTCCTCCCATGTTGTCTCTGCACTCCTTCCTCCTCTGGGGCAGGACTCCTCACATCCTTCCTTTGCTCCAGCATTTGGTTCCTCCCATGGGAGACAGCCCTCCATGGACTTCTCCAATGTGAGTCCTTCCATGGGTTACAGTTCTTCATGAACTGCTCCAGCCTGGCTCTCTCACAGGGAGCGCAGTCCTTCAGGAACAGGCTGCTCCAGCCTGTGGATCCTGTGGGTTCCCCGTGGTGTCCCCTTGGTGTCACAACTCACCTGCAAACCTGCTCCAGTTTGGGCTACTCTCTCCATCAGGCCATGGATCATTTCAGGAGCCTGTTCCAGTTTGGTCTTCCCATGGGGTCACAGCCACCTTTGGGCATCCACTTGCTCTGGCATGGGATCCACCATGGGCTGCAGGTGGATCTCTGCATCCCTGTGAACCTCCATGGGCTGCAGGGGCGCAGCTGCCTCACCATGACATTCACCATGGGCTGCAGGGGAAACTGCTCCTGTGTTTGGAGCACCTCCTGCCCCTCCTTCTGTGCTGACCTTGGGGTCTGCAGGGCTGTTGTTCTCCCTTATTCTCACTCCTCTCTGTCAGCTGCAATTGTGCAGATTTTTTCCCCCTTCTTGACTGTGTGATCCCAGAGGTGCGGCTGCCGTCTTGGAGCTGGCTGGCACTGACTCCACTGGACACAGGAGAAGCTTCTCACAGAAGTCTGCTGCGTAGCCCACTGCTACCAAAAGCTGGCCATGCAAGCCCAGTACACACGTGTACACCCAGTACACCTTGGGTTTGCGTCTTGGGCTTGTGCAGACTACGCTGTGAGGGCTGAAGCAGTGTAAGAGGTTGTGAGACAGGGAGGAGCTAAATGCAGGTCTGTTATGACAGGCAGTGACAACTCCTAATGTTCATATCAAGTCAAGTGCTGAGGACAAGGAGAGAAATGGTGGCATAGATGAAGGTGCAGGGCAAGCAAGTGACCCTCGTGTCCTGTAAAGGAAGGAGCTGAGGGAAAGCAGTGACACCGAGTGTCTCAGTACTGTCATGTCTGTATTGTTGTAAGTAACTGGCGGGAATGCTGCGTTTCTGTGCTTAGAATCAGCAGAATGGAAGCTCACTGTACTGCAGGACTGCAGCGCATGCTATCACCCTGGAAACATTTCTTGGAGAAGCTCTTTGTCCCTGTCTTGATTGTGTCTTGCCCATGAGATACGAGTGCAAGGTCATAAGGGTTGTTCCATAGTCCTATGCCTGATAGAGGAGATGAACCTTGTAGAAATTGTTCCTTCTTTGTAGAAAAGCAATGAAAAAATGTATTGACAGTGTGTATGCAGCACATTGAGCATCTTCCTAGACAAGGGACTGGGCATCTTCATCCTCAAATGAGACTCAAACTGCAGAAGCTATAGATAAGGAGAAATTGAATGCTTGGATGCACTAGTGACTGTTTTAGTGGCTGGTACCCAGGCAGAACAGTTAGATCCATAAACTCAGAGTTCAAAGAGTTACTCATTTATTACAGAATTCTGCAAGTTATTGGGTAAAATAGAACAAGGCCACGCAATATTCAGGATATTGAATCCAATTTATACAGCTGATAAAAAGCAAGGAAAAGAGGACCTCACTGTAGCACTAACTAATAAATCTATTCTGAGAGAACGAGCAGGAGCCACAGGAGTTTTGTTGCTGAGAGTCACTGGATTTGGTACATGGAAATTAGTAGGATTCTGCTCACGCTGCTATCGAGTGACAAAAATCTGTCTTTCATGTAGGTAAAATAAGGCCGTGCTTTGTAGTATTTCTGTGTAATGATGGGCTCCCTGCTTCTCTTTACTCTGCCGTATTTGAACTAGTTATAATTAGCAGTGACACACATTTGGCAGGCAGCGGTGGGCAGGTGGCCATGCCACTTAGCAGAACTGGAGCTTAGGAAGCAGGGAGTGCTAGCCTAGCCCTTCTCTGCCAGCTCAGGTGTAGCAGCTGACCCTGCTGAAACCCTCGCTCCCCCAGCATCTGATTTTTGTGTGTGAATTGTACTGGTGAGCCAGACTTCGTATCTTTTTTTATAGTGTTTGACAATGGCTTTCCAATAACATTCAGCACATCTCTCTGTTTGAGCAAAACCAGGCATTGGGAAGACAATAGCTGTGTCATGATGTACAGAGGAGTTTATCAGCTGGTCTAGTACTATTTTCATAATGTCCCTCATTAATTCCATTAGTTCTTGTTGCCATGAAGTTTTATTAAAGGGCAGTAGGGAACATTACAGTTTAGGGTTAGGTTTATTACTAATATGGTTTATTAAATCCAGTACTAGTAGAATTTGAATAAACTTTAGTTAATTATAAATTCACTTGGAAACCTGATGTGATGTAAAACAGAATTACACGATTCCCCTTCCTCTGTTGTTGTTAAGTGTTTTTCCTACTAGTCTGGTTTTCCTGAAGAACAGCCTCTCCTTTTTCTGTTGTTTTAACTTTCCAAAGTAGTTCCCTTGTATTTTCAGAGTAGTGATTTAAAGTAAAGACTAAAATTGCAGGAATTATTTCAAATGTTTGAGGCAGTCCTTATCTGTCTTTCCCCCCTTACTTGAGGAAGCACTAAATGTTAAATTATAATAATAAATGTTAAAGAGAAAAATGTCACAAAAGAACTAATTTGGTCACAAATGAAGACATCTCATGTTGTAGTGAACTGCAAACTGGTTTAATTTGGATCTCCCCCTCAGCATTTCCAAATGTAAGTATCAAAATACCAAAAGTCTGATTGCACAAGGTGTGTTAATGTCTTGAAAACAATTATAGAGCTTTGTTTCATTTGCATTTTCTATCGTAATTTTGGTTTCTTGGCCATTGGCTACGGTCCAGTTGTGTTTCAGGTAGCCTTCAACAAATATGACAGCTGAATGCAAACTCTAGTTTCAGTGAAAAGCTGAGTTTTTCTATGCAACTCCAGCTTGGGGAGTTGCCCAAAAAAGCCCCACCTGGGGCTTTTTTTAAATCTAGTTTGCCTAGGATGGGAATTTTGATTTCTGTAACTTCAGCTAGAAGTTGAGCATTACAGTTTCTTTTTGTCTCTGTGTTTGAGCTGATTTTCAGCTGAAGAAAAAAATAGAAAGTTGAAGGTGGGAATAATCGTATCAGGAGCACTTGAATGGACTTGCAGAGGCCACAGGGAAAATGCATTCCTTTCTGTGTGCCAGTGTTAAGTTCTCACTTTCCTAAGCAATTTTTTTTTCAATTCTTATTGCTATTTTGAGAGCAGTGAGGTTTCTTTGTTTTGGATTAGGTTTTGGGCCTTTTTTATAGGACAGTTATGACCTGCGAATTTTGCTTTTCCAGAAATGTTTTGGTTTTTTTAACCTGGTCATTTCATGATGTCCAGATAAATGACATCTATAACTCTTCCCTTGTCCGCTGCCACAGTCACTCCACCACAGAAGGCCACTAGGCTGGTCAGGCAGGACTTGCCCTTGGTGAAGCTGTGCTGGCTGTCTCAGATCACCCTCCTGTCCTCCATGTGCCTTAGCAGAGCTTCTCAGAGGATCTATTCCAGGATCTTCCCAGGCACAGAGGTGAGGCTGACAGGTCAGTAGCTCCCAGGCTCCTCCTTTCTACCCATTTTAAATCTAGATACGGTGCTTCCCTTTTTCCAGTCACCAGGGACTTCACCTGATTGCCATGACTTCTCAGATACCATAGAGAGTGGCTTGGCAACTACATCAACCAGTTCCCTCAGACTCTGGGATACATCTCATCAGGTTCCATAGAATTATGTATATTTGGGTTCCTCAAGTGAGAACAAACCTGATCTCCTCTTACAGTGGGAAGGACTTTGCTCCCCCAGTCCCTGTCTTGTGGTCCCTAAACTGTAGGGAACTGTATAGAAAAGTGGTAGAAAATGTTCTCATATGGAACATCAGGAGCTCTTATTGTCATATGTAAAATGAAAACTAACCTGTATTCATCCCTTGGCTTTGGTTGCATCTAAGAAAATGCCTCTTTTGGTAATGGCACAAGCCACAATCATTCTGAATAAAATGCTCTAGAAAGGCTGTATAAGGAAAAAAAAACCTGCACAGATTCTCATACATGCATAATAAAACTCACCTTCTGAACCTGTACCTTTTATATCTTATGGTGGCTTTGCTCTTTTGTCAAAGTAGCCTGTGTACAGTGCAGCAAATGTAACATATGTTATATTGTTGGGTTCTAATAAGGTTCTCCTTGAGATGAAGTACTTTAAGCAGCAATAACAAGTGATGGGAAGCAAATGCACTAAATAAATAAATGGGGTTGTAACAAAATTGTCGTTCCACATCCATATGTGTGTATCTATGTGAATTCAAAGGAAAGAAATAAGTAAACATGACATCTTAGCATCCAAAGCTTGTGCCAGATGTCTATTCTTGGAGTGAAGTCCTACATGAATCAAGAAAAGCTGTTGAGTTTAATTAAAAGTTGATTCTGATCTACTTAGCTTGATCTCATGCTCAGTAGAGAGCTCATCAAGCAAAGACTACATCTGTGAAAGTAGGAAAACCTCTGTTGTGTTGTCTTTGTTGTCTTCAGTGTGTAGTTCCCAGTATTTAATTCCCACTTCTCTTAATGAAGCAGGGGAGAAGAATAGGCCTGATTTTAGTTTTCTCCAATTCCTACTGGTATCCAAGGAATTATCTGTGCTGCAGAATATAAATTCTCTAATCTCTAGAAATGAGAAGTTAGGACGCCCTTGCTGGAGCAGTGAGGGAGCTGTTGCATGCCTGATGCCACACACTCAGCCTTTTGGGATAGAATAGGAAATTTCAGGGCTGATCTACAGGTGTTGCAAATGGGGCAAATCAAAACACCCATGTGCTACCATACAAATGAGAATGATAGGTGAGGTCTGCTCTTCATGGTTCACATTATCAGTGTTTTGTGATCATTGCCATTCTTTCCTCCAGAGACTGCAAAAATCAGATTAGAGCTGCCCAAAGTGAATGGGAGTGACGGTAAATTTGGAAGTCTTCCAGGAAGAGCAATCTGTATGGATCACAGCATATATGGGACTTACTGCAGTGTGATGTTTGTATCTTAAATTTCATAGAATGGTTTGGGTTGGAAGGGACATTAAAGACCATCTAGTTCCAACCCCTCTGCCATGGGCAGGGACACTTTTTGCTAGACCAAGTTGCTCAGAGCCCCATCAACTCTACATTAAGGACACAAAACTTCTAGCTGGTCCAGAAATTTCTACAGTATCTAGTGAAGTGGAAAATTCTTATCTTTAATTTTACAGAGGAAGAAACAAAGAGTTACTGGAAGGTTTCTGCTCCCTGGTCTGATTGCTGCAGAGCTAGAAAGAAGGCATGGATTGCCTGTTCTGGCCTTCCTCTTTGAAGTACTCAAATTCTGCAGGGCAGTTTTGAAACAAAGCTAAGAGGCCAGTAGATATTTGAGAGCAATTTAAAGTTGAGCAGGTGTAGTCTAGATACACAAATATCTGACTGTTCACAGCTTGGGTGGGTAGATACCTAGTTTGTGGTACTGTCCTTAAAATTACAATGTTGGGTAATGAGAATAAGAGAAATTTTCACGGTTTTCGGTGATGCCACCTAAAACAGTGGTCTCCAAAGTAGATAGGCAAATACTAAATTGGTTTAAAAAATTGCAAAATCAATATCTCCGCTATGAAATACAGGAACATCCACTAGAGTCACTTCCCATTAAAAGGCAAAGTTATTTTCTTTGATGCTGGGGGCTCAGCTCCCAGAGACAGAGAGTTACTTTGGGGAGGGCTATACAGGTGTGGGAGGGTTTCTTTCAATCACCTAGAATGACCTCCATAGACAATCCCACTTGCTATGGTGAAAGTGCCAGAAAAAATATGCCTAAATTAGATGCAGGGGTGTATTTCAGACAATGCTCATTCAGAAATCCTGCCTGGTTTGTTCAGTGTGCCATTTGTTACAGCAGATATGCAGGATGGCAGGAAACAGCTTGCTGTGCATTTCTTCCCTGCTTAAATGGCTTGTTGAGCTGATAATTAATAAGCAACAGGACATTAGCTTTATTGTAACTTTGCTAGATGGATGGTTAATCACTGAAGGGAGTCAGAAAGTACAGGAAATGTCCTATCTATTAAGACTTTTCACATCTATAGGAATTGCAGCCACTGATGTACAGAGTAGTGCACTCCCTAAGAACTGTAATATGCACATGAATTGTTACTGTGTGAAAATCCTACCTGGGGTTCTTAAGGTATTCTCGTTTTCTTCAGCTGAACACCAGGTACAATAGTTTAGTGTGGTCTTAAAATCAAAGTTAAAGAAATTTGGGCTAAATAGCAGTCATTTGTGGTTTCTATGTATGTATCTCCATTGATGTGCACTTTAAGGGAAACAACGGTTCAGGACTACACAGAGATTAAAGTATTGCCTGCTAAAGCCTTAAAAACTAAAAGCTTCTAAAATATCCTCAAAGTTTCCTTTACTAATTCTGCTCCAATCTGTTTCTGTTTAGACGTGACGCTCCAGGAAGGTTCAGTGTCTCCTGCACATATGCCAAATGCAGTGCAGGCAGTAGTACAAGGCAGGCTTGTGTTGAGCAGGACGGGAGGCTGACATGCAGTGCATATCCTGTGGGCTAGCTCCTGCCACAAACAGCTGGGTGCTGGGGAGGGCTGCTGAGCACGGTGCTGCTGTGTACGTGTCCTCCAGGAAGATGATGGGGAGCAGGTGCTGCTGACTTACAAGCTGATGAGAGTGCGGATGCTCATCATACGCAGCTGGCTATGAGTAACACTGCTGCACAGGAAGCTTTCCTGTGCCTGTGGCTGTCTGTCGTAGCAGTTTCTGTTCTTGTTTTCTCTTAAGGTCAGCTCTTCTGTTGAGGTGATCAAAGTGCGTCTTCAAGACAGGAATGAGAAAAGCTTGGGGTGACGAGCGCACTGATCGCGCACGCGCCTCCCGTTTGAGGATGGCAGCACTGGGCCTGTACTTTAACAATGGGCTGCATTGGTGATTCCCTAATGTGCTGATGAACCCACCTGCTCACCAAAGCTCGCTTCAGTGTGCGCATAGGTGATTGCTCACACAGACAATCCGTGCAGTGGGGCTGCCTCGCGTTCTGGAAGTGAAGTAAAGCTGGGAGTCGGGGCATTTCCTTGTTCCTCTGGTTTTCTCACTGCAGCTTGTGGGAGCAAATTCTAAGTGTTGTCCCCCACTGAAAATGCAGCCTTAGAGTCTAAAGGTGTGTAAATACAAAAGACCTGTTAAAGCTACAATGCTCTTTGCCTATTGTAAAGTTTCTTTTTGCTGCTAGAGACATGTAAAAGAACTTGAAGGATTTTCAGTCCTTTATGAGCAATACTCACTCTCAAGCTTCTGCTGGGGCATGGAGTAGAAAGGGCACAGCTGCATATTGAAGGCCTTTCTCAGTTCATGCTTACTTAATGTGCAGCGTTGTGAGCATCACTAAGCAGTAATGAAATTTTTGCATTTGAACTGTTTAGTTCTTTGAAGAGGCCCTTTTAAGTTCATCTTTAAAAGCTCGAGGACATTTCTTCATGGTAGTCTGCTAATGCAAGGACAGTGCTAACAGGTTGCTTCCAAAAGCTTGTCACATTTATTTATCTACTTGATGGAAGTGAGCTCTGCAAAAGCTTCTCTACTGAGGCTGCAGTGTAGGAGGAGTAAGGAACAGCAGTGAAAGAGCTGTATGATCAATCAGATGGGACAGTTGCAACACTTCATTCTTTCTGCTTTGGCGAGCACCAACCACTTGGCTTCTTGGAGGCACCTTCAGAGCAATGGCAGATGCTTTGGCCTGGAAACAAACATCAAGGTTCATAGCAGTTAGGAGGTAACAGCCTGGAATTCCCTTCCTCCTGAGAGGCAGTGGGCACTCTTTCACTTCAAATGGACAGTTATTGGCCAGTGTCCTGTGCTGGACTTGTCCTAATCCAGCAAAGTCTTTCTCAGAAACCAGAGCAGGGCAGGAAGTGGTTTTCTTGTCTCAAGGAGGTACTGAGTCTCCAAAAAATTTTCTGTCATAATATGGGTTAAAACCAGTCAAAAAGCAGTTAGTTTTCCTGACCTATCAGATAGGGTTCAGGGAGGTGTGTTTGTCTTGCATTTAAATTTCATTTAGATTTGAATTTTTTAAATTGAAAAATAAAACCTTAGCTTGCGTTTCAAAACAAACATTTGTGGGCAGGGATTACTTTTTTATCCTGATGCAGGAAATGGTAAAAGGTTCTATTTCATTGGGACTTCTTTTTAATGAGAGACCACACACAGAAGGTTTGTATAAATTTGGCTCTCCCTGTCTAGAGTTGCAGCCTCAGTGTGAGAGTATATTTTGGATGAGGAAAGTTCTCAGCTCATTACTAGTAACTAAATACCTTGTGTAGAATACCAGGACATTTCAGTGATCTCCTGCTGCAACATATTTGCACATGTTAAGTTTGAATGTTTCGTCCTGTAGGTTCAGCACCAGATTCTTCAAAGGCAGAGAAGTTCAGTCGGGATTGCAAAGAATTAGGAGTCCTGGCTGGAGACAGTAGATTGCAAAACCAGCAGGCGATCTGCAGTTCTCCTCCAATTGCAGCTCTTCAACAAACTTTGCCTTTTTAACCATTGGCAACCAATTCAGTGGTTTACTCCTGTTGTATTCAGTCTGTACCAAAATGTACCAATTTCTAGTAGCTCTGTAGAAGACGTAAGATTAGACATTGGTCCAGTTGTAGGTATATAGTGGAATATAAATATATCTGTTTATAATTGATTTCTTACGATCTCATGTTTGGAAATGATGCATGTGGCTAGTGAGTGTTTCCACTCTGTGCCTCCAGCTCTGACTCAAATAGCTGGATGAATTCTTACCTGCTTAAGGCATTAAACAATTATCTGACGAGGAAGGATTTCAGCAGGGCTGAAGCTCACTGCACTCTTTCTGATTCTTACATCTTGTTATCCTCACTTTGTTAATTTTCTGGCAGACAGATGTGTTCCTCTGTTGCTGTCTGCATACAAATATTTAATTAAAACAGGAAGCGGTAATACTTCTCAGAGGCAGCTGTTGTCCCCATCTCCAAAAGCAGTGTCAGTTTAATAATAGCTTCAAAATGCCGAAAACCAAGCAGTGACCTGGTCAGTAAGTCCATGCTGGCATCTGGTGCCTGTGCGAGGAAAGACCAGGAGCAGTGTCTGTCCATCAGTGCGTTTGGCAGCGTGGCTGGCTGCAGCCTGCCTCAGGTCACACAGCAGCAGCCAGAGCTGTGCCTGCTGGAGAGCAGGATGCTCATGGAGGAGTCAGGCTGTCAGAGAAACAAAGAACTTGGGGATGCTGTGAAGCTGGCCAGACTTTTAAAAGCAGAGGAGCTGTGATCACTCAGTAGTGAATATAGGGGACAAAATCACTCTGATGGCTCTGCTGCAGCCCTCAGCTGCCCTCCAGGCCCCTTTGATGAATCATCACTCTCATCAGCATCCTGGTGCTAACTGGCATCAAAGTGCAGTTTTCCTTTACCAGAAAACAGCACACTGAAAACTCTCACTAAAATTTGGGGGTTTTTTTTTGATGCAGCAGAAGCACTTTTGGTGTGTTAGGGCAACAGCACTATGCTGATGGCTGTCTTTCTCATTAGAATGTCTTGGCAAAGGTTGTTGAACAGCCTCCTTGGCTTGTTCATCCCACAAGCATGCAGGCAGGATATTCAGAAGTAGGATATTTAAAAAAAAAAAACCACATGGTGTATTTTTTTAATAATGCGATCAATTTCTCTGAGTTATAGTCAAAACTTGGTATATTTATATATGAAAAATTTTTGTATAATTATCACAGAAAAAACTGAACATATACAGATGCAGAGGGAAAAAGCATTGAGGTCAAAAATTCCTTCAGCATTGTCTTCCTGCTTTGATCTTGGATTTTTTGAAGTTAAGAAATGTCTCACTTAAAAGCAGGAATTCCCTAGAAAATGTATATATACACTAATTCATTAACTTGCCAGCAGGTGAACAAGAGCCATAGCTGGAGAATGAGTCGCCAGTTCACTCTATAATCTGTTGGTTTTACCAGAATACAGTATTCCTGACAGTCATGTAGAAGAATGATAGTCCTTTTCAGGACAATATGTTCCATGCTGCAGGTTTAATAAAAAAAAAATAAAACTGAAAGGAAAAAGAAAATGGAGAGAGAGAAAAACGCACACTCATTGAGGACTAAGAGGCAAGTATATGGCAATCAGCTTCATAATTCCTGTTTGTCATTTTCATGCATAGTTTTGAAGGAAAAGTAATTAAAGTAATTGAAGTTATTTCTCTTGGACTGGCATCTATTGAAATCCCCTTGAATATGAAATGAATGTGGTTAATATAATAGAAAGATCTCTTTTATTCTATCTCTCGCCTTACCACTTCACCCTGCTGTTGAGTGCCTGAAAATATATTTTTTTCTTAATGTAGTAATGAATACACAATGCATTTGCTACAGTTCTTCCTTTAAAATATAGACAGCAAGAGAGAGCAAGACTATTTCACTTTTCAGGTTTGCTGGGCTTGTTTTAAAATCAGTAAACATGGTCAAATGCTCCCTTGTAGCAGAGTGCGTTTAGCTGTTCAGGTTTAGAAGAAAATCTCCTCTTGCAGGTGTGTGTGTACACGTGCACACACTTGAATGAATCTGGTATTATGACAGATTAGATGCAGCGTCTGATTTGGAGTCCACTAATGAGAAAGCAGCTCTGTCTTATTCTTTCAACTGCTGTTTGTGATGAGATCTCATTCCAGTAATACTGATTAGTACCAGGTAGACTTTTCCTTTAAGACCTGGAGAGCATCCCTGGCTTATTCCCTACGAAAATAGCTGGTAGTTGGTAATGAGCTTTTGCACAAGCTCATGAGAAAAAAGGAAAGAAAAAATCTTTATCCAGCTGCTTCTCTTTCTTTCTGCTCCTTTATCTGATTGAAATTCACAATACAGTTTTGCCTAGAGAATGCACCTCTCTCACTTTTGCTCCTACCATTCTTTCAGTAGTTCATTTCTAATGGTGTTAATGAAACTCACAGTTTAAATAGATGAACTAAATTAATAAAAACCTTAACATAATAACAAGTGCATAATATCTAGTGATCAGTACAGTACCTTGCTCCTCAAACAAGACAGCAAATCCACTATTCTATTTACACAACAGATTTTTAAGAAATCAGCTTCAAGACAAGTAACCCCTTGATTTGATGCCTGAAAAAGAAAAAAATTCCAATATTGATTGTCTGTATTTATTGCCATACTTAACAATTTCCATTCTATAAAAGCTCTACTCTTATACATGGCTCTAAAGTGTCTGTGAAAATTAAGCATCAGAACAACCCTGCCTCCAGCAAATATTTTAATAAAAGTGCCTTAAGAGAACGAGAACAGCTGGGATATTTTATCCTTTTATAATCCTTTCAAATCCATGTAATTTCTCCTCAGTGAGGCAATTTAACTACCAGTGTTCTATGAAGTTTGACATTCCAGTCACAGAATTGACTTGTTGCAGTAATATTTAATGGTTGGTTCCATTTATTATAAACAGAATTCTCCAGATTTTCTTCAGACTTTCTGTCTGACATGGTAAATCACAATTTTGGAAATTAAATGCTAAGATTCAGATTTTTAGCTAAACTTTTCTTAAAAGGCAGTTTTCATGCAGAGACTTTTTAAATTACATGAGTTTGGTCAAAGAAACATATGCAGTATGCACTGATTGCAGAGATCCACTCATTATTGAAGCAAATAGTCTTAACTAGGTTTGATTAAAAATATTTTGAGGCTGTGTTCTTAGAAGTTATGGATGTCTGAGCACTATGTTTCAATTCTTGGGCTGTTTAATCAAAATATAATAATGGGGTTTAAACAAGCTGAACAGGACATTTCTCTGCATAAGTGAATATCATGTATCACCTCCTAGAAGATGGATAAGATAAAAAGGTTGTATTTTGTGATATTTACACATCATCACTGAAAAGGAACTTCTCTTTGAAATCATTTTATGAAAAACCTTCAGCTGTTTTTGTAAGAAGAATTGAGCAATCACACAAAAAAGGCAGAAGATGATGATGATGTTATCGTTGTTGTTAAGTGTGACTTAAGTAGATGACTTTAAGAGGATTTCTAATAGCAGAGAAGAGTTTGATAGTACCTTTGGATATTTAAGACCTTCAGAAAGTCTGGCCCATACTGAGTCCTTTAGCACTGAAGCTCTTACACTCTGCCAGTTTTCTTTTCAAAGAATCATCGAATGGTTTGGGTTGGAAGGGACCTTAAAAACCATGTAGCTCCAACCCCTCTGCCGTGGTCAGGGACTCCTCTCACTAGACCAGGCTGCTCAGAGCTCCATCCAGCCTGGCCTTGAACAGCTCCAGGGATGGGGCACCCACAGCTTCTCTGGGTAATGTGTTCCAGTGCCTCGCCACCCTTAGAGGAAAGAATTTCTTCCTACTATCCAATCTGCACCTGCCCTCTTCCAGTTTAAAGCCATTGCCCCTTATCCTGTCACTCTCTGTCTGCCTTTGTAAATAGTGTCTTTTCTTGTAGGCTCCCTTCAGGTACTGGAAGACCACAATTAGGTCAAACCAAAGCCTTCTCTTTTCCAGGCTGAACAACCCCAATTCTCCCAGCCTTTCCTTGTATGCAAGGTGCTCTACTACGTTGTAGTACCTGCAGTGCAGGTACTTTGTTAAGAGGAAGATTAAGAAAACCAATTTTAGATTCACATTGTGTTTCTGACTTTTAGCTACTTTAAAAAAAGTCATCCTGCATATTTTCTGAGAAAATAGAAACTGAAAATTACTTAGGACAAAACTTCTTCTTTTTCATTATCAAAATAAAAAATACTTGCATGTCTTCATAGAAAAACACTTCAAACAGAGCATGAATTCACTTAGATACTTCTATCACATTATTTACTGCATTATTATAGAACTTGAATTGCCATCCACAGCTACAGCTCTTACTTATTCCATTTCTACATTCATATAAAATCATCACCTTTTAACTTACTAAACTTTACAGCATGATTCACTAATGCAGTATTTCTTACATAAATTACCTCAACAGATTACCAAAAAAATCAGGTATTCAGTAAATTCACCAGTGGTTCTTATTAAATTTTAAACAAGTTTGTTTAAAAGGCAAAATGCATTAAAATGTAATTTACATGGTAAAAATTAATTTAAAATTAATTCCTTTGTCTCCATGCAATCCTGGATGCAACTGTTAAAATGAATAGTTCTTTGAATGTTGGACTGTATCTTTCCTCTGGCCAGCTGTGCCCCAGCTCCTGAGTCCAACCCTTCCTTTTGCCACAGCATTTACATCAGCAAGTGCTGGTGTCCACTGGATTTGTTCCATTGGCATCTCCGGTCCTAAGTCTGAACTGCTCCTCCTCTGAGTCTCCTTCCACTGCTCTGTGTAAGTCTTCCTTTCCATTACACCTTGCTCCTGCACTTCTTCTTTCTCCTTTCTAAGATCCTCCACATCTACCACGGAAGCAAATTCCAGTAAAATTCTCTGTCTGCTTGCTACCAATGGATGTACATATTACAGATGTTCATTCTCCATTTGGATGCTCTTTCTACATCCATGTGATGCTAAGTTTTACACACAACAGTTGCTCAATTAGGTACAGAGTCTGAAAGATTTTTACAGGGATTTTGGTGAGATAAGGAGCAGACCCTCAGGGAAGCTGGTGCAAGTCTCCTGAGAGGGAGTACTTACACCGGAATTACTGACAGGTCATCCTGACAGAGGAGCATTTTATATCCCCCGAGTCTTTTATTGCAGTGTATGTGGGGTCTGTAAAGTGCTTTGATGTGGGAGCTGTATTTAAGTGCTGGGCATTTATTGTCTCAAATCTTTTGGGTTAAGAGTTGTGGTGGACATGGGGAGGCTGGTTTTTGTTAAGCTTTCTGTTTTATCTTCTTCACACATGGTCTCCTGCTGCATGGACTTGGCTTGAAATTATAAAATGCAGAATTAAGTATTAAAGAGGATTTTGGAAAGGTCAGTGGGTGACTGATGAACAATCTGGACTTACCATGTAAAATCACATGGAAGAAAAAATCCTCCTGATGTGAAACTGGAAGGATTCCTCTTCCTTGCTCTGCTCCAGCATGCCATGTGCCAGACTGAAAACTCTGCCTCCCAAGGTGGGGGCTGAGCTAATGCATACCTGAATTCAAAAACTAACAGAAAGTACCTCTTTTTCTCAGAAACAGAAAATACCATTTCTGTTTTGACTGTTACAGTATTATTGTCATGTAAAGTCATGGGAAACAATCTTAGGTAGAAGTTGCTTTGTATACAATTTTGTGATAATTCCTGAAAAGTCCCTTTTCCTTTGCTATGAGCCATCTTTTAGTTCTGTCTGTGTTTCCAGGGCTGTTTTTGTCAATGTATTTCTGTGTTCAGCAAAACCTCAAAAGCCTGGAGCTGCTCATTTAAGAGAGTCTGATGGTGATTGCTCCTGCCACCTTCAGAGGTCTTTTAGAGTGGAAAGAAGATTGGAAAGATCAGAGGGTAAAAATTAGGTTTTAATGGCTGGAGAAGTAGATCTGAGGCACTCTGTTGTTTTTAGCTGAATTGTGTGTTTTGCATACAGAATGAAGGCAAAGCTGGGTTCACAATACTGTGTGTGGTTGGATTTTCAAGGCTGTCCAGTCTTCTCTGCTGCTATTTCCTAATCAGTGACCGATTCATGCGATAAAGAAAATTCCAAAGAGGCTGCGGATTTTGGTTCTTGGAGATTTACTTTTGGTACTTTTTTCCCAAATCAAAAGTGCCTGAAACACCTGAAACATACTAAGGCAAAACCCCATGTACAGGCGAGTTGATGCCTAAATGGCCAGGAAAGTCAAGGAGTGAGACTTTGAACAGACCTCACTGACTCAGTGAGTCCTGCTTAGGCATCCTGGGACAGCCTTCCCTTTTGCCATATGAAAAAAGTTACCAGACCTTTTAGAAAATCGGTGTCTTTCAAATATACTCCAGTGGGATGAGCTCAAGGAGAACTGTGAGCAATTTCCTCACCTACTAGTTAAAGACCAGTAGTGAATAAGAACTGAGTGGTAGAATAACTTTGAAAGAATATGTTTAACCTAAATATTTCTATACATTTGAACCCTAAGCACTTACTCATGCTGAGATAAGACTGCATACTCTTATTTTTCTCCAACAGTGATATTAGAAACTGAAGAATAACATTAACATTTCTGTTTTATAATAATCCTTAAAAAAATTGAATTGATGTATTAGTATGGTTAGGAGTACCTCACATTTCTTACTAAAAGACCATTAATTGTTTATTTGCTTTTTGGTTTTTTTAGTTTCTATTTCTCCTTTCCCTCAGGCCAATTCCTAGAAGAAATCATTCAGACAAAATGCTCCAGGCATCTCCAAGTGTGGGGCTGAAGTACATGCAGCCAGGTTGGCAGGTTTTTTGAAAGGCTAGAGGCAAGACTTGGCATTTGATTGGAGATGAGGAAAAGGAGAAGGGAAGTATGGGGAGCACTTCTGATTCGTGCCCCAGAGGTGAGGAGCAATTGCCTCTGTCAGCATTTGGCTTTTTGTCATATGGGAATTGACTGCTCTTTTCTTACTCAGAAATTCCTGCTGAAGTTAACAAGGACAGTTGTGTTCTTTTGATATGTAAATGTTATTTAAGTTATTTATGGAGTCTGAGCTGAAACTGTGTCAGGATGCAGGACAGAGCCTTAATGCTGGCGTGTGCTGTGGCTTCTTTGCATCCTTCTGTCTTGCTTGTTAGTGTTTGCAGGTTGTGCACTGTGGTCTAGGCAGAGATGCAGCTTGGACAGACACCACTGCGCTTCCCTGAGAGCTGAACTGGACCATAAAGGTGACTCTGACTTTGTCCTGTTCTCTCTCTAGTTTTGGGGAAGAAGAAATCTTTGTCTGGGAGGCACATATTACTGGTCTGGTCACATCCTGTGCTTCATGGTCAGCTTTGCTCGTGAGGGTGAGAATTAATGGTAAAAGAACATGCAGCAGAGCTTGGCAGATTTTGGAGAAGAGCAGTGGGGGTGGTGAAAGGGTGAGATGATTTCCATTCACAGAATGATTCTGCAGATAGGAAGGTTTGTAGCTGAAAGGTAACCAAATGCTGCAGTGAGGAAGTCGATAGAGAAATTACAGCAAACTTTGTTCAAGTGAAATTTGCAGATTCAGAGCAGACACAAGTGCCACTTTTTGTTTTCTAAATGCTTTTCATGAAAGTTAGGAGATCTAACACTTTCCAGAAGTCTAGTAGTTATTTCTTAAACAAATTAATTTGACAGAAGTATTTTGATCTGTCTATGCAAAATTGAGTCTTCTTTTTTTTCACTGAAGTTGGCAAAAAGCTGTTTATTTTCCTGTCCTCTACTCCAACTGTTTTACTAGAGAGATACATAATTTTAATAGTCAAGTGTTGCTATTCATTAAGATATTGAATTTTCTCGTTTCTTAGATGGGACAATGTGAGGGATAATGTGAATGGTGGGACAAGGGAGGATTGTGAGAGAAGGTCCTGTCATGTATTTGTAAGTGTGAGGTCCCGAAATAACTATTGCAAGCAAATAGTGTATTTTCATGGTGAGGTAGGCATCAATATTTCAGCTACTTTCAAGCCAAGTCCCTCCAATTATTGAGTGCTCAGCTCCCAGCTGAGATGCTGGGAGTGGTTGTCACTGTCCAACAAAGAGCATCATACCCTGGCAACCCAGTCCTATTTCCTTAAAAATTGGTAGCAAAATCCCCACTCTTTTGTCAGTACCAGATTTAAATGCCTGAATCTTCTTTTGTCAGGTAAACTCATTTTCTACAAAGACCAAAGGATTTAAATCGGAGCTTTATTATGTCATATGAAAATTTTAGTAGGAGCTTATCCTAGATATGGTAAATCTTCCATTTGCTGCAGTCAGCCTTGTTTCTTTCACAGACACTTTCATGGCCTTAGAAAGCACCATCAAGGTGTTGTTTTTAAGAAATCTTCTCCAAGCTGTGAGGCTGTCTCACAAAAAAGCTAATTTGGGTAAGCTGCATGCTGAATTTTACACAGCCTGCTTTCAATACACTTGCTGCTCTGTGCTGGCCTGAAGATCTGTTGCCTGACTCCAAAAATGAGTCCAGGTTTTGTCACATCAACTCTCTGCAGGAAGTTGCTGTTTTCAGCTATTGAGATGCTTCGACTTGTGTAGTGGCAGTTGTCTTATCCCATAAACAGTTCAATGCCAGCCTTTTATTCTGGGTCATGCTGAAAAACAAAGCAAACAAAGAAAAAACTCTAAAGGAGCCCAAAGTTATTTTTTACTTGATAGCAGCATGACAGTGCTTCCTGGGGGACATTACTAATGGCTCCCCTTGGTGTAAGGGACAGAGGCCCTGGTTAGAGGGAGAGCCATTGTATTTAATTATGTAAGTAATTAGGCTCTGGTCCATGCATTTAGGAGAGGTTATCCCTGAGGGATGCAAAGTAACCTGAAGATGCCAGATTTCTTAGCCAAGGATTAATGGCTTCCTAAAGAGTGTCTTGAGTTGGTCTGGGATTCCTTTGGAGGATCACTTTTCAAAGAGGCTAAAACCATGAAGGGATTTCTGCCAGAACCTAGCTGATGCTTGGTTCTGTGTTCTCAGTTCGTATGCTTGGGGCCGTACCTGTGCAGAGGGCAGCTTTGCAAGTACAGGAATGCCCACAGGCCGTACCACCAGGACCCCTCACATAAATCCGTGCCTTGTACCATTTCAGTAAAACTCTTCCTTGGGTTGAAACAGCATATAATGGCATGAATACGCCTGTAACTTTTAGCAGCGAAATTATGTAAAAGAGATTGAACCTTTTAATACTGTTATCTGTGTGCAGCTTAGTCATAAGGGACACAGAGCTCTGCTAGGGCATTTGATGCCATCTTTCTGCTTTATGCTGAGCATAAACGCTGTCCCAATCACAGCAACCACGGTCAAAGGCCTTTCCTAGTAGCAGCAAGATTCTGTTGTTCCTCAGACATCCTTTCCAATGAGCCTGATGGTGACACTAACATGGAGTTCCGTGCACATCATTGGATGAGCTAACCTGTTTAATGATGCATTAAACATTACATTTGCATTAACCTGATAATGCAAATTTTACATAGTGGTGCTGTTTCTGAAAAAAAAAATTAAATAGCACCTGTCTTTATTTCAGTAAAACCTCTGTTGCACTTAGCAACATGTTAGACAAAATTTTTAAAAGTGTCTCAAAATACCTGTACCTATAAACCTGGTTTGTCAGAAACTGTCACTCCTGAAGAGAGAGCAAGTGAGCGTGGTTTCTTCTCCTAACTTCATTTGAATCTGCTTTGGTCGCTTTAAGGTTACAGTAGATTGCCAGGTTTCTGGGCAGCAAAATATGGCAGTAGGTGTGTATATCCTCTTGTTGTCCTGTATTGTATTTTTGACCTAAACATTTGAAGAATTTTGTGAGTCCAGTTGCTTTACAAATAGCAAAGGAAAACAAAGGGATAGGAAGAAATAGTAAGTCAGTAGCAGAACTGGGAGTAGATCTGGGCTCTTGTGCCTGATGTCAGTCAGTAGTAATTCACATTCATTCCTCCCTGTGATGTGCTTTTCCATAGCCCTGCTGTGACACCAGGTTCTTTGGGGTTTGTGAATGGAGCTCAATAAGCACAGAACGATGAGCAAGTGGTCACGAAGCAGAAACACAGCAGTGTTAGAAGATCCTTTCAGTGCACTGCTTTTTGTGCTTCTTGAGCTGCCAGTGGTCTTCTGTGGCAACAGTGCATGAAAAATCCACTGTATTGTATGTAAAAGGGATTGCCATGAACTAGTCACATCTCAATTTGTTTAACCTATGCCAGGTTTAGAAAGGTCAAGTCCTTGTTAAAAAGGTCCTGATCACTCACTAATGCGAAGGTGTCGCCTTTTCATTGGGATGAGTGTTGCTGATCTGTCTCGCACTGAAGCTGGCTCCTGCAGTGCAGTCAAACACACAAGGTTTGTCTCGTACTTCTTTTTTAAGTAACAGTATTGCTGATTAAAGGTTGTGAGATGAGGACAGGAGAAGCTAGGAGATAGAGTCAGCATTTACTTGCTTTGACAGTCTCGAAGAATTGTCAAAATGTATCTTGTGAGATGAAATAGCTCTTTTGGTTCCATCCCACTTTCTTCCCTCCAGGATTGTCTGTCTTAATGTGTCTGTCATGAATAGGTTAGGAGTCTTTTATGATGCTCTTGTTTTTATTTGTGTGGTTTTTTTCTTCCTCTGAAAATCTGCCCTCACCTTTACTGCCCACTGCTCAGATAATGTGAAATAATGAGATGTTCTTCCCATGATCTGGGCTCTTGATGCCTCCTGGGGAACGCTAAAGACAGTCTGGAAGCATCTGTAAGGATGTAGTTTCTGCCAGTTGTGGGCCATACTGGAAGGTCTGATTTGCTTCAAGCAGTTACTGGATAGAAACCAAATGTAGTCTGTGGAGCAGGGAGAGGACCTCTCTCTTCCATTCTCCGCAGGAGAGTGTGCAAGCTGTGAGATTACAGAAAACCCTGGGGTGTTTATGTAGTGACTCTAAGTGAGCCATGGAGCAGCTCCTGAAGAAGGCAAAGAGCTGAGTCCAGCATCGGGGGCAGCTCCAGCGGGAGCCTCCAGCTGAAGCTTCCTGGGGAGAAGCATGTTTCCCTTTGGGAATCTAGTCCAATATAATTACTATGCCATCAAAAGTAATATGCATTGCTGCTGCAACGTGGTGTGCAGGTGCTACTATGAGCATGGCTACTAATAAAGTAAAAAAACAAAGAAGACATGTCACAGACCCAGATGTCACATCTTAGAATGCTAAGTCTTCAGCATGAATCTGAAAAATATAACAAATGTTTTAGGATTTTTTGTCTTGCTTGCACTTTGCACTGTCTGTATCTTCCCACTGTCTGTGGTGTTACATAAAGTATGTATGATTTTATCTCAGTGCAGGCACAGCACTGTAACCAACTGCACAGGTCTGCCTGCAGTAACCTTCCTGTATTTGTGTTACAGGAGTAAGTGCTGACCCATCAGCTCTCTTGAAACTGAGACCATGGCAGTGCTGTGCTTGGCCAAGGACACACGGTTTATGAGTGTTTTAATCACTGAAGTTAATTACATCAAGAACTTGTATTACATGTCGTACTTTGACAAATTTGTACTGGGTTTGAGATGACACAAATTACTTCCATGACAGTTCATTGATGATTCCAAATTAATGTATAGTCTGATTAGATCTCTATTAATCAAACACAGTGGTTATTTTGTTGAAAATGTTAACATTTACTTAAGACTTTTTACAGAATTTTTCTACCATCATGTGAGTTCTGCAGGAGTAATTTAATTAATAATTCAATTCAGCTTTATGTACTGCTACTGACAGCACTTGTATTTAATGTTCTGTTAAGCCTGATTGAGATACAAGATTAAGTCCACTTATATCTCCAAGAGGAAGGCAATAAAATTTTTCTGCATTAATGAGATGACAGCAATAATTAAGCTGCTGACCAACCTGTGCCAAGCCTACAACTCCTCACTGTAGATTAACTTAAGTCTTCAGACTGAAACAAAACTGGCATCATTAGCTCTGAAGTAAGGCTCAAAAGATTGGAACTGTTTTTATCTGGTAAAGGCCACCCTAGTTAGTCCTAAGTTGATATTATGAATTGATCATTTTGGGGGGTCTCTTTTGCCACATAACCTTTGGTATCCATTCAGCACACATGGGATGCATGTATTCCAAAGGCACGAGGCAAGCTGTGCTAGCTGTTGTCCCTGCTAAGGCACATTCAAGTGCTTGTGCTGAAATACACACTTTCTTTATTTTTATGACTGAAAATAACCAATTCAGATTTGAAAAATTATATTGTTACTGAGTCTTTCCTACAGTCTACTTTTCTAAAAAAACAGGTTTTTTTAATAAGAATACTTGAGTGTTTTAGTCTCTCATATCGTACTTGATTAAGATCATTTGTTATTTAAGGTAGCATATAGTGCCCATTCTTTGCCCATATTCTAAGTGGACTGTTAGATCAGTATTGATGAGCTGAGGAAGCCTCTTATGTCTTCTTTTTTAGCAAAGAGATAATTTTTTTTCAAATCTCTGAGTTTGATTCTTGCTTCTCATCTTTTCTGTTGCTCTTCCCCTAGTTGGGTTCTCAGTGCACCTGTGACATCTCTTCCTTTTTACTGGAGATTGACTTCATCACTTAAATATTTTAGTTTTTCATAGTCTTTGTCTAGAGTGATGCCAATGCATTTGAGTCACCCTTCTGCTTTTGTCCTTCTTTGTACTTCCATTTATTGTGTTTTAAGGCCTCCAGTAGCAGATCAAAATGGAGCCATAAATGGTGCAACAGCTTCTCAAGTATTCTACCCAACAATTACAACATCTGTTGTAATTTGGGTCAGGAATTAAAACAAATTAAGTTACATCACTCTCTGCAGAATAAAAGAATAGTTTATTATTATATTTATTATATAAGCTATAGAAGAAGCAGGGACTTCAGCAAAAGGGAAGGTAGAGATGTTAGTAAATTGGTAATGACCTTGGTCCATCTGCCAGGGTAATTTTTCTGCCTTGGTAATTGAAATGTATTCAAATGTGATAGAAAGGTCATCAAGGATGCAAGTCAAAGACTTAGGCACTATTTCTCATCAAAACAGTAAGTATTGTCTTTGACTTTTATGAGCGGCTGAAGGACTCTGCCAAATGGTAAATTTCGCTTATTTAATCAGGCTTCTTTGTTACAACAAACTTTGACTGCAGCTGAGCTCTTCACTTGAGGCCAGTACTCACTGAAGGACAGAAAAAGGTCTTTTATCCATAGTTATCTTGCAGTTCTGCAGAAAAGTGAACACTGAGGCAAATCCCAATCCAAAGTAATTCTTCAAAGGGGAGAAAGGGCTTATCCAAAGCAATTTTGACCTGTATGATGAATACAGTGTGAGCAGATGTGAAGGATGCTAAAACTTGTGTTGGAAAATTTGATCCAAAAACCAGAACTTTCAAAATCTATCCTGGGTGTGCCAGTACCTATTCAAAATATTTTTTGAAAGGAAGTAGTAAGGTGATATATGATGGCTGGACAACCAGATTGTGCATTTAAGATTTTCAGATAGGGAAAAGAACCAGTAAAACAAACTGAATGTCAATTTCCTGTGCAAAAATCAGCTGCATTCAGTGACCATGCATAAAATTTGAGAAGCTTTTCCATTTCATCCAGAATATTTACTTCAGCATGAGGCATTGATTTTTAGTAATAATTCATGTAGAACCAGTAGAAGAGCCAACTTAAAATAAAGGAGAAGGGAAGAAAATGAACCCTCTGTCCTCTCTGTTAGGTATGCTAATTATTGCCAAAGAAATTGGCATTACTCTCCTTGTCAAGATCAGTAGTGATACTGCCTTCAGAAGAAAAACAGCCTATTTCAGCAGGGTGAGCCATATACCCTGGCCCCTGGCCCCCACCCTCACAAGAAAAAAGGGCAATCTTTTGGTTCCTTACAGCTAATTAGGGTAAATTATGGACACCTTGCACTCTGTCCTTCTTCAGTGCTGGCTTTGCCCATGCCCAGCCAGCCTCTGTAGCCACTGTGCTCTCTTGATTGGTCATCTTAGTATTTTAGTTTAAAAATGAGGATACGGGGAAGTGTTGTTTTGACACGTAGTGATTGTAAGCAAAGATACTTGATCACGGTCTGGGCCTGCTTGAGATGCAGCATTCATTAATTAGCCCAAATTTATCTGTAAAATGACTAATTCATGCAGCCATACCATTGCACATGAACTGTGGTCTGAAATCAGATCAGATCCAGTTCTGTTCTGTTGGATCCTCTGAGCTGATGTGACGGTGCCTGGATTAATTAATTATTCTGGTTGTGCGGCTGATCCCGTAAAGGCAGCGCGCACCACACACACTGGGGAGAGATTTGCAGAGATGATTGTTTAGCAGAGACTGTACATATGGAAATTTGTTCTCATTTCTTCCTTTGTGCTATGCCATTTACAAATGGAAATGACTGCTTCGTTGCCAGTTCTCATTATATTTCTCTCCCATGAGATGTGAAATTAGCACTAGGAGAAATCCCACGGTGGCTGGGAGTGAAGCCCAGTCTCTGCCATCGAGGCTGCTCCACCAGGAGTGGGGAGAAGAGAGTCAGTGAGGCTGGCAGGATCCTGCCCTCTCCAACATGCCTTGGCCAGGAACAGAAGAAGAAGAGGAAACTAGTTGAACAGTACAGAGTTCTGCCCACTCTCAGCTTTGGAGAGGTGTAGGTATACACTGGTTTTGAGCAAGATGTGTATATTGGTGTTATTAACAGTCATGTTAAAGATTTGGAGCACTGCTTTTATTACTCTGAATAGCAGAGCCCAGGTGGGACAGAGGGTGTAACAGCCATGCATCATATCATGCTCCTTTCTAGTTTTAGTGGGCCAGAGAAGCACATGGAAAGATTATATCTCATTGTGCTAAACTGCACTTTGTTAAATAAGGCAATTTAAATATAGGCAAGAACTTTCTGGCGTGGCATAGTAACTCTAACTTTGCTATAGTTTAATGCTACAGAAAGGTTGTGAGGGTTTTTTTTTCCTTCTAGGAAAGGGAATACGCTGGCAAAAGATATAGCAATTTAAAAAGATGGGGTTTTATGAGATCTTTTTGCAGTTGCAGACTTGTTTCTGTATATGCTTTGCTATGCCAGTGCAGCCATCTTACCTGAAAGGAGCATGGCCAGTGACTCTCTTTAGCAGCTGCTCAGGAAGCTTGTTTATAACAGGGAAGCAAGGAGAACAGCTAGGCTGTTACAAGATTTAAATCTTTCCATGTAAATCCCTCTAAGGCAGCTACAAGGCAAAGAAGGATTGGATCCCTCAGTGTGAGCTTGGGTTGACAGAATGGTTTTGATCTCCATGACCACGCTGGTAGGTAACTCATTCAGATTTGTGCTGATCAGACTTCCTCCCCTTGGGTGGCTGCTTACTGGCCTGAGACCAGATCCTAGGAAAGCAGAGCAGGGCTTAGGAAATGAGATCCTTGTCCTCGGAAGTGCTGGCAGATTTTGCATGTTGATATAGCTGCCTGGGTATTTCTAATCTGTGTTTTCTGACACTAGTGATGAATGGTTTAGCAGCGTTTGCTTCAGATGGCCTCTGTGCTTACACAGCTCACCCAGGTAGGCCTGTATTTTCAGGCATTCTCTGGGCTCTGTGTTGCCCAGTTCACACAGAAAGCAGAGAATAAGGTATTCCCTCCCCAAACTCAGTAGATATAATCTTGAAATCCAGAATATGTTCTCTGAGAAAATACAACAAAATTGTCTTATTTTGTCCTTGAAGTCAATTAAATACTGACATCATTTAAGGAATTTTAAATTAGTTTTTTCCTTTGTTTCAAGTAGTCTTGATGATGGACTAACACAGATTTTTTTCCCCCAAAATTAAAATTAATTTACTCTTATCCACAAACTGTCTGTAATTGAGCTATTTTACTGATAATTCTTCTCTTTAATTGCTATGATTCTATGGGCTGCAGCAGGGTCAGGTCAGCTTGTGAAGGTGAGAAGTGAAACAATTGTTCTATCAAAAAGTGGTCAACGGAGGTCAATCCTGTATGGGCCTTTTGCTCCAGATAACTTTTGTGCAACAGTTCCATTTCATGGGATATGCCACCAGTGGGATGGAGATTGTTTGTTGTCAAGGTTTTCTGTTGGCTCATGGCCACCTTCAGGCACCACTGTCTTTCCAGGGCTGCCTCCCTAAATCTGCATCTGCCCTTTTTTTTGCCCTTTGGTGACATTGTGAAAACAAGACACGAGCAGAAGGGGAGTAACTCCATACAGCCTGAGACCAGCAGTGTTCAAAATGCCTTAGTCCTGCATCGATTGCTACGGCTCAGTAAACAACTGCAAGATTGCCTGGTTACCTTATCTGTGCACTTCCATCCCTCAAGGTATTTGTATTTCTGTTAAGTGAGAACTCAGCTCAATGACCTCACTTGTAGTGTTAGCTTTACATTGATATAGCAATTATCAAAATGCAGTGTTCATGTCAATTAAGATTGTGCTCTCAGCCCTCCTCTTACTGCATTAAGCTCTAGCAGTTAATATAATTTTTATCCACAGAGCATTTCAGGTACGAGAGCTCTGTGATAAGGAGTTGTAGTTTGTTTGTTGCTGGCGTAGCTGGTTGTAAATACTTGTTAAATTTGTCACACTGTCTGCTTTTTTTCTTATTCGTAATGCTGTGAAGAGACAAGACAGCACCATGGAATAGTTACAATGGTCTTGGAGTATGAGTGGTTTTGAGGACGACAAGGAAAAATGGCAGATTAAAAAATGGATTGCAGGTAGGAAGGGGATTGTGAATAATTAATCCTTAAATCATTCTTCAAATTTAAAAATTAATTATTTTACAGTCATTTAAGCATCTTATATTCATGATCATTTCGGGGTACCTTAGCCAGAAATCACGTTGGGGAAATAAATTATAGTGCTTCACCTTTTAACCCAAATGTTTGCTTGCTGGTGATTGATGGCACGGGTCTGAATCCCTGGTTTAAATCCTCTTCTTTTGCCTTGATTTCTCAAGAGCTCCCTAGCACTAAAAGGCAAGAGAAGGAACTACATTGCGTATGAAAAGCCTGACACACAAACCTAAATCCAACAACCCCAGTTAGACTGGTACAGAAATCTTCCTGAAATTTGAAGCTCTAGTAGAGGGGAAGTTAATTCACCTTTCTGCTCAGCGTGTCTTTCTAAATATAACATGGGCATCTCTCTGCTCAATGAGAGGCAGGTGCTCACCTCAGGATCCTGCCAGGCAACAGCAGCGTTCCCCGCTCCACCTTTGGGGTGTTCATGTTCTCCTGGGAAGTTAATTCCTCATTCTCCTGTTTCATCTTAAAACTGTAACAAAAGGAGGCTCCTGGCGCTGGTGTTTTCATTGGTATGTATAACACTCAGCAGATAATTACAACTGAAAAATGCCCTAAAATCTTTGCAGGTCTCATCTTTATGTACTTGTTCACACCAAATTTAAGGAAGTTCTGTTGGGAATACCTGAGTAGACATTTATTGATAAACATAGTGCTGTCCTAAGCCAGATATATTACTCTAAAATGTTTTCTTTGCAGAACACTTCATAGAAGTAGCTCTTTTGCTGTGCTTCTGGGTGAAGATGCATCTTTGTTTACAATAACGCTTTTAGAAGCTTTTGTCTCTGTTCTAAAAATAAATGAGCATTAAGATTTCATATTTTGTGGGCTTTGATTTCATATTAGCTATGTGTAGCTCTCAATTTGAGACATGGGAAGAGAGAGTTGCTTCTGATTTAGATTCACCCCTTCATAATCTGAAAACTAAAGCTGATTGGTTGGGATTTTTTTCCTTTCCCATTAGCAATTTTGGCAGGAAGATTCCGACAGGCAGTTTTCATCAGTCTTCCTTACTGTTAATTCAAATTCAGCAGTAGCATGAATATGGTTCTTTTGATTTTAGTTGAATTACTCCAGAGTCAACTTGATATGCATGAGACCACAATTACTGCCTAAAATATCAGGCTTTTTTCCACTGACTAGCTCTGCTGGGAAAACTAGTAGAGGGTGAAGATTTATTTTAAAACATGAAGCAGAAGGCATAACTCCTGTGAATTTTTTTGTGCTTTATACAAGGGTTAGAAGTAAAAATGCTTCAGGTAGGATAATACCACAAAAACACGCCAAGGAATATAAAGTGAAGTTATCCTGCTCGTATCAGGTGATACATACAGGGGAAATAATTCTTCTAGTCTACATTGTGCAGTGTCTGGAGAGCTGGTATTAGTCATGGTTAGTTAGCATTAAATGAGGTTCTAGCTCCAAAGACAAAACAGAGAATCCATGCAGGCAGGCATATCCTGTATGGATACCTGCATCCACAGAGCATTTACCAGCAAATAGCACAGCATGGTGGTTGTGGAGTTTTTTGTTTTGTTTTTGGTTTTTTTCTTTCGTATTGTCCTAGAGTGACTGTATGACCCGATATCCCCAGTCGTCTGTTCTGTTTTACTGCCAGATATTGGGTTCTGCGCCTTTAAAACTAGTTCCAAGAATGAAGGGAGGGAAGACATGGCGCACAATTTGTGTGTGCAAAAACTTCATTTTCACTCCCCTGACATTCCTTTGCACTCTCTCAGTGCGTGTTATGTGCAACATGAACAACGAGAGAGGGTTCTCTTTTGCTTTCAATTAGCTTTTTTTTTTAGCTAGCTGAGGCAGAAAAGTTCCCTGAACTGTAACTTTTCTTTTCTTAGAACTGTTCAACCCTGCTCTGGACCAAAAACACTGAAAACTCTGCATTTTCCAATTTTATTAAAGATTAATAAAAAACTGAACAAACTGAGCTACACCCCACAAAAAGAACTCTGTCTCTGAATTTGCCATCTCTTCAGGACAACAAGAAGTTCCGTTGTTCAGTATTATTAATTTTTCATGTTTGTGAGTGCTTTGCTTGTTAAATAAACAGGTTTTATCCACTTTTCTCAAAAGAAGTTCTTTTCTCCCAAACAAAGGGGAGAGGGGGCCGCTTAAATTTACTTTCTAAAAATTTCCTCCATAAAATTTGCCCTGAACCAAAACAAATACTTTTTGACGCCCAGTGCGTGGCTCGAGAAAGTGGAAAAAACCTGTACTGCTTGCATTTTGGTTGTACTTACTCTGTATTGGGACAGAGCAGTCAGTAGCCATGCTGCTTGAATTTCTACTGTCTCTCTGGGTTGAGTTCTTCATGTGTCTCTGGTCCCTAGGCCTATTTGAGGTTTTAATACCTTTCTGGTCCCTAGGCTTATTTTCTTATCTGGAGATAGCTCCAGTATTGTCCCTAACACGTAGCTTTTACAAAAGAGGGGCAGGGATTAAAATAGCTATTTTGCTGGGCATAGTGGTAATAATTTATAGAGAGTTAACAAAAATACTAGAGTTTGTTCAAAATGTGTATGATATGTTGTGTCTTCGTCCTACCCTGCATCCTAGTTCCAGTGGCATGTTTTGGAGGTTTATTAGTAATTGCACCCAATTTGTTAGAGAAAAAGCAGGGAATGAGGCTTTTCAGCCTTTCCTTCTTCTCCTTTGAATCTATTATGTCATATTTTGAGAATGTTCAGTTTCCCCTGAATGTTAAAGAAACCACTTTCCTAGTATTTTATCTAGTAAACTTCCTCTGCATTGTGTCTAAAGGGAGAGCTGGTATGTCCAAAAAGACTAATAATACCCCAACCCAGGAGTGGACCCAAACATTAAAAATCCTTAGTGTGGAAAATTTTAAAAAAATGAGCCAAACCCTGAAAAAATTTTCTGATCCCCCAGCCTGAGAATTGTCATGTGAACAAATTCAGAGCCCAAATAAAGTGAAGAAATAGCTTAAAAAAGAGTGTAATAATAATTCTAATAAAAAAAAGCTCATAACAGTAAGTTGAGCCCTAGCATATGCTTATCGTAGGCTGCTAAATACTGTAAAGCAGCAAATAAAAGCAAGGGGGCAGGGAGATAAATCAGCAACTACCCCAGTCACTCAGGCTCCAGCCAACACCCCAGTCACTCAAGCTGTCACTAAACCAAACAGTGAGCCTAAGCCAACAACTAAACCAAACAATAAACCTAAGCCACTAGCAGTTGCTACCATGGGAAAGAAGCACAAAACCAAAACTGATCGGCCAGTAAATGATAATAATAATGCGGGCGAAGGACCCTCAAAACCAGTAACTAACTCAAAATCAAAAACCACTATTAAATCCTTTTCCCTAAAAAAAATTACACTCAACAACCTGATGAATCTGTAATTAATCAGTTATTCCATCTTTAAGATGCTACAAGCAAAGCTACGATTCTGAACGATACTGAAACAAAATGTTTAAAATCCCTATCACATAATTCAATTATCAACCAAAAAATAATAAAAAAAGGTAACCCTCTCAGTCTCTGGGTACAGATCTTAAAAAGTGTAAAACACAAATATCTATATACAAATGATCTCTGTATGCAACAAACCCAATAAAAAAACATAAAACAAAAAATTCAACACTTAAAAAAAATGGCAGTGACAAAAATTGTCTTTTCAAATAACCTAACAACTAAAAATGCAGACTTAGTACCACGTACATCCGTGATGTGACAAAAACTTGTACAACTTAAGCCACAAAAATATGCTTCTGCTTTAACAATAATAAAGTGGGATGACAGGGAGAAGACCGTACTTGATATAGCAAAAAAGCTCCGAAGATATGCAGATACCGTACATAACCCAACACAAGCAAAAATCGCAGCTGTAAAAACACGTCTGTCAAAACACATACAAAAAATAATAATAATTAAAAAAAAAATCACAGAAAACTCAAAAAAGAAATTTTAAAAAGCCCTCTCCAAATCTTGACAATACAAGCCAAAGTTCTCATACCAAACACAAATGTCCCCCCCAAAAAAAGAAAAAGTACATCTCATGAAATAAACTATAATTCTTCCTATATGATTGTATGAAAAACATAAGTCAAATAAAAAACCCACTACTACTCTGGCACAATGAGTGCATAAATTAAAAGGAAACAAAACTCATTTAAGAAGTTCCACCAAAAAAAAAAAAGCAACTGCAATTGCCCGTAACCAAACGACCAAATATAATAATAACATGTCCATTCCCTGTAAAAAAACCTCTAAAACGTATGCCCAAAAAAAAAAAAAAAAAAACCTTAACTAAAATAACCCTGCCTCTAACCAAATAAAAACTATTAAAAAAAATGTTTTTTAAACTATGTAGATTCGTTAACCTAAGACATCAAAACCACAAAAATACAAAGCCTTAGTTAACACTGGTGCAGAGTGCACACTAATCCCATCAAGACACGTGGGGGCAAAATCTATTTCTATTACTGACGTGACAAGGAGATCACAAAATTTAACCTTAGTAGAAGCTGATATAAACCTAACTAAAAATGAGTAAAAAACCATCCTATTGTAACTAGCTCAAAAACCCCATGCATTTTACGCATAAACTTCCTCCAAAGTATTTCAAAAACCAAAAAATCCTCAAATAAACGTTTAAGATAACTACTGTAGAAACAGAAAGTATTAAAAAATTAAACACCTTACTTAAACTATCAAAAAACCCATCTGCAGTAAAACTTCTAAAAAAACCCCCAACGAATACCAATTACCACTTCAACTGTACACCACCAACAATACAAAACAACTCAAAATACTGTAATTCCCATCCACAAAATGATCCATAAGTTAAAAAGCCAAAAAGTAGTCAACAAAACCTACTCAGCCTTCTACAATCCCATTTAGCCTGTGCACAAATCTAAAAAAAATATAAAATTTAACTATAAACTATCGTGCCTTAAATAAAATAATTCTACCATTGAGCGCTGCTGTGCCAAATATATAAAAGCTCCAATAAAAACTAAAATCCAAAACAACAAAGTAATATGCTGCTATTAACATTACCAATACATTTTTCTCCATTGCTAACAACAAAATACAAACCTCAGTTTGCCTTCACATGGAGGGGAGTGCACTACACCTAAAACCAATTGCCCCAAAAATACAAACACAATCCTACTGTCTGCCATAAACTAATCCAAACTACACTAAAAAAGGGTGAAGCTCCAGAACATCTACAATACATTAATGACATCATTATATAAAAAACCACAGCAACAAAAGTATTTTAAAAAAATCATCCAAATTCTCCTAAAAGCCAATTTTACCATAAAAAAAACCAAAATTAAAAAACCTACTCAAAAAATAAAAAATAAAATAACAAAACAAACAACGTCCAATTCCCACCAATATCATCAATAAAATTACAATGTCTCCACCAACCAACAAAAAACCTCCGCAAGCTTTCCTAAATACCATAAACTTTTAAAAAATGCATATTCCTGAAAACAGCTAAATTGTGAACCCTCTCTACCTAGTTACCCACAAAAAAAACACTTTCCAGTGAGGCCCTGAACATCAACAAACCTTTACCCAAATTAAACAAAAAATCACTCATACGGTAGCCCTTAACCCAATTAAACCAAAATCAAATGTAAAAAACATGCTCTACTCCACAGACAAAAGCCATTGCCTATCCTAAAGCCTTTATCAAAAAGTACCTAATGAAACTAAAAACCAACCACTAAAATTCTAAAATCAAAACTACGAAAAGTCTAAAACCATCTACACTCCAACAAAAAAATCTTAACAACCTATAAAAAAATCCAAACCACTACAAAAGTAAGAAGCACTGAAACACAACTCCTCCTAACACCCCAACTACCAGTACTAAAATAAATGTTCAAAACAAAAATTCCCTCTCCACTGTGCCACCAATACCACATAAAACAAATAAATTGCTCTCATCACACAGCACGCCCACATTAAAAAACTAAATCGCTCTAAAATTTTAAAGATAATTACAAATTAGCCCAGAAGTAAAAACTTTAATCTCACTAATAAAAAAACCCAAGACCAAATAACATGTACTAAAAAAACTCCACCGTACAACCAACTACCAGCAAAAAAACCCACACTACACTCTTTTTACCAATAGTTCTTGTTACATCTTAAAGATAAAACAAAAATAGAAAACAACCATATAAAACCCCACACAAGTCACAAAAGCTACAAAAAAAAAATCAAACCAACTTACTGAACTCAAAACCATTCAATTAACCTTAAACATTGTTTAAAAAAAGTAGCCAAAACTCTACCTCTACACGAATTAATAAATAATAATCAATACTCTGTAAAAATAGCTGAAAAAGTGAACAAAAGCTAATTAGCAACAGAAAAAAAACCCAATCTAAACTACTAAAAAATAAAAAAATCACTACTCAAATAAAAAATCTATCTATAAAAATCCACTATATAAATACCCATGTCCCCAAAAATAAAACTAATAAAAACCACCAAAATAACAAATAAATCAAGCTACAAAAATAAAAGTGTCAAAAAACCCCTTAAATTAACAACACAAAAAAATTGTTCCTAACTGAATAAACTCATAATACCTCAAACCATCCAAATAAAAATACCACCTAGAAATAAACACTAAACCAAAAAATGAATCTAACCATAGACAATATTTCTCAAACTATCCATAACTGTAAAATGATCAAACCAAGCAAATAAAACCCCTATAATATAGTAAACAATAATCCAAATACAAATATAAAAAAGCCTAACAAATTAATTATATCACACTACCTCAAACCCACCAAAATAAACGCTATGTACTCACAATAATAAAAGCCACCACTAAATAATTAAAAACCTACCCTGTGCCTCACACTACCACCCATAACACTATCCTGAACCTTAAAAAACAAATCCTTTAAAAACATAATACCCCCCAAAAATCGAATCGAATAACGAAACTCATTTCAAAAACAGCCTTATGAATACCTAGACTAAAAACCATAACATTAAATAAATGTACCATGTCCCCTACCATACACCCAACTGCAAACAAAACAATAAAGTACAATAGACTGTTAAAAACCACCTTAAAAACATTAAGTAGAAAGTCTTTCAAAAATAAAAAACAACATCTAACAAAAGCCACCTAATTAATTAGCACCCAAAATTCCACCGAGCAGGCCCTACCCAATCTAAACCCCTACATACAATAAACAAAAACAAAGTCCCAATAATACATGTCAAAAATTTGTTAAAAAAAACTGTTTAAATCAATTCTGCCTCAAATACAAACAAACCTATCTGTGAAGTTGTCTTTACTCAAAAACCAAAGTGCACATAGTAAATAATGCAAAAAAATAAAACAACACATGCCTCAAAAAAATCTAATTGTTAAGTAAGAACCATATATAAATAACAGTTTACTAAATGTCACTGTCACTGTCTATATATAGCTATATATTGTATATATATATGTATGTATAAGTGTGTGTGTATAAAATTAAAATACATATTAATTTAAATATTAAACCGACAATAAAAATAAAAAATTAAAGGTCCTAAAATAACTGTATAACCCAATATCCCAAATCATCTGTTCTATTTTACTGCCAAATATTAAATTCTGCGCCTTTAAAACTAGTTCCAAAAACAAAACAAACAAACAAGCAAACAAACCCCACAACACACAATTTATGTATGCAAAAACTTCATTTTCACTCACCCAACATTCCTTTGCGCTCTCTCGGTGTGTGTTATCTACAACACAAACAACAAAAAAGAATTTCTCTTTTACTTTCAATTATTTTTTTTTTAAGCTAGCTAAGACAAAAAAATTCCCCAAACGATAACTTTTCTTTTCTTAATACTATTCAACCCTACTCTAAACCAAAAACCCAAAAAATCACCAAAAACTCACACCTGTAGCCCACGGGGGCCTGGGAGGCCGCATTTTCCAACCCCCAAAAATTAATAAAAAACCAAACAAACCAAACTGCACCCCACAAAAAAACCTCCCTCTCTAAATTTACCATCTCTTCAGAACAACAAAAAATTCCATTATTTAATATTACTCATTCTTCATATATATAAATATATACCAAAACAAATACACATACTTAGTGCAATGAAAATAGTTTTGGCATCATCACTGAATTGTGTTGAGGGGTGCTTTATAAAAGCTATAGGATAGGCCAATCTTTTGAGCTCTACCTACGAATTTGTTTATTTGCAGCTTATCTAATTAACAGGAAAAAGCGTGGTCAGCAAGCTTAGCTCTGACATAAGTTAAATTGGCATCTTGTTGCTTAAGAAAGGTCTTTATCAGCACACAACTTTCTTCAGTGCCATCAAGCATAAAAGTAGAATTATTTTAGCTCTGGTAAAGCCCGGTTCCATGTGCAGTAAGAACACAGGAAAGCCACAACTTTTGTGACCTCTGTCTACTAAATCCAACCTGTTTGCATTATGAGAACACTAAGAGACTTTGGCTTTCTGCTTTCAGTAATGTTGATTGGAATGAGTTGTGGTCATCCTGTGTCGCAGCTGATGGTCTTGGACTGTTATCTCTCAGTTTTCAGTTTTTCACAGCAGTGATAAGTACTCAGAAAGTCACAGATGTAAGCATTCTTCAGGTTGATATGATTTAAAATTCACATAAGTAGACCACTATGTTACACATTTGTTAATGTCTTTTGCTGGAAACTGCTTCATGTCTACTGAAGAGGCAGCTTTTGTGGTTACTGCCAGTCTACCTGGCTGAGGTTCAGGTCTAGACCTGGAAGCTCAGAATTTTGTCCTTCTCAGCCATGTTTCCAGATGCTGCATGGGGCAGATCTGAGTTATCCTCACAGCATTTCCCTGGGTTTCCTTTGAAAAAAAACCTATTGTACAGTAACACTTTTTATTAATATTTGGATCTTTTCCACACCCACCAGCTAAAGTGTCTTCAATGCCTGGAAATCTACAGGAATAAGTCATGTCAGCCTTACCTGATCTCCCAAGCTGGTTCCCCTTGGCTGAGATCCTCTGCTCCCAAGCTGCACAATGGATGGAGGGGAAAGATGTGGGAGCTGTTAGCTGGGGGCTCATAATGGGACAAGGTGGCATCTTGAATTTACAGACTGTGTGCTGCTTTACATGGGGAGGGAGGATGGAGATGCCCAGCTGGGACTTGGAGGGCTGTGTGTTTGCTGGCAGAATTTATTGCCTGTCCTTTGACACATGTGCAATGTGGAGGCTGAAAGTAGCAGCAAAACCTGCTCTGAATCAGGTTAGAGTTTTGCTACAACACAGCTGAAAAGAGATAGAGTTTTCTTTTCCAAATATCTGAAGACTAATTGGGTATCAAACTGCACCGCGTTTGTAACACATGCTGTGTGACATTCCCTGCTGTAATGGTCAGACAGGTCCACCTGGAAGTGACAAAAAGACATGAAATTAAAATTAAAAAATGCAGAGTTTATCTAGCCCAACATTTGAAGATGCTTGAAATGTTGGGCTAGATAATAGGTTTCTTTTAACAGATCTTTGGTTTGGAATGTGTTCTTTTTTTCTGAAAAAGTGGTATTTTTACTGGTCCTCTAAGTATGTTAGTAATTGTAGGTAAGAGATGCCTTGGCCTCAAATGCTGGATTGCTTTGGCTTTTTATTATGCTTGACAGACTGGTGCCTGTTCCTCCTCCTCCTCACCATTGTGTCTCTTTAATTCCACTTTACAGAGGAGTTGCTTCAGTGTCTTTGTCACATTTGAACTTTTGTTTAAGAATAAATTTTCCTGAGTGCTAAGCCTTACAGCAACTTAGGTACTTCCAAATCAAAGTCAAAGTAGATGTATGCTCCTGAAGCCAAGCTTTTCAGGGAGATTACTTCTTCTGACTTCAATTGATTTAATAACTACTCTGCACTTGAAGACTTCTGAGGACTGTGCAGCCAAGGCACATCTAAAAATAACATTTAGGTCTAAGAGCCACTAAGGCAGTTTTGGAAAATGCAAAATGTAACTACAGCCCCTTTCATCTCACAGGTTGGAAGGAACAAAGGACTGTTTCCTAGTGTTTTGATGATGATGTGAAACCCAGGTATGCCCAAAACATTGCCAGTGTGATTCTTTTTCATTACTGTGGGTGATGAGGAAATTTGAAAGAGCTTCCTTCTGGATACATGATTAAATGTTGGTTCAAATGATTTGAACTGAGGTAATAAGGATATAAGTGGTCTTTTGAGAGCTGTGATCCAGACTGTTACTTTTGAATTGAAAGCTTAGTTTTACCCCACTCCTATCAAAATCCAGAATGTGCTAGAAACATGACCTTTTCTAGTAATCTGCAAAGTATCCAGAAATACTTTGGAATGAGAGGAAATTGAAAGGAAAAGTAACTCCAAAAATAGTTCCTGTTGCAGCAAGTTTGTATCAATTCTGTCTTGGTCCTGTAATGAAGACAAGTCTCCTGCTCATTAGGCTGAAAGCTGAGTACATAACATGCAAAAATGTGGTTTTAACCAGCAAGACTGCTGGAAAGTCTATGAGCTGTGTTGGACAGAGCAGTGCCTCAGGCCTAGCTGGGACTGAAGACTTCTCTGGGAGGAGGTTTTGTGATAGATGGATCAAGTGCTGCTGCTACCTCTTCACAAAATTTGCACTCCTCCTCACAAAGGAGCTTGTGTTTGATGTTTTGTGGAGCAGCATACCTCGCCATAAGCAGAGAATTTGGCTGTGATTCTCACCCAGTGTTCCTTTGTTAAAAGTGGTATCCAGCTGTCTTAAAAGAAGTTTGTGCAGGTAAAGCTCACAAATATTGCTGGATTTTCAAACAGCATATTAGTCTTTGTATCTACAAAGAATTAGTCTTTGTATCTACAAATAGCATGTGTTAATGAATACAAATTCTTTCTGTGAAAATAAATTATGAAAATCTGAGTAGTCCCATGAAACTCGGCCTTCAAGCCCAAAATCAAATTACTGAAACCAGTCAAGAAACTGTAAGATTTAAGGTGGTATGTGACATGGTTTTGAATGGACAAATCTGACTCTGCCATTTCCTAACAGCCTAGTGCTTGATCTGAAACCAATAATGTTTTGAAGAGTACATTCTATGTATGACTTTATAGAGAGATACTGATCTAGAATGCAGGCATGTACCCTTCCAAGCAGAGTTTTGAGCATGGTACAGCACAGGTGCAGTGGTTTAGAGGAATAAGGTGAAGCTGAGGAGTTAACAAAAAGTAGAGCCCCCTGAATGGTGTCTGAGAGTAGGAGCAGAATGAGAGTCAGAAAAAGGCCTGAGGGATGGACATACCTTACAATGCTGGCCCAAGGCAAAAGGAGGAAATTTCCTTGGAACTGTGGATCCGAGGCCATCGGTGCTATTTGGTTTCTTGTGTTTACAAGGAGAAACTGTGGAAGCCAGAAAAGGCTCCTGTGACCTTACCTTGCAAGAGAGCAGCTCGTGCTGCTGTTTCATTGTGGAGGTCACCTACAAGGAAAACACATGCTGGGCAGGATTTGAAATTGCACTCTGGCTAGATTAGCATTGCTCCATGTGTCCTTCCTTACATCATCACCTTCTGGAGACCAAGTTCTTCTGACTTTTCAACAACTTTATTGTATATCCAGTCCTAAAATGGAAGAGATGAGTGAAAACAGTTTAAAGGTCCCCTGCTTGCTTCAGGCTGCTTCTCAAGTGTGGATGCACCTGTGCACATCTGCCTTGAGTGGGCTGGAGCTAATCTGGGATTGCCAAGGAGCAGAACATGATGCCTTTGCTTCACTGACATGCATTTCCCCACACCCACCAGCTCTGCATGTGGTTCCAGCATGGCAAGAAAGGGCAAAGCAGAAGTGCCCCCTTACCCCTGCTTGGAGCTGCCTCCTACATGTGCAGCAGAAATGCTTTGGGATTTGTGCAGCACCTCCTAGAAGAACTGTAGCAAGATCAATTTTTTTAAAATCCCCTTTTCCTTTACCTTTATGGGGGTCACTTTGCCTTTCCCCTTCCTTCTCACCTTCATTTGATCAGGATGAGGATGTGCTGAATGCCACCCCTGACACTGTACAGGACAGACTCCCTGCCTTCCAGGAGGATTACCACAAGCCTGATTATAGTGGCTAAAAACCCAGTGAGCCCAGATTCTGCACACTATGGAGGAATATTATCATAAATCTAAGGCATCTAAAAAAGAATTCTGGTGCATACCCATGTATTCTGACAAGGTCTCTAATACGCTGCTTGGGGAGGGCAAGCAAGTCAGACTACTGTTGGCACATTTTCTGTGTGCCAGAGCTTCACAGTATTTAAAAATGCAAAACATGTAACTAGCAAATTTCCAAAGTGCCCCTAAAACAGAAGAACAATTCTAGACTCAGTCCTTTTTAAATTTTCTGGCTCTGTCTGTATAAAGCAGCCACCACAATATTGCTGCCAGAAGAGGTATGTTTTTATTACATCTATTGACATAGTTTCACATGCAATTTTAGCAGAGACAAAGCACAGCTGGGCTTTAGCTTGCTATTGAAGGTGAAACCCAATCTGCAGTAGCCTAATTTCACTGAAATTAAAACAAGACTTTTATGGTTAAAAATCCCTTTGGAGATACCTCAGCAAATTTGTTTTGTGAAACAAATAATTAAACAAAAGTATAATTTCGCTTCAGGGTGTTGTGAAGACAAGAGATTAATATTTTTAAATGTCTCCATGAAAATCAGTCAGGTTACAGGACTGTATTTCACCACAAAGTAAGGCTGGAATAATTAGAGGTTCATGAAACAAACACAGCTATTCGTAGCAGGAGGAAGCAACTTTTTCCAAACCTGTTCCAGGATGAAGTGTGACAGTGCCCAGCTTTTGGAGCACAGAGCAAGGGTCCTTGCAGATGCCATCCCCAGAAGTGCAGGGCTGAGTCTGGGGCTGTGAGTTCTGCTGAGGGCAGGGTATTGAGCTAAGGCTCAGCTGGATGTGATCACAATTAAACCATCTCCTGACTGGAATTAGCTCGGAGCCTGGACAAAGCCAGCCTGCAAAGCACCTTGTAAAATATACCTTCAGAAAGACCTCTTCCTGGAGGATCGTGTTGTGCAGAGGTTACAGCTTCTCTTCCATCCCTTCTTCCAGGCCAAAGGGGAATCTCATGTCTGCCAGCAGGCTCCTTTAGACTGGAATTTTTCCCAAGAGGGGCAGCTTTTCTTTCAGAAGCATGTTTGGTAGTTCAAGGGCAGCATGCAGAAAACCATTCATGCACATAACCAAAATTTTTATGTCAACAATGGCAACAAAGAAAAAGCCATTAAAAAAACCTTCAGACATCTTCCTCTCTGTCCCTTTTCCCCAGACAACACACACTGAAAAATATCAGGGCCTAGCACTAAGGATTTCAACCTGTAAGATCTAAATTTCATAAATTGTAAAGAATGGAGGAGAATGGACAAAGGGAACAGAGGTGTCAGGAAAGGTAGCAAGGAAAGCAAAATCATTTACTTGATTACAGACTTTTCAAATGATTTGCAACTCCACTGGAAAGCAATAGACCTTTTGGCTTGTGACCTCCTGCTTACTGCTGTTTGCTGTGACAAGTTCAAGTGAAAAGATGGTGACTTCTGCTAAAAAGAATTTGTAAGATTATTGAAACATCATTTCGCCAGCAAAGGTTTTATATATTGGAAAAGTCTTTTTAGTTAAAAAATATCCTGGGCATCAGGCAAATCAGGGAGAGAGGTCTGTCTGTTCTTCACTGACACACATTAGCTGTTAGTGGGCTGTAGAGGGGTACATCAGGCTTTACACCCAGCTGCAGGATATCCAAAACGACCTTAATCAGAGATTATCCCAGACTCCTTTTGCAGAACAGGTAGCTGGACTTGTTCAGGTTTTTAATAGTCTTCATTGTGGCTATGCATGCCTTTGTGCCTAGGAAGCACCATAGCCAGCTTAAAGCATCAGAGTTCACTGGGGGAATTTGCTTGATAGACAAACCCACTCCAAAGGAGAGGATCAAAACAGACCTTTGTAATTGAACAGGAATAAATCTGGTCCAATTCCCTGAAAATGAGAAAGACAAGGACTGCCAGGGGGTCAGGCAACCCTGAAGTTTAGACAATTTTCCTTTTCAAATTTTCTGGGTTGACTCACTTATGAGACTGAATTGCTAATAAAATTAATGAGAAGCATCGTAAGTTGGTCATCCCAAGAGTATTTCTACTTGAAGCAGTCATTAATTATTCTGACTAGGATTGTCTGTCTTTTCTATTTATAGGCTGGCCGTGGGCGACACTGACTGTTCTCGGGTTCCTGTACTGCTACTCTCATGTTGGAATTGAATGGGAGCAGAAGTATGCTGCACATTAGGAATGATGCAAACAATTGTTAAGGCAGGTCGATGGTTTCTCTACACTGGATATCCCATCTGCACAAGGACGAGCCAGACCAAGTCTTCAGTCCATGTATTAAAACCAAAAGCTCATTTAACTGATTCTGGATTGCAAATGCAGGAATGGAACCACAGAAATACTGATGGGCTGCGGCCAGGAGTGGAGAGAAATTACAAAGAGTTTTGAATTATGTTATTTTTGTAAAACAGTGTCTTTGTGACTCTGGTACATTAGAAGCGTGCATCTCAGAACAGGTATTTTATATATGTTGAGGATTGTTTTCATGTTTTGCTGCCTATTTTAAAATATTGAAGAAAAAAAAATTCTACCTTGGAGAATTCAAAAAGCCCAGTCTCTCACAGATGATGTCCAGGGGCATCTAGGGCTGTGCCCTGCTCTTCCACTGCTCCATGAAGGGCATGATGCTCATCAGTTCTTCTTGATTGCTTTCTGATATAAGATAGAACATTTTGTATTCTCACTGACTGGTGTAGTTCTGCCTTAAGCTACTTTTCCACCTACTGTAGCAAAGCCTGCTTTTTCTTTTTAATGTCTTAATTTAAAATTTTGCCGTTAAAATAACACCTTTTTGGTAACCTTAGAAATGGTTTTGTTTCTTTAAAAAGAGAGAGCAGGGAGGAAGGTCTTTTCTTAAGGAACAGCTTTCCTTTTTAATCATATACACCCTTAAAGCTCCTTGGGCTTTAAGTGCTCTCTGCCTTGTCTTAGAGCTAAAGCATTAAATACTACCTTTATTTTGGGGCTAATGCCACGTTCAGACTGTTCAGTCTGCCTCTTGTATTGTTCTGTTACAAAAGGAGATATCCCCAGTCTGGGTGAATGGTAAACCTGTTCAGTCTGCTTCATTCTCTGGTGTCCAAGTAATCAGCTCCTGCAATATATTGCAGACACCCTACGAGGAACTTTTTAAGACCTTTAGAAAAAAGCAGAATGGTCCAATACAGTGGCACCAAATTAGCTGGAGCTCCATGTCCTTTGCCCACAGCCAGATCTGTTACAGCAGCATCTTTGCCCAAAGATTGTGTTGTCCAGAGCTGGGAAGGTCATGCCTGCAGGTGTCCAGGTTACAGGAGCACTTCAGCACACGCTGTTATCTAAGGGAAGACCCTTCCCCTGTCTGGTGCTATGAGTGTCTCCTACACTGTTCTGTTTCACACTGATACTGAAGAGCAGCCAGAATATCTTTAGTCTTTCTAAAGTTAGACATTCCCCCTAGGCATGGTCAAAAGGCCGCAAGTTCTGGAGTGGACTTCTTCCAAAAGCAGCTTCCTCCACCCAAAGCATGTCAAAACTTGTTCCATGCCCCTGGCAGACATTTCAGCCAGTTGGGAATTAGTATCCTACTGTCCATCACTCCGGCAGCTTCAGCTAAGTCTGATATAACTTACCCCTTTAACAAGAAGTTCACTTCCTGAGACAGGCTTCTGCTTATTGCCTGCATTGCTGATGTCTCTGCTGCTCACAACTATAGCAGCCTTCTTGTTACCCTCCATTTATTCCTGAAGAAAGAAGGGCAGAGGCTTCAGCTCTCTATCCATGCAGAGAAAAGCCCATCTCTTGCTGTGTCAAAGCAGAAGCTCCAGCCTTTTATGTTACGAGTCACCCAGCTCCCTCACCATGAGAATGCCATGATTTCCCCTGGAAGCCATTTCTAGGAGACACCATGGCCTGTTGATAAATAACTTACCTTGAATGCTGCCTGGCCAGAGATATGGCCCTCCTGATTGACTAGATGGTGACTGCAGGCATTCTCTCAGCCACGGAGTATATGGCTCTAAGCCTCTGAATTTACTAAAGGGATCTGAGATTGGCCTCCATTTCGGGGCAGCGCTGAGCTAAGGGCAGGAACTTTCTCAAACTTTGCTCAAACTTTGTAATTAAGTGGAATTAGCATTAGAGCAAAAAGTCATGAATCTGTTCTTCAGTCTTATTGATTATCATTATTACATGAACCAAGGTGCTACTGAGTGATCGGATTCCAATTTGTAAGCATGCAGAACTTCCAGCTCCAATATGGAAATGACCCTGAAGGTCATATAGAGCATGCTTGTTTCTGAACTAAAATGGTTTTCTATTTTTTTTCAGTGCTTTATATATCTTTCATAATTTTATATCTTTTTCTGTTTCTACAAATAAAGTTGAAATGGACTGTTGGCTTGAGAACTGTGTCTTGAAAAACTATGGCTTTGTGTAAGAAAAGTAAGTGCTCCACTGTTGTGAAGAAACACTGCTGTGCACTGGAAGCCTCCAGGATGGGTGCAATGCAGACTGGTCACTTTTTTCCCTGTTGTGCACTGCATGGAACATGCCTTCCCTAATGGTGTGAGTTTAAAAAGCAAATAAGCCTTCTGTAGCTGGGTTAAGGAGAGACTTCAGCATGTGAAGCTTCTGAGAAGAGCAGCATACACATAAAATGATGCTTCCCACTCACAAAGTCCCTTCTCAGTCCTGCTTATACAGCAGCTGTCAGCATGGGGCACATTCAGCCAGACAACACACAGCTCTATGCCTGAAGCACTTCAAACTTGCTATTCAGTTACGCCTACAGCTTGGGGACACATTCCTCAGCATGGCCTGAGAAGTGACTCCTCACGTGGCACCTGATGTAACTGTGTGGTAGCCCAAAGTGCCATCCTCCAAGCCAGGCCTCTGTGACAGTCCTAGGGAAGTGGGAGTTTGCAGAGACCTGGAAGAGACTGAAGTAGCCATGTCACTTGCCAAAGGAGAAAAATAGGTGAGGGGTGTGTGAGAAAGAGACTTCCAAACATGAGAAAAAGCTAGCTAAGGGGTGGAGGAAACAGGTGACAAAGACAGACATGGCCAAAGTAAGACACTGGCCACTTTGAACCAAAAGGAAGCACTTCTAGCCAGGGTGAAGGGAACAGCAGACACGGACTACTCCTGCTGTGAGACCCTAAAAGTCACAAAAGTGCAATGACCGAAAAAAACCCCAAGGTGGTGGCTCTGAAAACAAGCTGGACAGCTATATGATGGCTACTGACAACGAGAGCTCACAAGTGATTTTGAAAAGCTGTCTATGTGACTAGCAAGCATAGCATACGGTGATTTATGGCTTTAATGGTTACCACAAAGCTGTAGTAAAGTCTCTTGCATACACATACACAAACATCCTTGCTCCAGCCCCTCCTTGGCTAACAGAGCCATCGTCATTACTGGGTAAGATTATACTAAGCGGCTCTTTCTCTAATTCTGCATTGATTAGAGGGTGAGCAAGGCTTTGCTCACCTATCTCTTTCACATCTGAGAGCTAAAAGCAGCTTAGTTGGAATAGCCAGCTTACCACAGGCCAGAAGAAAAACAGCTTAACTGTGAAAACCTGCAGCAATTTTGTTATTAGTCACCGCAATAATGCAGGGCCTGTCCTTTCTCTTGCACACCCACTTAATTTCCTTCCACTAACCCTTGAGCTGGTCACAGTTTGCACTTGCTGAGGGGGGAGGCTTTCCTTTCTCTGGCTTGGTGGCAGGATTGTCCTCCAGGAGCTGTGAAGAGCAAGGAGATTGCTATGTGTGGTCTATCACAACTTCTCCTCACGGTTTTTTATAGTTTTCCCCCCTTCCACGAGTAGCACAGCCCATCACTGCTTTCCAAAATAGCTCCCAGCACACAGCCACTTGTTAGTCAAGGCATGCATTTTAAGTCAGCAGGGACAGCTGAAGTACTGCTCGATGCAAAGCCTGTGTGAAGAACACTGTGCCTGTTACACCTTCGAGGAAGAGGGGAAATTTGCATCACAATAGATAATTTCTTGTATTATGGGACCTCTGAGAGCGACCCTCTCCAGTGGGTCCCCATGGATGCCCAGGGGTGTTCTGTGCACATGCACTGAATTCCAACAGGAGCTGCTTGTGGAGCAGTTCCTCTGTTAGTTGCATGAAAAAGGAAGAAAAAAATGAAGACAACTTTGGTTTTTTTAATTTTCTACTTCATGCAAATGCAATCACATCCAACACAGGTCCTGCCAGAGCATCTGAGAATGAGTCCCAGCTGCCTGTGGCACAAGTCTCCTACACCCAGCCTACAGATGGGACAATGTGGCTCAGACATGCCCAGCCCTGGGGACAAGCACTGGCAGCTCCAAGCTTGAGAGGCTTTCACAGATGCCACCAATGCCCAGGAGGACAGGAAAAGGAAAATTCTAATGGATATGACACCTTCTAGACACCGCACAAGAGACAGAGCTGAAGGGTGTCATGGCTCAGCTTTGAGGCAGCCTCGGCACTGCTCCCTTTAGTTCCCACAAGCTTTAGCAACATAAGTGAACAGCTCCAAGAGGAAAAAGGTGTGTGCACTCTGTACCCAGTAGAGATAACACCAGGATTAAAACTATGTTCAAAAATCTCCTCATTCCTTATGCTGGGAATCACGAAGATCTGGGTGAGAACAAGTTAAGCTAACATCAGGATCTAACAGGCAAATTTGGACCACAAACTAGGCTGCACCACCTTTCTTAATATCCAGGGGCAGCTCAATGTGTAAATAGCCTTAGGGTAGCTGCACATCAGCACCTTTCAGGGACAGAACAAATTAAATGGGCTACCTGTGGCCTGTGCCTTTCCCAGCAATGGTCAGCCTGCAGGTAACAGAAATGCATTCTATCCACAGGGATTTAAGAAAAGCTTTGTATGTGGTTGGGTGGCTGAAGTGAATATCATTGCAGACAGGTGCATCAGCCAGCCACTGAAAAATTAAAGTTTACTGAAGAAGTAGCACAGAAATATAACTTCAGTTATGACCTGTGAAATTTAAATTGTATTGGCACTCCCTCTAGAGCTAATCTTTCTTGACAAAATTAATTAATTCTTATGGACCATAGCATTTTCATGCCAGCACTAGCGCATGTGAGTTTCCAAAATTAGGTGGCAAAAATAGAAGAACTGGAAATGATACTAGAAGACCAGAAACAGCTACACTGTGCGTAAATTAATTAAAAGGTAAGTCAGGGAAAAAATTAAGGTCCAGTTGATTTTTTTTTTTCAGACTACTGCTGGAAGGGTTAAGGTTGCTTTAGGGGCTCAGGTATGTGGGAGGATTACCTTATAGTAAGCCACAATTCAGAGATAAAAATAAGCATTTATGAGACAGTTCTTGAAGTGATGGTACTGCTAATTTATAGTTATGTGTTTCTTAACTCTTGTGGTAATAGTTTTGTACTGAGGTGGTAATTCATGATGCAATTGCAGGCTAATAACTTACATTTGGTCATATATTTGCTGCAGGCCACTTCAGTGACCTCTCCACTGCCTTTCCCCAGCTCTTGGCATCCTCTCTCAAGGCTACCCTTGGATCCAGCTCTCTTGACCCACAGTTCACAACCACTGCTGGTGCCATCTGCCCAACCTTCACTCAGGTTATTCTTGTCAAAAGTTCCTCAATTTGATCAAATCCTGCCAAACATCACCTGGTAAAAATAAGACACCTACAAAGGGTCTGAAGACATCCTGCTTGCCTTGTACAGTTATGCCAATAAACACTGACACCGTGAACAACTGCATGTTGGGTATGAGGCCTGACACAGGTGTAAGGCTTTAAAAAGCATGACAGCCATTCAAAATAAAATAGCACACTGCTTTTGGAGTACTTGGGAGCTCTTAGTTCATGCTGGTTGAGGAAACTTCTGTTTTAAGAAAAATGACATTTTTTAAATAATAAAGTTTCCAAGCTAAATCTTTAAAACTAGGGCTGCTGGCAGTAACACAAGGGCACTCTCTGACACTGGCAGAAACAAGAAAGGTAGGGCAAAGTATCTCACAGCTCCTTCCAGCAGGCAAGTGGTGACTCAGAGGGCTACAACCCTTAAGGACCTCCAACCAAAGGAGCCTCCTGGGCAGTCAGTCCCATTTGCCCTTGTGCCAGTGTTGTTTTTCCCTTTCCTGCTCCCTCCCCAATGTCTGCCCCCTTGGTGAGCACAACCCACAAACCCACCCTCACACACTTATTTTCCAAGGTTTTCCTTGGATGCTTACGTGAGACACAGACTGGTTTCCTCCACAACAGATTTTCCTGGGCAAAGGAAACGCAGCTGATTCAAGCCACAGAGACAGGTATCCAGGGCTGCACTTCAGCTACATTATATGCTGCTTCCATTTGCTGCCATGACCTTAGACTCGTCTCCCTGGTCTACACTGGGGTCAGAGCAACCAGCCTGCAGCCTTTCAGCACACCTGGCCATAGCTGCTCTATTTACTGCTCACAAATGAGAGGTGCCCACCCTCATTTTACAGAGCAATTTACAATTTGTGTTGGCAGAATTGTAATTTCATGCAGTATTTAATGAACAGTTCCTGTAGACTTTCCTAATGGATGCTTTTTCCAATTTAGCTTTCAGCTGAATGGCTTTACTTTATATTTTTGTCTCTCCACTTCCACTAGCCAGGTTCAACATGGTTGCATGCGCAGTGTTATCATTCTAAAGGAAAACAAAAATAAATACTTTATTTTGACTTGGGGCTCCATACGGATTATCTTAGTTTTCTTTCCAGTCCTCACGCTGAGAGTGTTCAATACATTTTCCTGTTATCGTTAGTTCTTCTAAAATACCTTCTGCTTAACCGTAAAACTCACCAAAAAAGATTGCTGGAGAGCTTTGAAAGCAATCTATTTCTCCTCTCTAAGCCCTGCTTGAAGGGAACTATTTCTTGTTGAGCTGTCTTGGTCCCATTGCTGAGCACACAGTAGCTCCCAGGCTTAATACTGCACTCCCTGTGCTACTGCTGCTTAGCATTTGCCCCCAGTGGCAGCCCCTGATGAAGAAGAGGCCATAATCTTCCTCTTATAGAAAATCCACGTGTAATAGATACTCCAGCACTGTTTCTTTCTCCCCCTGGTTGTGTAAACTGGGAGATTGGGAATGTGGAAGGAAATTCCAGTGCAAAAGCACAACCCCCTCAGATTTGCCCATACAAACTGCAGTGACATTTGCAGGGGCTCTGTGTCCCCCCAGGTAGGAATTAACAGCAAAGCCCATACTTTCCTCTCATTCCTCATCCACCTGAACAGAAACATGCTCAAGAAAATCTCTACAAGTGAGCAAAGCTTAAGAAGAACCAAAACCTCTTCAAGGTTTCTCAGACACTCCTGCCTCCATAAGTACTTAAAGTCAGGCTGCAGGGAGAAAGCCTCGGAATTGGTAATGATGGATGGAGCTGCCAAAGTTAAGCTTGTTTTAAACCTACACCTGTGCCACGGGGCAGCTTAAATTTGAATTTGGCTGTGCTTCGTAAGACGTGAACTTAATTAGGAAAAGGGAAGCAGGAATGGAAAAGGAAAGGAAAAAAAGCAAAAAGACAAGGCTTGAGCACATGTATTTTACACATACAGCTGTGCACAAGCGTCTTGGTATCTACTTCTGACAGACTTCAGGAGTTCACTTCCCCTAATGCCTTCTTTGGCTTTCTCACAGGTTTTTACTCATCCTGTCTTTCAAGAGCAGGACAGGTTATTTCCCCCAGCTGCCACATACCAACACGGAAGTTGTGGTGAATTAGAACGAAAGAAGCACAGGCTCAATCTTCTAGGTGAAAAATACTTGTATTGGCTGAGTTTCTTTATATGTGTGTTGCAATTAAACCCCTGACACCACTGGCAGCAATAAATACCATAGCAACACGGCATCCTTCCCAGCATTTTCTGGTTGGATACACAGCCTTACTAACCAGCCTAAGTGCTGGAGCAGAAGGCAAGCACAGAGAGCAGCTCATCAGCCAAGGTCTCAGCCTCAGTGCTGGGGCACAGCACCTGCTTCCCACTGGGTGAGGGGCTCAGTGCTCTCCCCGAGTTTTGGTGGGGTCTCCTGAGCATTGCCCTGCACCAGGCACACACACTGCTGGGACACACTGAACAGGAATAGTTCTGATGTTTCCTTAGTGCTGGGGGGGGCAAATAAAACCCATTGCTATTGCACATGTGTGAGGGGAAGGGATTTGCTGTACTTCAGTCCCACTGGCTCTCCCAGCACGGAAGAGCTGGTTTATGCTGGTTATCTTTACTCCACCACAAAAAAGCACCAGAGATAGAGTGCTTCGGATTTTAACACAGATACTAAAATGCACCACAGGGAACTAAAGAACCTCCATTACCAAATGCAGAATTTAAAACTGTATAGGCAGCACTCACCTCGCCACAAGCCAATGCACTGCTCACAGCTCCCGGGAGTCCCTGCTGCTGCCCCGGGGCCGCACACCCAGCCAGGCAAAGACCCCACGTGCCTGGCAGGGGTCCCCAGCAGCTGCTGCTAATTCATAACCAAACCAAAGAACAGTACCTGCAGCTACTTCTGAGAAAAACCAGAAGCCACAGCACACTCCCTGTGCTTTAGAAACCTTCTGACCCTGGTGTGAATGTGCTCCCAGGTGCAAGGAATGAGGAGCAGGGGCTGGTGCAGGTGGGCCTGAGGCTGCTCACAGCTGCTGGGGCTGCTGCTGCCCAGCCGAGCCCAGGCCTGACGGGCAGCATGCAGAACATGAGCCTTTGCAATCTGCCACACAAATCTGGGCAAAAAGTGCTGTAGTTAATTACCTTTGGTTTGAGATGCTCTGGGGCTGCTGAGGGGAGGCAAACTCTGAGGGAGAACATTGTGTGGCCAGTTCTAAACCTCCTGCACTCACCAAAGCTTGGAGCACTGCCAGGGAGGCTGCGAAGAATGCAGGAGCAAAGAAAATAATGAAGAATTCTGAAAATGAGCACAACAGCCTCTAGAGACCTCAAAAAAAAAAAAAACCAAAACCAAACGAAAACCACCAAAAAAAATTACATGCCTTCACTATGGTAATTTTCTCTTTTCTAGTAAGTATAAGGACACTGTATAACATTATGCAAAAGAAAGCTGGATTTTCACGCTGGCCAGAGAAACAATGCGAGTGACGAGAGATCCTGTCACACCACATACGACAGTGGATGCAGAAATGGTGTTAAAAATAGCTCCTCATTGTGCTCCTTGGCTGCTCTCCGTACAGTTCCGCCCCAGCTCGGCAGTCTGAAAGCTCATGCTTTATTGCTGTTCTTTTGGAGATGAGATTGACAATCCCCTGGAGTGTCTTAATACAGGTGACAGCCACATTCACCAGACCCTTGAGTGAGAGGATGGAGAATGAACCACAAAAATGGCTGCAAAGCTCACGGGGCCCAGGCTGACATCCTGAAGACTAAAACTTTGTATAAACTTCCAGCGTGGCTTCTGGCCTGCAGGAATGACTGCTGACCGTGGTCCTGTCACGTGCGTCCATCCTGACCTGAAAGGATCTCCCATTCCCATGACCTTTGGTTACTGATCCCTTTGCTGAGGTAGCCAATAAAATAATATTCCTTGCTGCCTGTTGCAGCAGTGTCACTGCCAGGTGACACACTGCTAGGGGCTTCATCTGTGGGGTTTGTCTATGTGTAAGTCCATGGTGAGGTCACTTTCTTCTGCAGCAGATGACAGGACAGCAGAAGGTTCTTTGATCTCTGGTTTCCATGAGATTTGTAAAAGTTCTCAGATACTCTCAGTAGTGAACACGGTCTAAAACACAGACCAGCTACAGACACGTGTACCCTCAGGACAGGTGATCATTTCAGACAGGTCACAGCCAGTCCTCTGGTGATCTCTTTTTGCTCAGCAGATACCTGGGCTAGACTGAGGTCCACAGCACAGGACACTGCCTGGGGTGTGAGGATATTCACTTTACAGAACACCTGAGTTCAGTTTACAGTGAGCCTGGAAATGTGAATCCCTTTGCACTGATACACAGCAGACAGAAATCTGAAAAAACAACCTGAATAATTTACAACCAAAGCAAGAATATCCCACTGCTCCACTGATAACACTTGAGGTACAAACCAACAGTAACAAAACTGCTAGCCAGAAGTTCCAGAGGATAATTTAAAACCACCTTGTTGATCTTAAGAGCACGTATTCGACACAGAGAAAAGCACACCAAAGCAACTGTAATGTATAAAATAGTTTATTACTATAATAAATAAAATTAAACTTCTTTTTTTACAAATATTATTTGTGCTTGTTTAAAAATGTTGACTAGGGATATCATTAATGGAGGTGGCTGCATTTGTATCTGTAACATTCCCAGACAGTGCGTATACATACATACATACACACACTGTCTATCTACTGGCAGCTGCTTTGCTGACCACAAAAATAGTATCTACTCATTCTCTGTTTCTAGTCATGCTTCATTGAACAAAGTGACAAATGCAAAGAAAAAGAACGGAGAGTATTTGGTGGATTTCTGAAAGGATAAAAACAATTGAAGTACATTGAAAAGCGCCAAAGCAACTGCATTAACTGCATATCAATCAAGTGTCCATGCAGTGGTGGCTAAATATTGAAACGCAGACAGGTCTCCAACAGATGTACAAATATTGATTGCATGTAGGTACAATAATATAACACATTCATTAGAAAACTTGGTATTTCTTTATATAGCAGTTCATCCTGATACAAGATTATTGAACTTCTTTCATCTACAGCTAAAATGATTCTTTTTCTATGTTAGTGGTCACAGATTTAGTGGGAAGAAGAAAAAAAAACCCATGAGCCATTCAGAACAGTTGAGTGAAAACCCCAAACTGTTTTGTTAATATGAGGCATTTGGATCCAGTTACAGAGATGTTCTGGGATTACACATCAAATATGTTTACACAACACTCAACAATCAGCTTGAAACAAATTACAGTTGCAGGTAAATTCACATTAGCTTTGTCGATCTGTAAAAAAAAGTCTCTGAAACAAACACTTTCGCAATATGACGGGTTGGCTCCCTGATATACAAAAGTGTTTAGACAATAGCTATGTCTCTTTGTTTTATGAGGGGAGAGGGCAATTGGAGTAATTCATTATCCTAATAAGAAGGCAATAAGTGGAGAAAGAAATGTGATTACCAGCAAGTGATTTCCATTAGATTTAGAAAGCTAATCAAAGTGCTTCATCTTTAGGCAACACTGTAAATACTATAGAACATTAAGAAGGAAGAAAAATGGAATCACAGTTTGAATTATATCACTTATGAAAGGGTCTTAAGGCTAAATGCTGGATATATCTTATTGCAAAAAAAGCTTCATTTTTATTTAATTGAATCAATGCTTCCCACAACAATGTGGTCAAAATGATGTCAGATTGGAGGATACAGTATCCTACTGTGCCTCACCTCAAATTTCTGGAGCTTCCCCTGCATGGGACTCTCTCTAAAAAGTTTGTCTTGATGTATCATAAGTGCAGCTAAAACACAGACTTTGTTATTGCCAATACACCCACAGGAGAGACTATGTGGAAATGAAAAATTCAGTAGAAGATGCTTTTTACCACCTAACACCAGGACAAGAAAGCAGAGATGCAGCAACCATGTGTTATCCTGCCCATGAGAAGAAGGATAGGCTCAGCACCTTTGAGACAGCCCCTGGTACCAGAAAAAAATAAATCCATCTATTCCACCATCTCTCTAGCAGGTAAAGCCATGAGAAACACTACAAGGGTAGCTTGGCTTCAGAGATACTGTGAGCAACAATCACCAGCTTATGAGCCTTATCCCCACCAACTAGGATACAGCATTTTTCCAATTTCACATAGATTTCTCTTTCCTGACTATCATGGCCCTCACCACATCTTCTCTCAGTCACACTATTTACCAGACTCACAGTATGAAGTTGAGGCCAGCTAGAAAAATCAAAAATCATGGCCTTAAAAGTTCAACAGTTAACCAACAAGACATTAACAGGACACTCAGTGGATGTCTACTGGGAAGATTTAAGCTCCCTTCTTGGACTGGAATCAATGAGGAATGTGCTTTTACTTAACAGAAATGCAATCCATAGACTTATCTATACACAGATATTATATATATATATGTGTGTGTATGCACACGCATCTGCACAAGCGTAATCATACACATCGTTGTTTATATAGTAAAGACAAATTATGTAGTAATTTTTTTCACAGATTGGTTAAGAGTGATTGCAAAGATATCACCAGATAGTCACAGTACGTATCTTGTTCAGTTCATTAAAGGGAAGTACTGTAGAAACAGAACATCGCCTTCGAAGCTGTTAAACAGGGTGTTCGCTGGGACTCAGGGCAGAACTGTGGAAGAGATTTAAAGGAAGAATGGTGTTTTCACAAGTATACTTGTAATACCAGACAGAAGTACATGTATCTGAACAAGGTAGGGGTGAGGGCTGGGGTTTGCTTTTTTAATCCTTTTTTATGTGCTGCATATTTGTATTTTTTCTAACCAGCTAAGCATGAACTTTCAGAAGTTCCCATTTGACCAAATCATAATACAGGCTCCTTCTCTTAACTACCTTCTTTTGGCTGAAGCTTAATTACACCATATAGTCAAAATGGAACACGTCATCTCTTTTAGAATGATGCCGGTCATTTAGCAGGTTGTTAAATGGCAGAAGCACTATGCCAGAACAGAGTTAAAACTGAGGCTTTGGTTTTTGTTTGGGTTTTTTCTTTATACTATGTACAAGCATTCGCTTGTGAAGGGGCAGAGACTTATTTTCAGAGATCCTTCATTTCTAAGCTGGAAAAGAATTTAAGTGAAAACGCTTAACCAACATGTAGAGAGGAACAAGAGAAAAAGGAAAAGCTGACAAAATAAAATCAAAGAACAAATAACAATTATGGTGGGTCCACATGCCATCCAGCCATAGGCATCTGTCTGAGGGTAAGGCTCAGTGGAAAAAGACGGATTTGTCACACAGGGACTTTCAGCCACTCTTTAAAGGAAAAGTGCTGCATTGGCAGAACCTGGGCATCACAGCACAGGTCCAGATAAGTCGAGGGTTGAAACGAGTGGGCATGGATTTGTTCATTTTTTAAGCACTCAGTAGTCCAGGGAATCCAAACGCCAAAGCTCATTCTAGATAGTATTTTTTTTTTCAAATTCTCTTACAACAAATACAGGTTGCTGAGGGATGATGCATTCTCTGACAACCACTTTTAGTGCCTGACAGTTCATAAAAATGGGCCTAATCTCAGTTACAGCTGTACAGGTCTGAGTGACACTGACTGCTGTCAGGGCTCACCTGGAGCAGACAACTTGAAGGTGTCCTTTTAAGGAGCAGAGTTTCTCTGCCATTTCATGACCGTAACAAAATTAAATTTGGCCATAATCTTCAAAGACATTACATTTTAGGTGGAATTCAGAAGTGTGTTACAATCTTTGAAGGCTTTACAAATAATAAATGCCTTTATAGGCCATTGTAAGAGCCTGAAAAAAGCCTTAGAAAAGGACTGGGTGCTGCATCTACCCAGTGTCATACAGGGCGGGGAGGAGTTTGGTATCATTCTGGCTACACAAGGAGCACCCCCATAAAATGGGGACTTGTCTGCCTTTGTTCACACGCCTGGGTTATTATTACAATTAGGGGATTCTAGGGCTGGTCCTGCTGGGATTCCAGGCTGGGCAATCAGCAACAGCAGAATAACCTTTAACATATCCCTGAGGGCACACAAAAATATCACTGAGAAACATCAATTCAGCATCAGCAACAAAGGGCCAGGTAACCTGCAACTGCACGTTTAATTTCAGCTCTGCTCTGCAATTCTGGAGATATTAGGCACATACTTGGGAGGTTGTAAACATTTCCTCCCTTGTCCACCTGGGATAAGCTCATGTCCATGTTTATCCAACTGCAGGTAAATGGGTGACACTGTCACAAAGGACTTACTAAGACTTGCAGCCTTTCAAAACATTTATGAAGAAAAGTGTTGTGAACATCATGCTGGTGAGGAATTTGCCTGGATCAGGAAACTGACTCCAAGGCACTCTCTAAAAACTTGCTGGAACTTTTGGAAATCAATCACAAATCCTTGTGTATCAGTACACCTGGGGTTTACATAGGTGGTAGTTACTGTCTAAGAAGACCAGAAAGAAAAAAAACACGATAGAGTTTCTCACAGAAACTGTGGATGGATGGGTTTCTGTGGCAGCCATGCCATTGCTGTTGCAGGAAACTGCTGCCACTTACAGTGATTAAAGCACCAAACACACAGCATGGCTTTGGTCAGAGAGCCTTCCTCAGCACTGCAGGTCTGCAGTGAGCCACTGCAAAAGACTCCAGGTACCACTGGAAAAACCTAAACATGGAATCAGAAATAAGTTAAGGAAGTGGCTTCTTGGTTTCAGAGCAGCTCACCTCACTGCTTCCTTTTTCTTGTGGGAGGGAAGAAGGTAATCTACAGATCTGAACCCGAGAGTTGTTTCTCGGGAGTATTTCCATCCTTGGGTATGAATTCAGAATCTGTGGGCACCTCCATACCAAACCAAGGAGTAAGACAATGAAAGCCAATCCTAAACCACCTGCCTCTGGACTTAGAAATGGTGGTGCTGCGCTTGGAATAATTGTTACCTTAGTGAGCAAGGGCAGTTACTGCAGGAACAGGTACAAACAAACACATTGACAGCAGGACCTGAGCTGGGAGCTTTGCACAGCACGGCCTCACCACTGTGCCAGTCATCAGTGGACCTCCCACCTCCCCAGGGATGTCTGACACAGTTCTGCATTGCACTGTGCAAGCATCAGGCCAGCAGAAATCATTAAAATTGATTGCGTTCCTTGCCTCTTCTGTACTTAACATGAACAAAAATCTTCCCCAGAAAAATCCTGTGTTTCTTTGTAAATGACTTAGTACCAAGGAAGAAGAATGAGACTTAACACACAAAGCGTTAAGACCTATTGCCATTAAAAATGAGAACCTCTTGAAGTGTGGTATGGTACCATACTTCTGAGCTCTAAGCTACTGTTAAGCAGTGAACATACCAGATCAGTGGAGTGAATATATTGTGAATATACATCTATGTCCCAAGGTGAGAACCCAAGTCATGATACCATCTATGCTACCCTATATGAATAATGAAGAGTAGTTTTGGTAAAGTGCTTCAATCTTCCTCTGAAAAAAGTTACGAAAATATAAGTTTTGGAAACATCTCCTTCTTTAAGAAGCAGATCTCTTTGTTTCCTTGCTACAATAGCACTTGCATACAGTAAGCACTGTACTTCTATCTCTACTATCCATTTGCTTCCAAGCTAGATTAGATCAGGAACAATACATCTGGATGTAGAGGAAAATGCCACAATCTAAAATTGTTAAAAATTCTGTGAAAGCCTTTGACTACAATGAATATTATTAAAACAGAAACTTCTGAATAATAATTTAACAAGAATTAAAAGAGCAGATTCATAGCAGAACAGGACATAAATGCCACAGTATATTTTCATTGGGAGGCAAATCTGCAGGACCTGTTAGTGATGTTCCAAATATGCTGCGCCGTGGGCAGCTCTCAGGTACACTGTACACCCAACTCTCTGGCCTCCAGCAGCTGGAGTTGAAAGCAAAAGTATCAAATGTTGAAAGACATCTGAGACAGAAGTCAAGTTTTTAAAAAAAAATCACAGTGTGGAAGATCCCATTTATTAATAGATCGGGATAATACTGTGGCTATTTTTGAAGATGTTGCCAAATGTAATTGTTTTAGCAATATGTCAGCTTGAAATTAAAAAGTACAATTTGTTTTTCATCTTATTAGCCCTTCCTTGACTACCCAAAAGAAACTTCAGCACACAATGAAATACATGTCTCTTACTGCTCTTTGCATTATTACAGACATATGAAAATATACTGTGGCATCCAACATGCTGCAGAGGTGACTGAGACAGTGACAGCAGCAACAAAACAAAAAAACAAACAACCCACCAAACACTGAAAATATAAGCACCCTGGCAAGTGCTTATTCATTTAGGCATAACCCGAGCTAAGGACATAAGGCATGCTCCAAAAACCTCAGAGGTCACCTGGGGCTCACAGGGACGGCTGCTGCTGTCAGAATTCTTATTCCAACATCCCAAGGGAGAGAGGGGGGTTGGGGAGGAATGAGGACAAAGGGAAAAAAGAAAAACTTTAGAAACTGTACCCTTGCTGTCAAAAAGGCTTCAAAGTCAGCTGCCATCTTGACATGAGGTTGCAATTCCTGTTACCATACCTTTTTAGACAGAGGGAACATGCTTAGTGAACGGGTCCCTCACTCGTTTTCAAGAAAGATTAAATGTAAAGTGTAAGGGGGCTGTTTCTTTGTTTGTTGGTTTGTTTGTTTTTAAAAACAAACACCTCAGCTAGCTCCAAACACATCTTTTTCTGATTCTGGAGACTGGGGCCTTGATATTTCAAACAACTCCTGTGGCGACTGGGAGCTTCTTCTTGAGGTCAATATCCTAAGTATTTCAGCAAGCTGATTTTCTATATTGGTCATTTTTGTGTTTAAAGCCTTGATGTCCTCTTTCAACTCATGTTTCACTTCTAGCATGGTGGCCTGCAGAGTCTGTTCTGGGATGGGATAAAAGGAATGCTTGACCTCGGTGAGGACCGGGCTGTGGTCCTGCGGGCTTCTCGTCTCCCCAGCGTTATCCAAGCGCAAGTCACTTTTTGTAATGCCACTGTCACAAGAGTCTGTCTTCTTCAGGGTAGCTTCTCCCGAAGCTTTAGTTCTCTCAGGTAAAGTCTCCATGGACTCTGCTTTAGAGACCTTGTTCCAGTCTTCGCCTTTCCCACAGGCTTCCTTGAACTTGGCCCAGCCTTTCCGCCGGGGGTAGTCCCCCGACGCCTTACAGGCCGCGTGGTCCGATGGCGGGGCCTGCAGCTTGGCCTGGTCGGAGGCCGCGGAGGTGGAGGCGGGCTGGTAGGACACGGGCGTCGCCGGGCTCTCCCGGACAGTCACAACGCTGGCCTTGACCACTGCGCGAGCAGAGGATTGCTCCCCGACGGCGTTGCCCTTTTCCACATCCAGGTCGTCCGGATCTCGGCCCCTCTCTGCTGCAAGCCGCGCTTCCTTCTGCTGCCTGAACCTCTGGAACAGCCGTCGGACCGGGTGGTCTGGGGGTAAGATCAGAGGAGCTTCGTTCTTCCTCTTCATTCTCTCCTCTTCTTCCCGCTTGACGTCGCTGATTTTTCGGAACACAATCTACAGGGGGAAAGAGATTTCACTGTGTGACTAACTGCACATTTGTTAAGGGGAAAAAGTTGGAGAAAGAATTATTTGAAAGAATCTATTTTAACTGAGAAGTGCACAACCTCTGCACATTTATAGCAACATTTTCAAATGTCTTATGTTGTGTGGAACATGGCTTATTTCATTATTTAAGAGCAGATGCCATCTGTCTTATAACACCAGAAAGAAAAAAAAAAAAAGAAGACAAATACTTCTCCAGCTCTGACAGGTCAGCAAGGCAGTGCCATTGTAAATATAATGATCCCAGAAAGATACTTGTTCTATTTTGTGTTAAAAGTGACTTCTTGTATTTGTTTTCCTGACTCTATCGGTTTAGCACCAAGTTTCTAATGTACAGAGCCATTCCCATCAGTCTCAACTCAGAGCTCACCCACTGCAAATCATCTGATATTCTTTTAGTGCAGCTTGGCCACTCGTGGTGCCAGTACAGCAGAGACTACTCTGGACTCTTCAACAGCAGTTTGCAAAGTGCTTCTTGCCCTCCCTTCCTCCCACATATTCTTCTAGAAGCAACGTGCAGTATAAGGATGCAAAGCTTGAGTCAGTCCCAAAGCCAGGGGCACAAGGACAACGGGAGGTGGGCTTGGCAAGACATGGGGAAGCTGCTCACTGATTACCTCAGAAGCTTGTAGAGCTTCATGTCTTGATTTATCTCTTTATTTCTATGCAAAAGAGAGCATTTTTGCACAAAGAGACATTAATTTTCCATCTACCCTCCTAATTATATCTTCCTGAGCCTCTAGGCTAAGCGATCTCTGTAGGAGCAGCCCAAGGATCCCACAGTACTGATAAAAGCCTCACAGTGTCCCAACCTGTAGCCAGGCAATGTTTCTTCCTTTTATGTGATGGAAACACATTCTCTTCAAAAACTCTGTGCATTTTACATTAGTATTGTTATTTTCAAAGCAAACCCAAAAATTCCAGTCTGGCACTAAAGAAGAACCAGTAAATAGTCTTGTTTGAAAATGAGAGGTCCCCAAAGCTCTGCAACACAGAGTGTAAAAGATGCAGCCTCCAGCTTCTACCTAACACTGATACCTAATCCCTTTAGCTGCTTTTGGGAAAATCCACTCAAACACCTTACACTTCAATGCAGAAATAACTTACAGATTCAAATCATTATTAGGAAATGTGTAAATAAACCCATCCCTCTGTTGCAGACAAATTTAAATTAAACTAAAGTTAATAAGCACTTTTTCACTGGCATGCACAAAATGAATGTTTCTCCAGACTCCAATGCTTCTTGACAGTTTTGTCATTGTGGAGCAGGGAAAAAAACATCTTAACAGTGCGTCTTTGGAAGGAAGAAGTTGTCAGACTTGGCAGCATTTCCTAAATACAAAAGAATAAAATTAGCAGGAAGGATATTTTATTTCCAAGCTGCAATTAGGAAACTAAATATGAGATAAGAATAAGAAAACAGGGTACTTGACAGTATTTTTTTTCTTCCCTCCAGGAAACTCACTCTGCAATGAGTTCAGTAGAAAGTGGACAAAGCAGTGTAATCCTTAGAAGTGAAAGAATAGCACTCACAGGGAAGGGAATTCAATGCTGTCCTGCAGGCTAATGGCTTCCCACACGCTGGCAGTTTCCCACTTTGCCTGAGGGATGAGTGTCAGCCCAGTGTTCGGGCAACTGCCCTGCTCGCTCTGCTGGAGCTGAGTGATGCCAAGCAAGGTCTCAGGGGCTCACTCCAGCAGCATCCTGAGGCTGGCTCTGGGGACACAAAGCCCCAGCAAACCAAGGCAGCTGCCTGACCAAGCCAGGTCAATTTGTCCCTGCAAAATTCTGTGTCCCCAACCCTTCCCTCTCCTGGAGTTTGTATGTTAGGTGTGGACATCCACATCTGCGCCCGATGCAGCTAACAGGGCTCACTTTGTACATGAGCATGTGGTTGTCTTGGTCTGACCTATGGATCAGGAGTTGCCTTAAATGCTCAGAAGGGATGTATGACTGCCTGGTGCAGTGGTCACCCTCACAGGGGTCATTAGGGAAGGCTTTTCAGACCCAGAGGCCAGGATGCTTTGCAGAGTCAGTGTCCGGGCCAACCCCTGCTCCACATAGCTCAATCAGCACTTGTCTGGAAAGCACTGGAGAACCTCGGTCTCGATGACTGGTTTTGGCAACATAGATGGGTAAGTTATGTGACAGAAGCTGCCTCTGCTACAGCACCATTCAGGAGAGAGAGCAATGAGCAAGCCTCAAGCAACCAATCCTGTATTAACAGCCTGGTCCGACCCGTATTACCCCTAGCAGCCGCACCTCAGGCAGCTGGTAGCATGATCCCCGTGCTGGGGGACACAATAAATCTACCAGCAAATGCAGAAAGGTGAGCACTGATGGACTAGCTGTTGGCAGCCCTTATCCTCCCACAGCCCCCACTGCTCTCCGTGCACTGCCTAGGTGAGCCCTCCCTGTGGGTGCCAGGCACACTTGGCCATGGAGGAGCTGCCATCAGCCTTCCCACTGTGTGGTGCTCAGCCTGAGGGCCCTGAACACACCTTCACTGCTTTGCCTCCGGGAGATCCACCCACAGCAGGAACAGGAATGTAGGTGCAGTGAGATGTATAAACACTGCCTTTGCCATGGGTACTGCTACCATGCTAAAGAGACCCCTAATTTCCATTTTCCACAAGGCCTTACACCAGCTCTGAGGGAAGCACACCATGGCAGCAGCCACTGCATGAATGCAGAAATTCAGCCCTTGGGTCTCCCACCCTGCTTGACATCTTCTACAAATATGCATTTATGTCACAAGCTGTGCTCATGCAGTGCAAATCAAACCTATATGCATTTGCCAGGGGACATTGCCTCCAACTCTTGGGTTGGCTCCTTTAAACTAACTCCTGAGACACTGGAGAAACAGCTGTCAGAGAGCAGCTCCTCCTTCTGAAGCTCAGGCAAAGCTGTCTCTTGTGTCCTTTTTTGCAAGTTCCCCAATGCCGTATTTTCTCCAGACAGCTCCATATTTATGTATTAAGCAAAAATATTATAGCTATGCAAAACACAGCTGTAATTGAAAATACTTTAATTAACTCCATTTTGGATTTTTTCTACCTTTTTTTTAAGATTAAATGCAAGTCCTTATAAATAAAAATACACACAACTTTAAAATGGATTCTTTTCTTACAAATGCTAAGGAAAACACTTAAGTTTTTAAGTGGTTAAACATCTTCAGCAGCAGTCAAGTTATTCAGAAAATCTGGTTGTTATGCCAATGGATGTACACCTGTTCCCACAAGCAGCAAGAGTACAAAGGAAAACAGATTTCATTTGTTGTAAGGAAGAGAAGTCTGGACCTGGAAATTTTCATGGGGAATTTGATAGGGCTACAAATATGGACCCCAATCAAAGTTAAAACCCAAAATATTGTGGCAAAGATCCCAAGACAGCTTTTAGAACAGTCTCTCTTTATCTTTTTCTCCAAGCATTCATGTCTGTCTGGGAAGGGAGAGAGCTTTATACCCTCAAAATCTCCTAGTCCAGGTATCATACACTGCTCAGACACAGGGGACTTCACAAGTTATGCAGTTCTCCATAACATTTCACTCTTCAAGCCTAAGCACACGGAAAAAACCCAGTGGGAGCATTTTAACAGTATGTCACGACCAAAAGATGGACAGAGAACCTGAATTGAGACGAAATAACGTGAAATTTAAACACCAGTTCTAAAGCTGCATATTTCACATGTCCAATCTCAAATCTCATTTCATAATTCTGTTTTTATTAAAAAGGTGCTGAATCTTGTACCTCCACAGGGAAGCTGCCCAAGCTGCCAGAAATTGGAGTATTGTGGAGGTATCAGCCTAGATTTGCCAAAAACTTGAAAAATAGCCCTGTTAGGCACAGATCCTTGCAAATGTATAAACGTTCAACCAAGGCACGCAGTTATGATGACTCGACAACAATTTTGGTTTTTGGAAAATGCACTCAGAGACAAGTGGAGAAAATGCACTGACATATCCTGGTGCACTTCTGCTCCCCTACGTCCCCACAGACCTATGACAGAACGCTCTCTGTGACATATTCCTGCCTGTGCATGAGCCCTGTCCAAGAAAGAAAGATGGGGTTACACCAAGCACTTTTCCCTTTCCTCAGTATTACCTTGTTGTGAGGATGAAGTCTTAAGTGACTTTGGGTAAAACTTCTGCCTCTTTTGAATCATCATAGAATTTTCAATTGGTATTTCTAGAATCAATGTTTTTACAGATTAAGGTCAAAGTATTAAAAAAATTAGGTAGACGTAATTGAATATTTGGTTGTCAAATGTGGAGTGCCCAGCAACTGTTACAAGGATTCTACTGTGCTCAGCACTGAAACGCAAGCATTATTTAAATAACAGAGCATGGACATTATTTGTGAATATGGCTTTCATTATTTCTTTATGATAAGACCAGAAGAACAGATGGCAATGTGACCTCCAGCATAAGGCAGGCCACAGGATTGCTCTGAAAGGGCATTCCCTGGGAGGAATCTTGTTACCACTAGATAGCATCTTTTAGAAAAACACCCAGTTTGATGGGGATAAAGAATCCATCATCACATCTTGATGAAACGTTGCTTCGGTTTTTGATTCAAGACTAAGTTTCATGGAATAACAGAACCACAGAATCACAGAATGGTTTGGGTTGGAAGGGACCTAAAAGATCATCTAGTTCCAACCCCCTGCCATGGGCAGGGACACCTTCCACTAGACCAGGTTGCTCAGAGCTCCATCCAGCCTGGCCTTGAATGCTTCCAGGGATAGGGCATCCACAGCTTCTCTGAGCAGCCTGTTCCAGGGTCTCACTGTCCTCACAGCAAAGAATTTCTTCCTATTATCTAATCTAAACCTACTCTCTTTCAGTTTGAATCCATTCCCCCCTGTCCTGTCACTACAGACTCTTGTAAGAAGTCCCTCTCCATCTTTCTTGTAGGCTCCCTTCAGGTACTGTAAGGCTGCAATTAGATCAACCCAAAGCCTTCTCTTCTCCAGGCTGAACAATCCCAATTCTCTCAGCCTTTCCTCACAGGAGTGGTGCTCTACTATGTTGTCCAGTGTCTGTAAGTTGTTCTTGTCATGAACAGCCCACTGTTGGTTGCTCACAAACCCCACCAGAACGGTTCTGCCTGCCAAGTCATGGCAAGGCATGTTCTTTGCCTCTCCTCACACTGCCAGGAAGGTAATCAACAGAAGGGCAAGGCAGAAATGATGTATTAGGAAGCAGATTTTGGTCTTGTGTGCCAACACTGCACGAAACAGACTTAAAGATCAGGGGATGCTACATTTAGACATATTGTGAATATATTGAAAAGCTTACCCTGACAAATGCTGAGACCTGCCTGCACCTGCAATGAAAGGATCTTTTGGTCTTGTGCAAAAACATCCAAGTTTTTTTTCAACTCTGATTTGTAAGGACTGATCCAAGACCAATAAGAATAGATAGAAGTATGTTTCATCATGTTTTGAATCAGACTCTCATCATGGAGTTACAATTATAAGGCTTCTAGCCACAAAGCTGCTGCTATTATTAGCTCCACAAGCTTCCTTTCTTTCCACCTCTATAGCATGCACAAATACTGCAAGATTTGGCAGGTCTTCCTCAGCATAACAGCAAGTAGCATGGCATTTTTCTCTGGTGCTTAATAATTCTCTTTCACAGATACAGAAACATTCCCAGAGTCTGGAAGCGCCAGATATCATAAACAATTAAAAGCTTAAAATTACTTCATACAGTGCTCACAGAAAATGAACTTAAGCGTGAGGAAAACAATAATGAAAAGGCATTCATTATTACACAGTTCATCTAGGATCTGCCAAGAACTGATGAAAATATCTTCAGGCTGATGTTAGTCTGATGAAAATTGGATCCAATTTTTCTTCCTTTTTTATTTAATTTTTTTTAAGAAGCAAAAGGGGGGGAAAAATGGAAAGAGACAGAAGGCTTGACAATAAAAATGCTTTTGACACTGATGTTAAAGAAACCAAAGCTGCATATGATCAATGTAGAGGGTGATGAAGAATCGCTATAGTAGTGTATTAGCAGGTGTCAGAGCCTGTGTCTTTTGCAATTATATGGGATGGCTTGTCAGAAAGGAGGGAACCACTGGTCCTACCTTCTCATTAAATATCGGATCAAGAGAATATGCAATAATGTTGCAGATGTCATTAAGTTCTCTCTAGTTTTACTGTCTATAACTGCAGAATTTCATTTCTGCTTCTCAAGAGGAATGAGTTTCTCTCCAGTTAAGGCTACATCCCTTCTGGGCACTCCCAAATATTTCTAGTTTTGATTAACTATCTGAAAATTCAAAGCAAACTAAGATTCAGAAGGTCCTGGCAGTGGGGCTGTAAAGGAGTGCTGGTACTAGGAGTGCTGGTGTCAGCAAACCTCAGGGATCCCTGGGAGACACAAAGCCAACATGTGGACTGGCACAGCCCTTTGTGCTGTGGGGAGTCATCACCCTGCCCTTCAGACAGAGCAGTACCCACTTACTTTCCAAAAACCAGACTTCTGTGCACTTCATTAATAGACAAGTGCTCGGAACAGACACAGCTTCATCATTTCACGAGCATCCAGGTTATCCAGATAAATAGAGGAAACAGGGGTCTCAGACTCTACAGAATAACATCTGGGCTAAATGTTACTGTCATGAGCACTATCAGCTTCAACAGTGCTGAAGTTCTTCTCTGTGACAGCCTGCTTTGCAGCCTGATTACAAATTCTAGGAATACCAACTCAAATATTAGTGTTTAATCGTGTCACTATTACTTATTTAGAAGTTCTGCACAACTCAAGGCTCTACTCGTCTATGTCAAACTCCTCATTCTAATTCATGTTTACAGGCTGTGCTAGTGTTGAGTGAAAAGGGAAAAGCTTTTACAAAAATACTACTGAAAATAAGACAGAATTATGTCTAAAGCAATTAGTGGAAATAATAAAAAACCCCTGCCTGATCTGCAACAGACTCCCTAGCAGGTTTTGAGGCATTAAGAGATGTCTCTTCCCCAAAACAGACTCTAAAACATTGTCAACAGTAAACTTAGACAACTGCACGACTAAAATCTGAAAACCACCCTGGTTTGGATAGAGACAGCTACAGCACATTATAGCTCATTTAGCAACCTCCTTCACTAACATAGAAAGAATGAAAGAGAAACAGGGGAAAAGAAACCATTGAAACACATATATTGCTAAAGATCTACTAGAACTTCATTATTCTGAGACGAAAACTAGCTGTTACAAGCAAATACCTAATGTGCAGGCAAGAGCTTTAGGGAAATTATGCCAGATCTGAGTGGTGGAATGTTATACCCCCTGAGAACTACTACGTCCATCAAAATGTGAAATGCTCTGTAGGACCTTCTTTTTTCTAGTAAATGAGGAAAAAAAGAATTTTATGGGTTTTGACAGCCAAGTGTCAGCAGTTTCCAGCAGGAACTCCCATAAAATACTATTTTCATGTTTGTTTACGGGGGGTTTTGCATTTATTTATTTATTTTAATTTTCTTTTTTAGCACATGGGATGCTTTTCTAGCTGTAGGCAGATATCAGACACACTAACAGTTCCTCTAGTGTTATCTTTTATTCCAAATCAACATACTACCTGCATTTTTGGGCAGACAACACTGCCTTGAAAACTGCTTTAAGGAGAGCCCAAGGCACAGCAGGAACTTACCTCTCTGTCACCTAAATTACAGCTATACAAAACGTCACATAATCTGTACAACGTGCCTTCTCAGGACTCAGAGTCTGTTTCTGCAAGCTCCCTGTGGCTTGCTGCCATTTACTAAGTGTTTCCTGGAAGAAACCAGGCAATTTGTGAGAGTCATGGATTTGGGATTTTTTTTTTCCCACCTCTAACTCAGACACAATTTCACCTGAGATCTGAAATGGATGCACAGGTTGTAGAGGTGAGAAAAACAATGATGTGTTGAGGGAATAGTTAAATTGTATAGTTTGCCTTCTGTGATTACATTTTGGACACTAGCTTGGCGTTACAATAATTTCCTCTTAGCTAGTGTCTTCATGCACTTGTTTTTCCTTCTGCTTTCACTTATCTGCTTTCTGTCATTAGGCTTACAGTGATTGACAGGTATTTTACTTTCCAAGAGAGGAATCAAATGTATTTTCAATGTATTCAAATTAATCAAAGCTTACCAAGAGCTTACGAGTCATTCAGCTACCTTCGCATGCCCACTCACAAACCAATCCACACAAATACAATGCTCAGTGCTCCCAATGCACAAGGTTTGTGCAGCTCTTGAAATTATAAATTGAGAATTACATTCAGATGAAAGTTCCCTGCATAAATTGCCTATGATAAGATGAACTCTCCTTTATGTGCCTCTCTCTGAGTTAACAGGCTTAAAGTTCAGCTATAATAGTGAAGAAAAGCAAACTAACCTGCAGCCCTGCATAGAAAGAGAATAAATCTTCTACCCAAGTAGGTGGCCCAGTATGGCTGCACAGCCATGCACAGTCAAGCACCCAGGGCCACCCAGCTGGTCTGTCCTTTCCCCGTTCAAGAGCTTGGATAACATTATGTGACAAGGAAGCAAACTATTAACTCCTGAACGAGAATCAGCAACAGAAAAAGTACATTGCTGACCATTTCCCAAAGCAGCTGTCAAACCCCTTCAGCCCTAACTAACAGCCAGGAGCTTAAAACCTTGAAGGGAAGACAAGAGCTGGCTGTAGCGAGGAGTTTCAGATCTTTTCATTACAAGAGCTCCTCTAAACTCCTAAACAGTTCCTAGAAGTAAACAGTTCCTAGAAACACTCTCTGCCAGTTTCCCACAGTCCAGCTGCAGCTGGTGATGGTAAGTGATGGCCCCATCTCCCTTATCAGTTGTCAAAACTGATAGCTGTCTCCCATCTGCTAAATCCACAGGTCAGCTAATTAAAATAGCCAAGGACTGACTGATCCCTCCAAGTAACTTCACAGAGATGCCTTTAGAGCTGAACTTCTTGATTTTGTTTCAGGTATTTCAGTTCTGTGAAAGCAGACATTTAAGTCCCATGCTGAATGTAGATTCCTATACTGGCAGAGGTAGGTAATTTCTATCTTTTCTGTATATTTCATTCACACATCTCCAAGATTTTTACAGCAATTTCTCAATCCTCCCAATAGGACAAATGCCATTATTTTTATTACTTACATAGCAGCAATGCTTAGGGTTGTATTGGGCTTTCAGTTCCTACACACACAGTGCAAAATGTCATTATTCTATGAGGTAAAATGGCCTGTTTCATGGGAACACATCACAGGCCCAGCACATATTGCAGTGTCTCGTGTCAGCCACACAAGTATTTATCAGCAGTTTGAACTGTTACTTGTGCAACAATTGGTGAGAGTTCACTCTTACAAGTTTCAGATAAGAGATCCTCAACACAATTCATCAAGTGATTTCAGACATGCTTAACTTAAACATTCATGAATTTCTCCTGAAGAAAACACCTGCTGTAGAAGAGGAAAACCAGGGTAATTCAGCAGGAGAGCATTGTTTCTTCACAAAAAGACTGAAACTGTCATTTTTAAAATATTTACCATCATCTGTATTCAAAGAATAATAAATTTAGATCTAAATATTGAAAACCTGTACACGCCTTTTACCAGGAGCAGTAGGAACCGCAAACTCCAGACTCCCTGAGACCATCAAATGTGAATCTAAAAGCTTACTTTGACCCAGCCTTCGTTTGTATCACACCTCTCCCTCTTACACAGATATGGGCAGGTGCACATTCACAGCGGTTCATTCATCCCCAAATGTCTTTTCAATCATAAATTCAGGCTGCATTTGCAACCAGTTTTGTTAAAAGATTTTGTTTAGAAAAAGTGTGTGCTTGCATCTGACTCTTGGACACCACAGTCATGGTTTTGTCTACCTTTTTTTTCCCTGAGTAGTTGAGTACTCATAGACAGCAGAAAGCAAATTCCCTTTTCCCCTCTGCCAAAAGGATTTGAATGCCCCTTTCAGGAGCATGGCTCCTGCCACCACATTATGGGGACAAAAACTCAATTCAAACTCCGATGTGCACAGCGACGCCGTGAGGGAAGCTCTCCCTCCCCTTCCCTCCCTTGCCAGCGCCCTGCCCTGTGTCGAGGTGACTGTGATGAGATGCCCACGCACTGCAAGCAAGACACAGGCCAGGATGGCTGAGGTTACCTCAGGGAAAGCTGTTCCAAGTCTCCCTTGCACTTTCACTTCGGAAACACACACAACAGGGCATCCTGCCTTCCACGCCAAAGAGACACTCAGAGCCAGTGTTTCCAACAGACAGGCTGAAGGAAGTTCTGCTTTTAAAAGCATGAATTGGAATCGAGGTCCCCCAGCTTCCCTCAGGCAGGTGACAGGACTGGTGCTCCAGCCTGGAGACCCAGGTCCTCACCAGGAGGCTGGCTCCTGCTTCAGCAAACGCCCTCACCACTGACTCAAAAACAGAAAATCTCGGCTGGGGAGACAACGACACCTAATCCCAGAACCCCTCCTAGACAGCAGTTTTACCATTCTCTTCAGCTTCTCAAATCAGTGAGAAAAATTAACTTCCTGAACCTGAAAACTATCCCAGTTTTATTGAATAGCTTCCTCCTTCTGCTCTGCAAGTCTAACCTTTCATTTCCCCAAACTAAAATGTTTCATTTCATCTTACAGACAGCTTTTCATCTAAGCTTTCTCCTCTTCTCCTGCTTTTCCACTTCACTGAGACAATGCAAAACATTCAATTTTCACTTGAGAGGCAGGCATGTTTGAAGAGTTCAGCTTCAGTAGCTTAAGTGAGGCAGAGCACAGAGTGTATGCTGACGTGGTTACACACTTTTAAGTGATCAATAAAATATTGATTGTTTAACTATCGTGCTTTGCCATCTCTACCTCTTCCATGTTTTAACGTCATATTGGGCTAAACTTAAATACTTCAGGTGACATCTCCTTGCTTCCTCCTAAGGAGCATTGTAAAATCAGTTTTCTCCTTGATCCTCTGTTCTGAGATAAGAGAGAGATGTGACACAGAGCTTGCCCTTGAGCAAACTGCTTCTCTTCCACTGGTAGTACTGGGATATTAATCCTTAACCTCTAAGCATCACTGAAATGTGATATATTTTAGTTTCAGAAGTGTGCTAGTATCCAGAAGAAGACACCACTAAAGCCATATCTCAGATTAGGAGTGCAGTGAAGCTTTGTAATCTCAGCTTAACTCCTTCTCACACTGCATCACAGCTCTTTAGTTCCCCATGTGCATTTATGGTTTATATTTACATAGCATAATCTTCTTATTTTAAAAGAAGAGAGGCATCTTTCAAGGAGCTTGTCATATTATGTTTTGTTACCCATTTTCTAGTCTCATCTTTCACATGAACTGATTCTTATCCCAAGTGTAGGAATGTAAAACACCATCATCCCAATCAGAAATAAAGTCTGTGAGCAGCACACTATACTCTCACTTTCCTGAAAACAGGAAAAACAGCAGCCATGGAGAGGTTGGAGAAGCTGCTGGAAGTCAGGTGGGTTTTATGTTGCCACAGACCCACAGCAGGTGCTGTGACATTCTGCTTTGTCACCACCATGTTGTAAAGTTGTGCTTGGGAAAAGGAAGTAAAAAGTAAAGGTTTTCCAAGTTCCTCATACAATTTTGGGGACACAAACAGGTCCTCAGGCACTTGAGATCCAGCTGGGAACAGTTCCCAGTGCAAAGTATAACTTAAGAGTAGACATACCAATGATGCTGTAAAGTTTTTCTGTTATGACAATGATTGTACTTGAGCACAGTGTGCAAATTTCTTTAATTGCTCAGAATTAAGCAAACAAAGGCAAAAATCCCTCTCTTCCTGTCTCTGTGAGAACTCTTCTCTCCTTTCTGCTCTTTCTTATGCCTTTGTAAGACATCTAGTCTGCAAGAATTACTAGTCCCAAAATTCACTTAAATTTGTCCAGGTGAAAAGAATAATGATCCTATACCACAGGCATAGGCTAAGACATTAAAAATATACATCAAGGAAAGGAAACTATTTCCTTAGCAACTGGAGAGTGCAGCAGACACTTCAGCAGCTAAGTACATGTAGAAATAACACCAGACTTCACAAAGAGAGTATTTCGATGTAGTGGAAACTGTCATTTAATGGAAAACGTTATTTTGAGATCCAAAGAAAGACAGTGTTATCCAAAATAATGTTAGTCGTGGATCTAAACTCAAGCAAAGACAACAGCAGATACGGCCCAGTGCATCCCCCTCAATCTGAGTAAACAATGCTTAGATCGATCTGTTATGTGTGCATACCTGACAGACACAGCTGGACAATCTAACAGAGAGCTCAGAGAAAATAAAAGTGTTTGCACAAACAGCAAACCATGCTGAAGAATCTCTTCCTGACATTGTTTTCAAATAAGAGGTTATAATCCTCAGAAACACAAAGCAGTCATCATTATTTAAGCAGCACCAGCAACTGAAAGCTAAATTTTGGCAATAGCTTCATCATCCCACAGAAATGAAATGTGCTCTTAATTTTTCACATAACGACATCCTAATCAAATGAACAGTTTTTAAGACCATCTCCCTTACTGCATAATAACCCCGTTTTTCATGGGAACTCATTCTCCAGTTTGAATCTGCCACCTAACTTCTGTGCACCCACTTCCCTGCTGCAATCACAACTCAAGAGCAAGCGGACCCGAGCCATCGTCATGTCGCTCTAATCACAGACTATCCAGGGGCTGGGAAGGACTAACAGATTTTAGAGGGCTCAGAGGCTTGTCAAAGATACATCTCATCCTCCACCCCTGCTGTCCTCTCAAATGCTCCTGAACTCTCCCAACATGCATCTTTATCACCACTCTGCCCACAGCACAGATTTATATCAGGCTTTATCTGGCTCTGTGCTACTGATCGCACAGGGGCCTCGCTGCAGAGGTTTTGGCACCGGATTCATAAAAAGAAGCTACAGTGCTTTCAGACTTCCAGCAGGTTTTTCAAAAGTCCACAGGACAAAACATTTTATCTCGAGATGAAACAGCACAATCCCTACAACTCCTGGCATGGGGACTCCACGTTGACCCCACTGAAGCAAGCCTACAGCACATGCACACACATGGGCTACTCTGCCCAAAGCAGGTTTGTATGTGTTTAATTTAACCATTTCCCAACACTTGGAGCCACTATTATATACCAAGTGAAACCTAGAGAAACTTCAAAGATGTGACTTCCAACCCTCCCTTAATGATTTTTATCTAATGCTGCACTTTCTAGCAAATACTTGACTGCAAAGGCACAGAAGGGGCAAAGAGATGGTGCATTCATTACACCAGCACACTGGCAAATTTGCTTCATATTCAGATGGAAACCATTTGGCTCAGAAGCAGCATTGCATAGTAAATCAGCTGTGATTTCCATTATTCTCATTGTGCTACAGGGGCATCCAGCCCAAAACGCCTGTTTGGCTGAAGTGGATGGAGCCACCAGGCAACTGCTGGATCCGGCTTTTGTTCTTCAGTGACAGAAGGCTCTAGAAAATGCTGTCAAGGAGGGCATTGCAATGCTGGCGGAGATCATTTAATCCCCCTAAACTCCAAAACCTGCTCACTTATAGCTTGGATCCGATGCCAGCTCTCAGGACAAGTATCCTCCTGGCAGGATGCCAGTACTGGAGCATCTCTTGACGTGCTGCGCACTTTCATTGTGTGGAAGAGCTGTCCTCCAGCTCAGTGGTGGGTAAGGAGCTGCCCCTTTGTGCTCCTCGCCTGGGTGCATGTCCCCATCCTCACAGCAGAGCCCTCTCCACCACCAGCCCCACAAGCAGAGGGTGACACATCAACTTGCAGGGCAAGTGTGGTGTCCTCACTGCAGGGCAACACGGGGAGGGGGAGGCAACATGCTCAAGGGCTCTCACTGCCTCCAAAAAGTGCCTGAGAACAGTAAATACACTGCCTGCCTTTGCCCTCTCAAAACCAGGTCTTCCACCAAAGGAAGTCAAGAATTAAAATACTTGTCAACAGCCCTCTTCTCCCTCTGCTCCCCAAAGCTCAGAAGCAGAACAGGCAGGGCACAAAAATCTTTTTCCAGCACACGAAGTTGAACCCACAAGGCCCCTCTCTCATGCACAGACAGTAGGGAGTGCTGGAGATCACCAATTTCACCTGCAGCCCATTTATCTCTAACACAGTGCCAAGACCCAAAACTTCTTAGAAGAGTTTTGAAAAAAAAATAATTAAAATAAAGATATTTGACCTCTCAAATCCTAGAAGGCCTTTGGGAAGATTTGCCAGAAGTGTCCTATGCTGCTGAACACGGGCACTGGGAGGAGCAGGAGCTGTCTGCATGGGTGTGACGAGCAGGGAGCTGGGAGGTCTGCAGGCAGATGTGCAGACCTTGGCAGCACATGAGCTCAGCTGCTAACAGGCATTCCCGTGCACACAGATGCAATAACTTCCCCAGCAGCTCCAAGCTATAAAGTATGGTCACTCGTGATGTTGGACTAAATGAAAACACCCTTTGAACAAGTGGTGCTCAGGAATCTTTTCAATTTTATTTGCAAATTCACTTTTTCCCCCCCTCAAACAATCTGTCCTACCCAGTTAGAAAAAGACCAATCCAGGTGCTATTAGATATTTTTCTAACAGGAGAGTTTGCCAGATCTGGCATTTGAAACAGATTTTGTCTTTAATATTCCTTTTACTTAGCATTTGCTGTTTCATACATGACTTCTTAGGAACTGTGGTTTATTAATAAAGAGGATTATTTCTAGAACATTAGTTTGCATTAAACCAGCTAAAATTCAAACTTCTGCTTTTCAAAATCACCGTCCTCAGAATACTATAAATTGAAAAGCTGTTGCTTCAGTAAATCAAGCAATTTTTTAGCATTCATCTTATATTATATGACTTTGTATCATCACCTGTTCTGCAACCCAGCTGCCCCCAGCACAGTCTGAAACTCAGTTTGCTAAAAATAAGAGTTACAACAGCATCTTCTGATTTTTCTTGCTCTGCTTTTTTTTTTTTTTTTTTAATATATTTATATCATCTGCATCCAACCTTCCAATCTTGCTCAGGTGCAGCGGTGATTAAAACACGATCCTTTTAACTTTGTTATTAGAACTTCTCCCCTGTGAGAGGCCCAGGTTTGCTGCTAAAGGGTGCAGAGGTGCCTGTGAACAGCTGGCTGCCTGCTGCTGCTCTAATGTGCAGGCCCAGAAGGACTCAGCAGAAGCACAGGATGCTGCATTCACTCCCTCTTAGCCGAGTCAAATTACTTCACAGGGCATATTGTAACTAATCAGCACACAAACTGCATCTTTGCCCAACTCAGGAGAAGAGGATTCCCCAGAGGGAAGGCAGGAGTTTTTCTGTCTTAATAGATGTTTGGTATATCATATTGCATTTGATTATCTTCTTAAATACATCATTTGCTGGATACATCTACCGTATCAGGGCTTCGAAGGAGCAGTCATCAGGCAAACGAGACGATTCAGATAAAGAGGAGAACACTTTTAGCCTGTACCTTGGGGGCAGGGAGAATCTAGGTTCATCTCTGCATCACATCCAGCTCTGAAAATACTTGGCCCTTGTGCCTGCATTGGCTGTTGAAACTGCATCTTGCCAAATGATCTCCAGCACTGGTGCTGAAGCAGTGAATCACGCTCGATTGCCAGAGATTTTCCAAGGCATTTACACACTTCAATACAACATTCTGTTCTTGTTCTCAGAGAGGCTTCTTCACATTCAAACCTGTTCAAGGACAAACCTACAGCAGGCAACTACTGACAGCGAAGCAGTGTCGAGACACCCCAAAATTTGTTGTTGCTGTTGGCTTTGTAGCTGGTTCTATTTGTCACTGTGTCAGAGGCTGAGCACCACCCTGTTAGTGCCGCATCCAGGACTGGGCTGGGCTCACACCCCCAGACGGGAGGCAGGGCGAGGAAGCAGTGCAGGGGCTCTGCTGCCAGGTTCATGCAGCAATTCACTGACCAATCACCACGTCTCAGATACGAACCTCTACTCAGCCCCAATGAAGTGAGAGTATGATGGCAAGGCTGCTCAGTGTGATGGCAAAGGTACCTCAGGAGATACAAAGAAGCCTCCTGAACTGCATGAAAACATTTTGATGGCAGTGGTGACACCTGCCAAAGAGATGAAATCAGACTCCAAACAGACCACATTATCCTTTCTCTTCACACAGACCATTAATTCTCCTAGCTGCAGTCTGGCATGCTGATGCCATATCTATTTCATGCAAAAGGAACAAAAGACAGAAGAAAATAAATTATTTCTTAAAGGCTGCCAGAGACATCTTTTTGCAGATCAGAGATGTGGACTAGTATCTCCCAAGTCTCATATTAATACACTACAGAAAGGTTGCTCTTCCTCTTGTAGGCTTGGACAAAGTGACCAGAAGCTTTCTATGATAGCAGGCACTGCAGAGGTCCTGCAGGACCTAAGTGCTGCGCAGTGTCTACAGACTGTCAGGATGATGCAGCTATGCCTCACTGGGTTTGTAGATAGCCACACACACAGGAGGTAAACTCAGAAGGCTTCTGGCTAACCAAAATGCCTCCAAACACAGCCACAATTCACAGACCAAACACCCAAGTGGAATATTGGCTGGCCTATGTCCTCACTTTGACTGCAAGAACAAGTCTTGCAAATGCATCATACACTGCACTGAGATGTGTTTTGCATGTAAGGGAACCAGGACTGGGATACTTTAGACTCTCTGTGGCTGATGGCAGCATCTCATCTATTTTTGGTTTTTGCTAATTTGCCCTGACCAAAGGAGTCAGGACAGAGCTGTGCTTACTACTGGGAAGGTCAAGCACTCCTGGGCAGTGCAGGATGCAATGGGAAAATTCATCACCTCTGATGAGGCCATTGCTGCAATGATGTCTTTTAAACTCAGAGGTTATAAAAGGATACCTGAATGCCTGAACAGGTGAGGGTGACAGTTCTACTTTCTTCTTTGTGTTCTCAAAGCTGAGATAGGTTCTGCACTCTGCTGCATGTCTTCCCTCTTTCCACACTTTACTGCCAGATTGAGCCCTAAATTTTGTGTCTAACTATAGCTGATGGTACCCTCCTAGCACTGGCAGTTTGAGGCAACAAGCAGATGTCACCATGCCTCTAACACATTGGTGGACACAGCTTTAAAGCATCATGATTTTGTAGAAAACATCTCTCGTATTACAAAACCAAGCGAATAGAATAGAGACAAAGTTCAAAGTGTTTAACAGATAACAAATTCTGCTTCACAATACCCAGGAAATATTTGTCACAAACAAAAGGTTCAGAAAATCAAAGCCTGGCCTCAGCTGAGGAACCATCCATACCATTTCCTTTCCTGGCCACTTTCTATCAATTCTGTAAATATCTGGAAGTCAAAATGTCTCCTGGATTCTGTCATATATAGGAAATGGTCCCAGAATCAACACAAAAATAACTGTCAGAAGAGAAAAAAAACCCCCAAAAACCCAAAACCCCACAAATATTTCAACTAAAGTAAGTGTCAAATTTTTACAGGAGTTTTGGTATTGAGATTAATCACCATACTTAAACCCCTCCACAGTACAATTACAGCATATCTCTTAAATTTTTAGGTCTTCTCTCCCTATATAAAAAGATCTTTTTCTAAGATTAGATCTAGATTTAAGTCCAGCTATAGTGTCTAGGTCACTAAAGATGTTTGGGTATGCTCCTGGACCTCCAGCAGTCACCGTCCTCCTCACAGAACACTCCAAGACAAGAGCATTCAAAAGTTCCCACTGATGTAATGACAGTGAGGAGGAAGACAGAAGGTAAAGCAATCTTCCTGCACACATAAGAATCAGTAAAAAATCCCAGTAAAATACATACTTTAGGATTTGATCTAAAATTTATAAGTAACAGCAGTGAATTTCACCTTTTTCGCAGGTGTTTTTGGTTACGTTTTTGTTTTGTTTTGTTTCTACTGCTGATCTAGGCTGTGGAATAAGCCTTAGTCACTCAAACACCTTTTACCTGGGAATCTTAAGTAGATTCAACTTTGTAACAGCTTCTGAGGCAAAGAAAACACTGCTTTTGCTGCCTGACTGGACAGTAAAGAGAGTGAATAATCAGCCTAGCCTTTAAACTAGATCCCTGCAGTAGAAAGAAAAGCAATCCTTGTTTTCCCAGCAATACAGGATGTTCATTGTAAGAATAAATGATCAAAGGAGTCATATATGTTTGCAGAACAGTTATAGATAGTGCATTGAATTACCACTGCAGTAAATAAATTACTTTGACTTGTGTAACACAACAGGAATAAGGTCCTTACTTTTAGTTCACTGTGATGGGCTGCTTCCAGGCAAAAAGAAAGACATGGTGGTAAAGCATCAAACTGCTACCGTCATAATAGAAAAGTTAGTTTATCCAAGGGCATTTATTTGACCATGTGCTACTAGATCTATCTACAGATAAAATAATTCACTTCAGGTAAATGCAAATGGATTTCAATCCCACTATGGTGTGCAGGTCCCATGAATTTCCGTCACTGCAAAGAAGCACATATTGCAAGGTTAAATTTCTCAAGTAGAAAATACTGCAACTATAAAGTATGTCATTTCAGAGATCACAGAATGGTTTGGTTTGGAAGGGACCTTTAAAGGTCATCTAGTTCCAAAGCCCTTAGCATGGGCAGGGACACCTTCTACTAGACCAGGTTACTCAGAGTCCCATCCAACCTGACCCTGAAAATTCTGGGGATGGGGCACCTACAACTTCTCCGGTCAACCTGTTCCAGTGCCTCCCCACCCTCATAGTGAAGAATTTCTTCCTAATGTCTAATCTAAACCTACCACCTTTCAGTTTGAAGCTATTGCCCCTTGTCCTATAACTACCTGCCCTTTTTAAAAGTCCCTTTCCAGCTACTAGAAGGTGCTCAAAGGTCTCTCCAGAGCCTTCTCTTCTGCATCCCATCTCTCTCAGCACATCTGCACAGGAGAGGTGCTCCAGCACTCTGATTATCTTTGTGGCCTCTCTGGACTCATTCCAAGAGGTCCAAGTCTTTTCCACGTTGGAGGTCCCAGAGCTGCAAGCATTATCTTTCAATCACTAGAAGATGATACTTCAGCTTCTGAGTGCTGGGGCATCCCAGCAATTTCAAAATCAAAACCAGTTTGATTTAAAAGCTTAAACAGATAAATTCTCAATGGAGCTGAACACCCTCAACCTCCCCACTGCTCAGTGGCTACACAGAGTGCTCATCACTGACCTTAAGCAGTTTCTCAGCCTCTGAAACCCACCCCCCAGGCATCCCTCCCTCACACACACATGGAGGCAGGCTCAGAGACTGCGTTGGGGCAAGGCTCAGGCAGACCTGCAGCATTAAGAAACCTCGAGCTCTGGTTGCCTCTAACAACTCTCCTGTCTGCCGCATTTCTTAGGGGAGCCCTGCCCTCCAGCTCAGGGCTCCTGTGTTGATGAGCAGCGCTGAGTTCACCAGGTGCTATTTTTCACAGGGCTTCGCATGACCTGTCTACCAGCCAGCAGCATCCAAACCCTGCACAGCCAAGAGAGCCATTCCCTCATGGACTTTCCGTGTTGCGGGAGCTTTATCCTTTCCAAAGATTAATGAATTCCCCTTTGCAGTGCCCTGTGACATTTTGCTACCCATTTACCCACAGAAGAAGGATTGCATGTCTGCTCCTAGTACGTACTCATGCTTTATAATTAAGCCAGATTGTTTCTGTAATATCAATACATGCAGTTCATCCTTTAACTTAAATCAATACGGATCAAAATAGGTTGTGACTTCTTCACCAAAAAAAAAAAAAAAAGGTTTGAGACAGTCTGCAAACAGCTGTATGGATTCTGTTGAGCCTGAAGGATGACTTTGTCGAAAGCATGGAAAGTTGCACATTTTCAAATAGTCAGAAAAGGATGGAAATGTCATCAGCTAGTGTCAGTGCAAGTGCACCTCTCAGGAATGCCAGAAATCAAGTAGGATTGGGGAAATGATTAAAGCATACTGCAAGGCAACACTCACACAGACACCTCAACCCATACTCCTTTATATATACATATATAAGTAAGAATTTAGGGAGAAACCATCAAACTATACTGTGATCTGTCTTCTTGTAAGATAGGTGTTTGTCTTTTTTCCAGGCAGCTCTTTAGGAAGAGCCAGATATGAGGAAGAAACAGCAGTTAGAAGCGAGGGATTTCCTGAGAATAAGAACTCTATTTTCAAGAAATCTTAAAAACATCCAAAATAAATAAAACTGTAAATGCATTGACTTTTTTTTTTTTTTTTTTGTAATGAGAACCAGCTCTTGAAAATAAATTAATTTTAAAAACATTCTCCAAAAACCTTTGCATGCTAGGCCAGTAGAAATTTTCCTTAAGTCTAAGGAAAACTGAGACAGAGCATAGCTATTACTCAAGAAAATGTGGCTTCCGAAATGTCTGGTTTACCAGTTTGATACATTTACGTTGAAGAATATTAAAAGCCCTGCACAATGGAACAGAAACATAAGAGGCATGAGTCAGCAATAGGACAGGATCATCTTTCTTTTGATCTAAAAGAGCTTGAAGAAACTCTGAAACATAGAAGCATTCAGATGTAAGCAATTTGAGGAAGATTATAATTTTTTCAATCTATACAGTGGGGACTGACTGGACAGAATTAATGGGTGTTTTGCAAAAGCCCTGCAGTCATAGTAAGATGATTCATGCTACATTGTTCTTATACAGCATATGTGTATGGAAATCTGTGTGTCACATTTAAATGCTACAATACATTCACACTGCATGCAAGATTTCATGGGATCAGAGCAAGAAAGCTTTCCTACAGTGAAAAAACATAATTTGCATTTTATTTTAATACAATTGATACTAAGCAAAGAACAGTCTGACATGCCCATACCGTGTAAAGCCACCCTCACCCTGAAAAGAAGGAATTGTCAGCTTTCCAACAGGTACCTGCCATAACTCTGCACTATGGAGATGAGACATCTAATGGGGGTTTCATTCAATGAGATGGCTAGTGGGGATTTCATTCAAAACAGGCAGTGAGGCACCACTGAGACCCAGTAAGGAGCTGATGACAGGATAATGGAAGAATATCCTGGACAGATGATTTTTTGAGAAAAAAACCTCCCAGTTAATTTTTTTTTTAATCACATAATGTGGGAAAACTGTACCCAGCTCATTTCAGATGGTACAGAAAGGCCAGACTTCTGAGACTGGCCACACAGAACCACAGGTTTCCTCCAGACTTGTTCCACCACCAGTGGCATTCATAGAACCACACAATCATAGGATAGTTAGGGTTGGAAGTGGCCTTTAAAGGTCATCTAGTCTGACCCTCCTGCACCGAGCAGGGAAATCTTCAGCTAGATCAGGGTCCTTAGAGACCTATCCAATTTGACCCAGAATTTTTCCAGGGATGGGGTATATGCCATGTCTCTGGGAAACTTGTGCTAGTGCCTCACCACCCTCACTGCCAAAAATTTCTTCCTTTTATCTAGTCTGAATCTACCTTCTTTTAGTTTAAAACTATTAACACACGTCCTGTTGCTACAGGCCCTACTAAAAAATCTATCCCCATTTTATAAACCCCTATTCATAGTCTCCTATTCTTATTTTTAGGAAAACATAGTGGGAACATCTCTGTGAAGCATCACAACATGACTGTCATGCTCCTAAAAGAAAATTGTAAGGTGGCCATGGAACAGAAGCCAAGCTTCTTAAGCCAGAGTGAAATTAAATGTCTGACAAAATGGCAGAAGCGAGGTACCTAATCCTCAGCATATCAGGATGGCAACTTGATTGCTTGCTGCATTAGATTTACATTTTCAGAACTCAGTTTAATCCCTTACAGATGTCATTGCTTTGTTTTCGTTTTCCTGCTAGACCGAAATCAGTTATCTCATAAATTTTTAATTGTTTTGTCCAAAACAGAACTTATTCTCCATTGGTTCAATCACCCGTTACAATGAAAACTTTAGAGGAGATCATTTTGCCCCGGCTTCACTTCTTTTATTCTGTGGGAAGGATGAGGATGCTGAAAAGGGGCTTATAAACCTGCTGTCAGCAGAGCAGGGTCTCCTCCGGTGACAGTGCTGTGACAGAAGCCACAGGCTGCCTCCCTGCATGGCCACTTCCATCAAGAAAACCACTCTGCACACAAAACTGTGATGGACACAACGCTGCTAAAGGTGGTACGAGGTCTGGGAGGCTGCCATGACACAGATAGGGCAATAGGTTTGCTAAATTTCTCTGTGGGCCTTTCCTGCCCTTGAAATAGCCAATTTAGGATGGGCCAGGCCCCCAGACACATCCTTCAGAGGTGGAAGTTCAGCGTAGCTTCACTGAAGTTACTGGAATTGTCTAAAGAGAAAAAGAGTTACTCAAAAACTGAAACCCCTGCTTCCAGTAGTAAGAATAAAATTATACAAAAATCTATCAATGAAAAACAAAAACCCTGAGTAATTTTGGAAGATATTCAACCCTTGTCCCACTTCAGAGCTTGGCATCATCATACTTCTCTTACCAATTTCTCTAAAGAAGTTTCACAATATTTTTTGTGATCACAAATATAAATGTTACAAAATATCTTTAAAGCTTTAGTTGAAGTAACTTCCACAGCAAGCTGGAATTGGGAGGCCAGGTGTTGCAAGCAGCTGTAGTTAGAGCCATGCTGGAGTTCTGAGGACACCTGAGACACAGCACTTACAGGATTAAGTTCCCTACAAGTCACCAGCATGCCTGCTGAAATGCTACATACCTTTATAGCTTTTAAAGGAAGAAAAGGTTTTGTGACAAATTAAAAGATTAAAAAATTCAAGAATCTGACAGCATCTTACAGCGATGTTCAAAAGTTGCCTCCATGCAGTTTTTATTCTGCCTTTATTCACTGACCCACATCACTTCCTCACTGTGCTGGATTTTAAAGCCAATGAGAGCACAGCCTTTTCACATTCACATTTTGCTCAGTCTGAATCTTTAAATGTCCCTATTTTACCATTCAAGGTAAGTAAAAAAGTCCTACTGAAGAGCAGTGCACAAATGAGTAATACTGCTGCCTATTGGATTAATCTTTAATTTATCTCCCCCATCTGAGGGATGCTTTAAAGCATCAGTCTGGGCTCAGACCTGCAGTGCCAACCTGCTACAAATTCAACACACTACGGTTCAGTGCAAGCGTGCAGCCCAAGCCTGCATTTTTGAGAGATGTAACTCTAGGGAGCGAGAAGTAGTCAGGAACCCACCTAACCCATTACGGTTCTGTCCTGCCTTTAAAATCTTATCAAAGCTGGTGAGGAAGGCAAGTGTGTGCACACAAGTGCTGCTCTGGGTCTCTCTTCCCATAATAGAAAGGAGTTCTTTTGAGGTTTGCTGGTCCAAAGTGTAGAGGCAGATGTTCAAAATTTGGATGAGGGTTTTCTTGGAGTTTTTAAAAGTGCAGACATGAAGCGGGTTTTTTTGGTTTCGGTTCTGTTTTGCTGGGGTCTAGTACCTCTGGAAATCAAATCCAAAACCAAAATACAGCACTAGAGAGGCATATGGATTTATCATGGGCCTGTGGCTTCAGAATCCAAAAGACCATATTAAAACATTTCTCACAGATACACATTGGATTTCCTATGCCGACGATAAAGTCTTATTCCACTGCTGTTCTGGTGACTCACGAGAATACAATGCCAATTTTTTTTATTTCAATGCTTTGGCATTTAAGCAGGTAAAAGATACTGCTCAGGCTCAATAAACTGGGAAATACAGGCCTTATGGCTCGTCCTTATGAGATGAGCAGAAAGGGTACAGCTTTTTCACTTTTTTTTACGACACTGCATTTGTTCAATTGCTGCTGAAAAAACCCTCTTGTGCTTTAACTAGCAGATGTTTTTTGCATGATTTGTCCTCAATTCTCACATAAGACACAAGAAATGCCACTGCTAAAAAATGTGGCTTGGACAGAGCAAAGTGAGGGGACATCACAACTGAAACAACAAGATTATGCCTTGTGTGCATGACCCTTGTGTAAAAATACTTTTTTTGCTTCTGCCCGATGCTACCCTATAGAAAGGTCGGACCTACTGTATTACCAACCTATAAATAATTCAGGGTCATAAGCTTCTTATCTGATGTTGAAAATTTAGAGGGCACACAAGAGTGCTTTTTGAATAAAGTCTTCATAAACCTAGCAGATCAGAGAGTATTAAACTGTGCTGCCTGAAGAACGCTGCCCTTTTCCCTTAGCCTACAACGGGGCAGGTCCCTAGCATCACTTGCACGAGGTCCCAGCACAGATCCACTGCAAAGCAGCTCAGCCAGCCCAGCTCCCAGCTCCCAGGCTGAGTGCACAGCCTAGGCTGGGCTCAAGAGCCAGAGAGGAACCTTGGACTTGCATAGGGGCTCTTTCACACCAGACTTTGTGCCAGCACAAAAGAAGAGCTGATGCTTTCCACAATGAGTTTTGGTCTAAATGCTCAGGAGAGGAAGATCTACTTTCTACCATCACAGTGAAGACACAGGTATTTATCAGAAATCTAAACCACTGCTGCACCTGAAACTGAAATGTGAATACATTCTGCTGACAGCTCTGATGCCACTATCCATACATAGCAATTTTCATGTAATGTTGCAACTTGCTTTCACTAGCTCCCTTAGTAGAGAAATTTTAAAGAGTAGCATCAGAATTTTTGTTTTCACAACTAGTCCAAATATTTTAGCAAATGCCTTTTCAATTTGTTGAAGTAGACCTGATGTTAAACATCAAAAGGCCATTTTAGAGTATTTGTCATCTTCTGAAAATTGCTAACAAGAATTAAATCATCTTTATTTTTTCCTTACTTGTGACTTAGAAAACTCATACTGATTCTATATAAAACAAAGAATGAAGGAGATGGCTTTGAAAATGACTGGACTGTATTAGCTAAATCAAAGCTCATTGCTTTTCTTTCTCAATGATGCTTTTAGATATTTCCAATAAAGCAAAAATATACCCTTAATCTGTTTGAACCATTTTTCCTCTTTATATATTTTCCCACTGTTTTTCTGGATTAAAAAAATACTTCAAGATGAAACATCTGTTTGACCTTAAAGTATACAATCTGTCCATTGTCTCCTATGGAAAACAGAAATTATATTGATTTTCCAGGTTTTTTTCCTTCTCTGCAATGGAAAATTGAAAATTACTTCAGCATGCTTAGACCTTAGCCTAGACTTGTAGGGCCCAGCTGGCAATTCTGTAGGCCACATTGATTCTTAGGGATTTTTTCTACCTGTGCAACTACCTTTTCCCTGGAAGAGATTGGGAACAGCCGCAGGGGATGACTGCTCAGCACTGACAGGTGACTGTGTCTGTCCCTACACCCCAAACTACAGCCACACATCCACTTTGGTGGCAGGAGTGGGGTTGTGATGCACCTGAGATGCAGCCCAGCACCAACGAACACATCAGTGGGGATATGGGGGGAGATGGAGGGGGAGCACGATCCATCTCTAACAACTCATGGGGCTGGATCTGCAATACTTTTATCTGGATATGCCACCAGCATGACTGACTGTTTAAGTATCTGCTGTGTGCTCTACAGGCATGCAAAAAGAAAAATCCTCGGTGTAAAAGAAGTTGTGCTGTCCTGTGCTATGCAGCTACCACACAGAGACAGCCTGGAACTGCCTCCTCACATCTTCCAGCACACGTGTAGAGAAATGAACTACCTGCCTACCTGACCAGGGGCAAAACATGAGGGAGCCAGTCCTTGCCTCCTACCAGCCACCCAACACAACGGGGGAAAACTCAGCTAGTCAGGCCAAGTAAAAGCGCAATGCTTCTCCTGGAGGCTGCAAATTACAATTTTCTTGGAACAAAGTGGAGAAGTGATAATGTTTTTTGGATGGCAAATCCTTTCTAAGATGCTGTGAGGAGCAGCACAGCTTCATACTGCAATTTATAGAAAGATGATGAACTGTGACCAAAGCCCATACTCCCCAGGTTAAATCACTGCTTCTACAGGACTGAATTCTACCACAGACCTACTGCAATCAATCACATTCTCATAGAATTAGACCCCCAGAACATACAGCGGCAGAGCAGCATCTTAAATGGGAAGAGGAAAAGGAAGAAAGCCTACAAGCAGCAATTGTCATGACTTTCATTTTCTCAGTATTATTCTTCCTTTTCACTTGTTTATCTTCTTCCAAAATTCTTATTTCTCATACAAAACAGGAAAGTGGGTCCCAAATGCATTATATAAGTGCCTCAATAACACAGTCTTAAAAAATTTAAATGAGTGCTTACAATGTTGTTTTCGTTTTATTTTGGTGAGAGAAATAATTAATATTAATGCAGGGAACACAGTATTATTTTACATTCACTTTGTTAGCTGTTAAATTGCTGTGCATTCCCCACTCACTCCTATTACTCATCGCTATTTTCCTGCTCCCATGGTAGCTGTAGGAGTGAACTCCTGGCTGCTGTCTGTCCACAGCACATAGCCGTCTCTCAGTCAGCTTTAGAGCCTTAGCAGTCATGCTCTGATAAATCTGCCATGGTAGGAACAGGATTTGGTCTTATGTTACTTTAGCAGGATCAGAACTAAGCCTTCAATCCTCACATATGTTACACACACACACACACACACACACAGACACACAAATGTGCCAGAAAGCAAAATACCTTCAGTGCTTCCAGAGCCCTGTAGCACCTCAGCTTTGCACCATTTGTTGTAAAGACTATTTAGGCAATTCCCTGGACAGGAGTCCTGTGCTGTGTGAGTCATGGAGCAGGGATGGACATGGGGTTCAACTGAGTGGGACCAAAGGAGCCCCACTGGGGTGCCACGGCAGAGCCAGGGACAGCGTGTCTGCCCAGGGAAGGCACGGCAAGGGATGCTGAGCACGAGGCATCCTGCCAGCAGCCTGACCTGTCTCCTCGGCTGCTGCCACACTCCAGAGACTGGCGGAAATAAAGGTGATTGCAATGCCCAGCAAGCAGCTAAAAAGCACCCATCCCTGAGAAGAGTTGTGTGGGTGGCAGCTGTGGCAACAGCACAGACTGGGTCCTGGGCTGCACGAAGGCGTGACACTTTCCAGGAGGCTTTCTGCTCGCAGTCCCTGCGCTGAACGCCTGCTCTGGCAGCCCCGGCCAAGCCTCCTTCCAGGTGCATGGGAGAGGAGCGCAAGGGAATGCATCCTGCATCAAACCCCTCTTGTATATACCCTTAACATGATCTGGGGAACAGGAAAGCTTCCTCTGCTCACCATAGCCCGCACGTTAATTAGTCTTGCCTTAGAGAGCCAAAAATCTCACTTATCCAGCTGCAAAGACATGGCCCTTTCCGCACGCTATAGAAATGGTGTGAGAGCAAACAATATGTTCTTGTGATCCCACAGTACAGGACAAAATCTGCCTTGAAGACTTCTATTCAACCTTCCTGTCATCATTCTCCAAAGACAACTGTGGCTTTGTGGCAGCACAGACGAGTGCGACCCCCAGGTGGGGCAGAACTGCAGTTATGACGTGAAACAACAACTGGCCATTGCTACAGGTATCTCTTACTCCACAAAAGCAGAGTTATCCGGAGATAAATTATCACAGCAATATATAAAACAGAAAAGCCATTTTTTGTGCAAAACACACAGCAACAGAAGGACATAATGGACACATTACTGCTTTTTTTCCAAAGGAAATCTAACTTTTTGACATATTAAAGTACTTCAGAAGACAAAGGTAAATCCTCTGCCACCTCTAATCAGATGCAGATGCAACTAGAGAATGAGCAAAGACACCAATGAATATAAAATCTAGAGCAGTTAACTGCTTAGCTGAGTGGACAGTCCACTTGAACATTTGGGAATCATGCTCTTTTTTCAAATCTAGCTGGTAACAGGCACATAGGCACACAGGAAGATACTAGAGAGAGACTTCTCTTGGCCTTAAATGTCTGGCTAAGCTACTCAGTTAATAACAATTCTGCAGTGACTTGTGAAACTTAAAATATCCGAACAGTTAAACTTTGCTGCAACATTATGGTATTGAGAATTTACTGTTTCTTCTTTATAAAGAGATCTATTGATAATGAATATTCTAAATAAAAATGGAATAAATAGATGGAAGTAGTCATTGCAACCACTATTTGACATTTTGCCTTAATTTGTCTTGGTCTTAAACTCCTTGTTTACAACAAAAAAGGGAATGCTCTTAGATGGCACACCCCAGGCACGCAGCTGGCTTGGGGGCACGTGCTCTCCCACAGGCAGTGCCTGACCTCTGTTTTCTCCATTAAGACTGCCATGCAACTAAACCAGATATAAGCAGCAAATACCTGATGATCCACTTGCAGTTACACTTTGCCTATGAAAGGAATTATTAAATAAAAATAAGCAGTCAGAAAGGGGCAGTTTTAGAGTAGGGCAAATGAAACTTTCTAAGGCTTCCCTTCCCCCCAAAAAAGCTATTTCTAGCTTTGCTTTAAAACTGTCTGAAAGATGTCAGACATGCAAATTCCTTCCCCCAGCATCAGCTCCAAGAGGAGCAGAGCTGCAGCAAAAAGAGGAGCAGAGACCAAAGCTGAGCATCTGCTGCGTTGAAGTGGGAGCTCTGCAGCCTCCACAGCTCTCCTCACTCCTTCCAAACCCCTCTGCCCCGCACCACCCACCTCTCCTGTGAGCCACTGCTGTAAGACATGGGCCCTCATCCTTTATTTCTCCTTCCAGTCCTGCAGCAGCTTTCCTGGAGCAGTCGACTCCTCTGCTGGAAGGTGTGCTGCTCTTCTGAATTAGGAGCACCCATCTCCCACATGGCTGTCAGACCAAGCCCAAAATATTCCAGGTACTCTTCTCAGTAAGAAAACACTGAGCAGTAGGCTATCACTGCTACAACAGAAAAAGCTACTGGATTGGGGAAATCTCAAAGAGTCAGCAGAAAGAGGGCAAGCAGAAAAGAGAAGTTCAGCTCAATCTCATTTGCAGAGCCCTGGGCTGAGTATTGCTGTATTTGCTGTGTTCTTTTGGGACCTGTGTGTGTGAAAGGATAAGTCTATGACATATACGTACTTTTCTCCAGAAGGTAATTCTTCTTCATTTCAGTGAAAATGCTCACTGAGCTCCAAGTCAAGAAACTGTGACTTCAGTTGCCATCACGGTCCCAAACAACATTCATTAAAATGTTGGTGTGGCTCATCATGTCAGCCCTCAGCTGAACATCCCCTCCCACCTCTTCAGAAAGCAGGAAAGCCTCATTCTGTTTCTGAGGAATACAGCATCAATGTTCGAATTCAACAACAGCAAACGATACTCCTTCCTGTAGAAAAGCAGGGGCAAATCTCACATACCAGCTGTGTAAGCATGCAACTTCGATCTAACCATGAGGCAACACACTTCCTTCAGTGTGTCCCCTCAAAAAGCCTGAAACATGTCCCTGCTTTCTAGCAAACCATTCTGCAGGCTCTGGTGAGATGCTTCCCAGCCTTCCCACAGAACATGTAAGCTTTTTTTTTCAGCTCAGTGGCAGGGTTTTAGAGCACAGAAAGGCTTTAGACACTGCTTTTGCACAACAGAAAGGACCATCAGTGTCCTTCTCCACATGCTGGCTTCTCAAATACACGCTACAGAGATGTTCTCAACAACTAAGGACTGATGTAGTTCACTTCAAAAAAGGAATGAAACATTCTGATGAAAATTTGTTTCTGCTTCTCACAGGAGACATTTTCAGAACCATCGCACCAGTATGGCAAAGCTGCCCACAGTGAGCTTGCAACAGAAGGGCAAAACAACAAGAAAGAGGATGTTAGAGCAAAAAGCCCACAGTAGATAACCTTCCACAATAGGCAATATCCATTTGTATGAGAAATGGTAGCTATCCCTGTAGTGCAGACCTCAAGGAAGACAAGAATTGGCCTGGCTGGAGAAAATTGAGTACCTCTATCTGCAAGGTCTAGAGGAAAGATCCACTGACACATACCTCAGCACAGAGTCAGTACCTGCCACTGAGATTTCATTCAAATAATTTGATAAATCACTGTATATACGTCACTTCTGTTGCATTAGTCAAGCTGACAGCTCTTGCTTATAAAATATAAATAGGATAGATAACAACAGGATTAGTTCAGTTTCATCTAACTCAGCACTGTTAATATCTTTTCATAAAAATGCACTCAGGAGTCTGCCTTGCAATCATCCAGGCATAACTTTGTTATCATGAACTAATTATTATAGACAGTTTGCAATGGCTACACATTTCTGTCTCTAGTAAACAGATGAAATCACTGAAAGATGTCTACAGCAATAATCATGCAAGACTGTTATGGTGAAAACTCCATTTGCTAATCTTTTTCCTTAATGCTCTGAATATCACAAGCAACTGATTCACTGGTGAGGCTGCCTGTAGGACTGCTAGTGGACATTCTAAGAATGTCATAGGGGAAAATTCTGATATCTTTTGTGGAGAATGGGAAAAATACAGCCTCAATTTGCAATTTTTACCTCACCGTGATAAAACAGTATCTCAGTGCTACAAGACATACCAAGTTAAAGAAAATTCATTGTCTACCACTACACACATGATCAAAAACAACAAATATGAGCTGACATACAGGACAAAAGAGAGTGGACTGCCCACAGTGATGCAGCAACAGCATTGCCAGTGATCTATCTACCAATGTGCCGTGATGTAAATGAAAAACCCCATCTCACTGATGGTTAATTTTCTACCTGGGCCTCACTGCTCTCCTATAAATTCTTTCCTGGAATTTACTGGAGTTGATAACCGCCAAAGAGGCAGAAAGCCGGCACACCAACCATACAAACCTTTTCCAAAGCAATTCTTTGCTTCTGGTGTTTTGGCAGCTCCAACTGAGTGACAATAAATCACAGCTGTTGGCTGAGTCAAGTGTTGCTTTAAATGCCATTGTCTGTAAAAACTCATACCAATTTACTGGTGCTATGCTCTGATGAATGGAAGACTGCAGTGTTGAAATCCATTTTAGAGTGACACCTTTACTGTCAGTATTTTGTAAACAATGTAGGGGCTGATCTGAGTATCAAAGAGAAGCATGTAAATATTTTGTTACAGCATTTGTTGAAGGCATTTTATAGATAAATAAGTAAATTATACAAACGTATATACATAGAAATTGCAATCAAAGGTCTTGGTTGATTTTGTGCAATCCCTTTGTTCCTTGAAGTAAAATTCAGTCTTGTAGAAACCTCACAGTATTGTGAGCATTTAATTAGAAATGGTTATTTTTCACCATTTGCTTTGATTATCTCCCACAGAAGCTTTGTTTTTCTCCTGGTGAAAAAATAAACTTGGTGCAAAGTTCCAGAAATTAGCGATACATATCTGCAGAGCCTGAATGATAGATTTTTCCAATATTCAAAAAGAAAAAAGCAGAAGTGGATTATGTGCACAATGAACAGCTTTTTACCTTGGTATTAACCTGAGGGTTGAAACCAGACTGGCTCGATAATCCAAGAGTTTCCTAGAGCCACATTTATGAAGAGGACAAAAAAATGAACACAACTGAGTATAATGGAACTTGGTTTTATCACTCAATTGTCTAGAAATTACCAGGTACATTCACACTACTGTTGGAAAACCATTATCATTAACAACCATATCGATTCCCACTTACAAAGAAGTCTTTGAAAAAGATAATTGCCCAGTCTGACTAGACAATTCCCTTTTAACCACACACAGAAATATGTGACATTGCAAACCCCCCACACAACAGTGTGTTCTCTACCCTTGCTATGAGTGAAGATGCAGTAAAGAAACACTCTTTTTGTGATCTGTGGTATAATTCATGTGATGGCACTGCTTTCTCCTTTACTGCCCTCCCAGTGGGACTTAACACATACTTAGAAGAAGGGTATGTGGTATTTCTGTCTGCTCAAGCTTTGTGTCAACAAACTACATCCATCAAGTGTCTCTGTCTTAAACTGACAGCCAACTAATGGCTCTTATTTTGGGCTGCAGACTTCCCCTAAAAAAGGGGCTGTTGGTATTGTTCTGCTGGTCCTTTAAAAGAGGAGACTGTGATGGCTAAGGTGCTTCGCTGAAGGGAAAACTTTGTGTCACTTAGGAGTCTTGCTCAGAAAACTTGGAACAAGTGGCATGGTTCTGCCAAGAGTCTGGTTGCATGGTGGAGAGGAGCGTAGCTGGTCAGGGATGCTGAGCACACACACAAAAATGCAGAATCTGTTGCTAATTTTGATCTTGTTGCTGGTCTTGTGCCTACTGCCTATTCCTCAGATCAGTCTGTTCTGAACCACTCGAGGGAGGAAGAACAGCTATCAGGCCAACACTCGACCCCACCTACACGAAATCAGCAGACAGTATATATTCTTCCAAAAGCAAGTTTTAAAGAAATTACAGATCTCCCCGTGACTATCTCTGTCCTAGAAATAAAACTTCCGAGATAGAAATGTGATAGCACAAGTAACAGTGTCACCATCTTCAACAAGGATAATTTGCCAGCAACTCCCAGACTCTAATTCGAGAAGGAAATAACATATTTAAATTACACTGCAGGTTCAACAGTTCATAACAGATTTCTCTCAATTGCTATGAGAAAAAGCTTTTCTCTTAGTTCTTTTATAATGCTTGTTTGCCTTTTTACTAGTTTTCCTGCAGGCATATACTATAAAGCCATAAAAGTAAATTTTTATACTGCCATATCTTACAAGTTTTGTGTCTGCAGCTACCTTAATGTTTTTCTCTATTGAAGTCAGCACCATCAAATTTATCCTTTCATCATTCGTAACCCTCCTATAGCTGATACAACTGCATGAAGATCCAAACACATTTATTTCCAATGAATCTACATTTGAGCCATTTATTTTGCTTGACTGCTGACAGTCCTACACAGTAATAGAAAACATTTTTGATTAGCTGAAATAAAGCACCCTTTTAGCAAATGAAGTCTTGATGAGGGTGTCATTTTCTATCATTGACTGAATTTGTTGAAGTTCTCAATATTTAAAGTTGTTTAGATTGATTGTTCATTTGGGCTGAAATTTTATCCTTTTTACCTATTTGTACTACAGTTTATAAATTACTTTGATCCTGAATGGAACATCTAGAATGAGGTAACAGAAATATTTCAGTTGCTATAGATTCAAATGTTTACAGTGTCTGCATCTCTGTGCAGTATAGAGCCAGAAAGATCTTACCCTTTAGAGTTTCTGGGATTACATTTTTACTGTTTTCAATTAAGATCTTGACTTCTGCTCTTCCTCTGTATAACATTTCCTACTCATCCTCCTATCCATTAGAGCCGCTCAAAACTTAGGGTTACTGCCCACACCATTGCCTGTGTTGATCCTCTCTGGTGATGTGACACAAACCAAACATTCTTCCCTCCTTCTTTTCTCCAGGCTAAACATCCCCAGTTCCCTCAGGTGCTCCTCATAGGACTTACTCTCCAGACCCTTCACCAGCTTTCCTAAACACTACACAGAGGATCAATAAAAATCTAAAAAGTGGATTTCCCAAATAATTCTATAAAGGTTCATTTTCTGCTCAGAAATGCAATTTCAGCTAAATACACCCTACATACCTTGGGTCTCACCCTCTTATAACAACTCAGCACTGAGATCTGCATTGTCATCAGCCTGTGCTGCATCCTTTACTCTACTTCCTCACTATGCACTGGAACAGACTGTCCAGAGAGGTTGTGGAGTCTCCCTCACCGAGGATATTCAGGAATATTCTGGATGCATTTCCAAGTAATGTGCTCTAGGATGACCCTACTTGTGACCCTGCAGGTCAATTGGAACAGGAATGCACTTCCCCCCTTCCCTCAGAGGAAAAGCAAACACAAAAGCAGCAGAGAACTTCCAAAATCCCCCTGAAAAACTCATGGCCTCTCCCTAGTTATGTTCATCTTTTATGCTCTCCCTGGCAAATACCAAAAGCCCAAAGAGGGATCACATGCTTGGGGGGCTGCTGGTGCATGGTCCTCGACTGAGGTTCCTTGACAGTGGCCCACCTCAGGGAACAATGGAAGGAGAGATGGAATTTATGATTAAGGAGTATTTCAGCTTCCCTTGACATTTAATTACCCACAGCCATCTTCTCTTGATCCTGAATGCTATTCTAAACATCAGCTCCTTGTTGCATTAAATGCCTCTGCATTCCCAGCACTAGCAAGCTCCTGCAATGTTTTGCTTCCAAGGCACTGAGAGCACAGGTTCTGTAAACTGAATGGAAACAAAGAGCAAATTTGATGTGCAGGGACGGAGGAGGGAATTGGGAGAGGTGTTCCCTAGCAAACAGTTCCGTGCTTTTCTATCTATAACATGGCAGCCATGCCTTCGGGAGCACTAACAAGATCACTGCTAAAAATGGATTAGGAACAACATCACTCTTCTTTGCTGGGTCGTGCTTTAAATATGCTAAATAAAAGTCAATGCAGTTTGTAATCAATGGAGAGGTAAATCACAAAACATCCTTTTATCATCTCTTCATCGGGAATACTTTTGCATTGACAAAACATTAAAGCATACACTCAAAGTTAGCAAACAAAACCAGCCACTTTTAATGAATGTTGTGCTAAGATTGATTTTTAGCAGGGCATAATCACCAAGATAAAGGCACTGTTACTGGAGGCCACAGTATAAAGCTGAAATTCCTTTAACATTGACTTTTCCAGTCAGAGATAAGTGACAAAGAATCATTTAGACTTTAAATGTCGGCTTTCTTAAAATCTGAATTGTGGTAATTTTGTTCTCTGGGACATATTTGAATCCCAATGCAATAAAGCCACGTTTAAAATTAGCTAGCAACACAACTTACCCATAGAATCACAAAATCATGGAACGGTTTGGGATGGAAGGGACCTTTAAGATCATGTGGTTCCAACCTCCCTGCCATGGGCAGGGACACCTTCCACTAGACCAGGCAGCTTCAAGCCCCATCCAACCTGGTTTTGAACACTTCCAGGGATGGGGCAGCCACAGCTTCTCTGGGCAACCTGTTCCAGTGCCTCACTGCCCTCACAGGAAAGATTTTTTTCTTCATATCGAATCCCAACCTACTAACACTTCTTTCTCAAGAGGAGATAGAACGAATTCCTACTTTGCAATATTACAGCCTTAGCAGCAAAGCTAATTTTTACTAAGCTGTTATTTTTGCTGTTTGAAATCCATTAATACCACCATTTTAAAACAAGATACTCTATTTTTGCATTTTAATATGCTTCTTTAAAGAATTTATTAGGTTATTATAAAATAAGAATCAAGCCTAGGCTACAGCATACACTTGAACAGCAAAATGGCACAGACTCAAAACATAGTAATTTAATTTTCTATTCTGTAAAAGAAAGATTTCACTTATTTAATTGTCTTAAATGAAAAGAAAATGCACAAAAAATCCCTTAGGTTATTCTCTTGTGGTAAGAAATCACAGAAGGTAGATGCAGTGTTGCCCTCTCACTCTATTTTCAATGTCCAGGCCAGACAGCCCATTGGCAAGAGGCAGATTTAGCACAGGGAGTGATTCCAGTGACTCACAGACATCTCACTATTGTATAATCATGCAGAAGAAGATGCAGAGGCTTCCGCACAAATTGCTTATTTGTGGAAGCAATTTTAACTAAGAGCAGAATAAGAAAGTTGGTAGATACATTTATGCAATAATTCAGGGGTGATGAATGCAAAAACACAGGCGGGACATTCGCTGCGTAAGTCACTTGACTTGGTGTCTCAAGGCTGACAAAAACAAGGATTGAGACATAAACAGAAGAAAGCAATTCTGGAATAAACACTAAAAGTGGAGGGACCATAGACATCTCAAGCCAAGGACTGTTGCACAAGTGTGTGTGTGACATTTGTACACTCAGACCTGTCTGTGTAATCACAGCAAGATTTGAGAGGGCAAAGGAAAGAGGAGTGCAGAAGGGAAATGCCAGACATAGTTTTTGGTCCCTTCTGGCTCTGCCAGCGCCTCCGGCTGGGAAATACTGTGAAACACGGAACTGACTCAGCAGGTTTCAGACTTTGCACCTCAAGCATAAATACCCTCACACAGGCACGATCCTAAGCGCCCATGTGATTCCTCCAGTAACACGGAACAAACAGAGCAATAAAACAATTCCTGCCAGCAGGACAGGGGAACATAGGCTCGGAAGACAGCGACACCTCCTCCAAGTCGAATCCCATGCTGTCACAGACAACTGCAACCTCTTCATTGGCTCAACAAGTTCTGTCTTTGACCTAATTTGACTTTTACTCATATTTAGAAGCCAGTTTCAACATCTCATCCTTTCCATAATAAGAAAGCTGATTTTGAATTCCATCTAAATTTATCCATGATCAATGTAGATCTATTTGGCATAAGCCTCAGTCTTTTTTTAGTAAGTAGTGGTCATTAAGTCCCATTTTATTTCGTCTTGGAATTCACCACTATAATATTTTGTATGAAAAGTAAGACTATGCCATTCTCTGCTTTCAAAGTAAAGAAAACATGTTGTCAGAAAACTATTTGACCACCAACTCTAAAAGAGTTGGAAGAACAGTATGTCTTAAAAGTCCAGCATGTGAAAAACAATGATTAATGATGGATGCCATATTGACCTTGTTGCGGCCCATGGAGCATTCATTGTGGCCAGGAAAATGTATTCAAAAAGCCAAATTTGGCAGCAAAGGCAGGCTTCCAGCTGGCTGGGAGGTTGCTCTGTACCTGTTAAGAAACAGTTTCCTATTATTTGGAAGTTGTTGGGAATTCTCCCTAGTTTCTCCAGGTAGCTTTTGGTTCAGTTTTTTTTTTCCTGCTTTTGCAGTATTCTTACTCAGTTATAAAGAAGGATCATATTCCTAAAACCAGCTTGTCATAATACGTTTGTTTGTTATTCAAGCAATTACAGTAGGTGGAATTTTAAAAAAATGTTTAGGGCCTTTTACTGAATATTAATGTATCAGTAAGTGGAATTTCTACTTAGTGCTGTAATCAGACGCCTACAAAAGTTAACTGCACATGCATAAATATATATATATATTTACATACATAAAATATATAAAACATACTTCTTCTATATGAGTGTATGCCTACATCTCTAGAACACAACAGCAAAGTATATTTCTGTGAAAACCTTCTCATATACGAAATCTTTAAGCAAAGTACTGTCTTGTGACTACATTCTTTTTCCTGTCCTTTATTTTATAATGAAGTAGCTATTTTATAAATGCTATAGCAAACAAACATAATTTTTTCACTATCATTTTAGTGCTTTTAAAATTACAACCTAATCTAAATAAAAATAAAATGGATGATTTAAAATATATTTGTTATATACAAAACAGAGGATCAACATAAGACCTTGAAAAGTAATGTTAAGATGGGTATAAAATAACCTTGCTGCTTTTTTCCTCTTCAAAACAGGGAGGAGACCATGCTATCAACACTGGTATTGCTTATCATGCAAATGGGTTTGGAATTCACAAGATTAAGAACCAAAAATACCCTGCTTTTTAGGTTTTGTATTACACATTTGCAAGTATTTATAACTGTGGGATTCCTAAAAGTATGAGTTGTGTTCCTTGCATAGATGCTTGTATCCAGGAATTGTGCCATCAGGGGAAAAAACACCAAATGGAGCCTTTTCATGAAATTACAGGAGCTGGCAAGCGCTGTGACTCTTGCTATTTTATTGTGAATCTTAAAATATAAAGTGGGGGTTTTTGTAATAGCCTAGTTCTCAAAACCAAATGGTGCTTGCAAATGAAAATACTTTCAATAAGCAAAAAGAATGAACTCGCTGTTGGTCTGTAACAGGAGGTTGGCTGGCACTCAGAAGTGTTAGTTTAAATATGTGGTTAAAAAATTCTTCACCATTGTGCGAAATGAGATTTCTGGCACATCCTGACCCCTTCATCTTCTACCATCTGCTCTACCCCTCCTCTCTCCTGAAGGCAGCTCTATCCCCACCTTCAACCTCAGTGAGGCAGAAGAGGTTTGTGCTGCTGAACATCGGGCCAGTGCACTTTTTTATTCTCCAACTCTTTCATCATCGATACATCTCGTTTTCCTAACACTGTAGTAAAGGAAGCAAACCAGTCAAATGCAAGCCATTCATCATCTGGACAGAAAGAGTGCTGGAAAATTAGGGGGGAAAAAAAAGAAGACATGGCTTTTTTAACAGAGGAAAAAAATAAAAGTCCATCAGAAAACAGGAAAACCATTGAGAATTTTCACAGCTTCAGAATCTGAAAAATCCAAATCAACCAAAGGGCAAAAAGGAAATAGTTTAGGGAGTATGTCTGCAGATTCATTACAGCTCATTTAAGCTACTAATGCAGCCTCAGGTGGGTTTAGGAAAGGGAAGCGCACCTCGGAGTTAAAAGCTGTTCAGAGCAAAATGCAGTTCTGCATTAGGATTAGATTCCATGCAGCATTCCCATCTCAGCAAAACCCGGAGGCAAAACGGTGGCAGGCAACAGAAGCAAATGGAGAAGGAAGAGCAGTAAATGAGGAAGAGCTTTATGCCACGTTGCTGGAGTGCGGCTGTCAGTCTCTGGCTGTCTCACCATTTATATGGCAGATCTCAACCAGGAACAGACTTTTCTAGAATTCCAAGTATGTTTTACCTTTCCTTCAAATTAAAATTTTAAAGCCCATGCCAAAAAGCAAACCACTTATATTGCAATATTTTCATTTTATTCTCCCAGCTTTTGGAGGTTCTCAGTACTGAGGCTTTTAAAGCAATATCAGGGACAATTACAATGATATAAGGAAAATCATGGGCTTTACTGTAAAAAAATGAAGTCAATTAAGCACCTGAAAAATGACCTGAATGCTGAGATACTGAACTGCACAAGAATGGAACAGAGTAAAAAGCATGTTGCTTTTGAACACCATGATGAGGTTCATTTGGAAAACCAACAAATTAAAGCCATTTCTATTAACATCAATGACTTAGTTTCACAGGAATTACTCAGACCAGTTGCTTATTCCCATTCCCACTCCCATAATCAGTATCTGATTTATCTAGAGGGCACCATGAAGAACCTTATTTAGAAGACAGACGTGCAAGAAGGGAAGAGGGGTTGGAAATGGAGGAGCCAGTACTGGAATTGCTGTCATTGTGAGAGAAGGAGGCAGAGCAGGCTCAGGCCACAGCGAGCAATGAAGGGTCACCAGCCCTGGATCTGAAACCTGGAGCATCTGAATAAAGAGTGTATTCCAATGATGCTGTGGGGGAAACAGTAAAGCACTTCTCAGCCTGAGTCTTACAGCCAGCTCTCCCATCACTTCTGGTTGTACAGCAAAGTGTAAGAAGCCTGTGCTCCACACAGATCTCTGTGGCCTGGGACCTCACCATTTTCCATCACAAAAACTAATTTACTCAGGCTATTCTCCGAAAAGGCTTGAAGCAGCTTGTTCTCTTCATCTCACCGCCTTCCCTGTGTTCAGCAGCTCCCCAAAGCTCCTGCTTTAACAACAGCAAGAAACAGTCTAGGTCACTGTTCATTTTGCACCATTTCTTTCAGTATCGTTGGCAAAACAACTCTGATGATAATATTACTGATTGCAATCAAATGCAATGAATTCATTAGAGATTTCATTTCATAAATAACTATTTTGCTCCTGCATTCTTAGATGCTTTCAGAAGTAATAAATCAATTAATAAACACAGCAAGTGTCTTCTTTTTCAGTGCTGACAAGGTACAAATTTTGTTAATTGTAGATGTCAAAGTCTGTCATTAAACTAGTAGGCATACTCTGCATAACAAATTCCAAACAATCACCCTTAATTCTAATTTAATTTCTGCACTACAAGACTGTATTTACATTTGGAAAAGAAAAAAAAAAGAAGTTGAAATTTATGCCTGCTGTGACTAGTTATCCTGAAAGAAATGAGAGAAGGAAAAAGCAACTTGTTATCAGATTGTTTAAATTTCATTATCTATGTTTTAATAATTCTACTTTTTGCGAACGGAACTTTGTTTCTCTCTGGAATGTTCTGATTGGAAATCATAGAACATATAAATTGGTCACAAAATTGTAAGCAAATTAGAAAAAAATTGGTAAGAACAGCAATAAATAGGCAATTTAATTAGAATGCCTGCATAACTATGAAACAACTGTGGGCTTCATTCTGTCTGGAAATGTTGATTTGCAAACACTGGGGCAAGTTATACGGTTCTAGAAGGACATTTGTGTCTCATAGCAAAATGGATATTCACATAGTAGCAACATAAAATATTTTTTCTTCGGTGTCAGAGGTAGAAAAACTGTAACCTAAGCACTAGAAACCGAAGGGAAAATAAGCAGACTTTTTATAGGTAAGCCCAGAAGACCTGAAACAACCCATGCTGGGAGGAAAGTGCAAAATGGCACCATCAGTTTATACTGAAACACTCACATTTGAGTCCCTTGTTCCATGCATCAGTTTCCAGATATGCTTCAGGAAGTATTTTTGTATTCTCAAAGAGCTGAGGTTGAACTTGGCTTTTAAACTTATTCCTCTATCCTGAGGGAAATGTTTCTTTATTAAAGACTTCTAAAATTTTGAAAAAATTTTTGAAAAAAACCTAAAAAAAAAATGACATTCATCTGCAGAATGTTTACCTTCCCAGCACAAAGTAATATAGGCAGAAATCTGATCTGATGCTTTTGTTTCTGAAACACTCAGTGGTGTAACTCAGATGCAACCAAGAGAAACATAGGAAATAAATTTGTCCATCATGAATATTTTATGATCATCTGAATTTTGTGTCACTTTACAGGCCATGCACTTTTCAGAACTGAGCAAATTAAATATGGCAGATATGTTCAAAAATATTATTAAAATTTTAATTAGCCCAGAATTAATTTGGGGAAGTAAGGAAATTTTTTTTCATTTAGAAGTCATAATAATGAGTATGTTTGGGAAAAAATCCAGTAACTTCAAATGTTTTTGTAGTTTTGGAAGTTGTTCCCTGTCAATAACTTCCCTCAAAATTTCTGCCATGCTTTTTGTAAGATTTACAAAAGGAGTCTGGATTGGTGGGGTTTTAGGACAAAAGGAAGATCAATGTACATAGCACTGTCTTGCATTTCTAAATGCTAACTTCAGTAGTAAGATTTATTTTTAAGTTACTCTTCCAAATTGTCTCATTCCCTAATTTCACCGACTGAAAAACTATGGATAGCAGGGGAAGAACACTTATTTTTCCTTCTTCCAAATTATTTTCATTTCATAGTTTCTTTTGTTTGTTTTCTATAAAAAGATAATTCTTCAAAGGAAACTTCTAAGGAGATAGCAACCTTTTGGGGCATTTGCAGTATTGAATCTCTGAAGGAAACGCTAGGTTACAGCTACAGCTCCTCTCACAGCTCAGACCAAGGCTGATTTCCAATATCTGCTGATAAAGCACTGACTTCCCAGAAGAGATCACTGCTTAGCAGTACACTGTTGACCATCTCACAGATTCTCAAAGTGCTGATTGAGCTTCCAATTTAATTAATGGTTACATTAAAGTAATAAATGAATGGAGGCAGAGCATCTATACACATAAGTTCTTCGGTGTATGCTCTTCAACATCAGTTGTTCAAAAAGCATAATGCTGCCCAAGGCCAAATGATGTGGAACCACAAATGAAGGTCACTGCAATGGCAGCTGAGCCCCCTCATCTCTCCATCCAGGAGCAGTGCAGATCCACTGCAAGGAGGAGGTTGACTCAGGTTCTGCCAGTAGAAGGCACATGGAATGATCTGGGAGAAGCGTTTTCCATCGCTACCACCATGGATGAGCTGCCTCAAGGACACACAGCTCCCAGACTCTGCAGTAAGCAGAGTCAAATGGCTGCTAAACATAACCACTATCGGCCATATATTTGTGTCTAAAGCACATGACAGTGCCAAACTTTAAATACAGGTAACTGTATTCACCAAAAATAAGATTAAAAGCAGCAAGGGAACAAATATTTTATGTGCATTGACCATCTCATATGTTTCGTCACCATGCTATGGAAACTGAGGTTCACATCTTCAGTATAATTTCAATTCTCTGCAAATATAACTCTGGTATAGAGCTGTGATATTCCCACTCCAGCCTTCACACACACCAAATGAGTTACATTAGCTGCCATCATGATGTTAAAAATGGAAATGGGAGAGAACTGCCCAACCATCTATTCCATTTTGGAGCCAAGGAAACATTTTTGTTTGCTTAGTTTAGGGTTTTTTTTACAGTATATACTTCAATGATCTGCCAAGAATAGATGGGCAACGCGATTTACATTTCTTTTGTCATACTTTTTAATGAACTAATTAATCCTAGCAGTAATGACCTAGATAGTGCTTGAAATTCTTCTTGCTACAGGAAATAATTTGCATAAAATAATAAAACAAGAGAAACTTTTTTTTTGTTGGACCTGTGCTGAAATATGGCCCACAGAAAATCTTATCATCTAGCATGTTGCAGAGGAGCACCTATTCATCTAGGAAATAATTTAGACCCCACAAAGTAACAAGCAAAAGTGCTCATCCCTCGCCACTATTGCTATTTGTGAAAAGCAAACTGGGAGAGACCCAATAGTTGCAATCTGTTGGCTTTGAACTACCCACTCATTGCTATTCACACAATTACCAGCCAATATGTGCATTGCTATTTCTCATTTCTTCTTGGAACTAGTCTCTGGGCTGAATCATAACCACATGAAAGATGACTTTTCCAAGGCAGCAGCATTTCAAAATTTAGTGTGTGCATCAAATGTGGCTTGCTTATTTTGATCACATTGCTTTTACTGAACACTCTCTGAATTACTGTGAAAAATACCTCACCCTCTCTGCTGTTCCTATAGTCAGTGGACTATCTGCAAACCACCTCATAATGAAAAAAAGTAGAAAGGGTTTGGTTAAAAAGCACTTTTTGGGAAGTCTGTCAGCCTTCCTCAGCTATAACAAAACAGATCTGACTCCCTATATTCACTTCACAGGCAAAATGAGCCACTTAGTCTCAACCATGTGATGAAGAAGATACTGGTTATGAAGGTTTCAGGCAATAGTGAAAATGCTTTTTAACTGGAAAATCAATCCCAGTATCTTAAAAGAAATGAACTCCAAATGTTCCAGAAAGATATAAGAACTGTAAGAAGTTCTTATGAAATATAAAGCAAGGTCTCCTCTTTAACATACCTACATACACATCTCACCCAGACATTTCAATCTCCTACTGAGAGATAGGAAACAGGGGACTGAAGGTCAGTCAGGCATAATCCAAAACCAGATTACAATATCCCTCTGTGTTCCCACCCTTTTAAAGATGCCAGGCACTACTCTAGAGTATTATTAGGCCTACAGTTTTACTACCCATGTTTTGGGTTTAAAAACAAGAAGTAAATTAATAAAAACATAAATCTGAAAACAACAGTCGGTTCCAAAATCATTCACTGTTATCCTGCTGGCACACAGATTATTTGTTTTTAATTTCTAACCAGTGAGCTGAAAGCACTACGCTCTTCCAGAATTTCTTACACGCACATCCAGCATTCAGCAGCTCACTCCTCTGAGTGACTTTGCATTGCCATCTCTTGTTTTTCAAAATGCCTCTGCTGTGTGAAAAACAAATAGCTTCCCTCCTCCACAGCACTATTCACTTAACATTGTGGTGTTAAATAAATATTAATATAAGACTAGACTCACACTGTTTTATTACGAGTAAGTGGTACCTCACTCTGCAAATATTTCCATTCTCTTTAACAGAGCAAGGTATTCCTCTGCAGAACTAAAGGAGGCAGAGCCTGGCCCAGCTCAGCAGCACCATTTACTCCTCTTCCCCCCAGCTCAGCTTGGCCCACTGGTGCAAACACAGAAACCTGCTGCCTGCGGGGATGGCAGCAGGGAAAAACAGCCCTGCAGGACACCACACTCGGCTCCGAGCAACATGACAGCCAAGCACATCAACACCTTTCACCTCACCACACCACCGTGCAGATCCCTTCTGTGCCTTCTTCGCAGAGAACTGCAAGTGAGCAAGGCCAGGGGACAGCAGGCTGGGCCAGAGATGCCCAAATTCAGCTGGCATCTGAGCTGGACCCACTTAACACCCAGGCACAGAACAGTGTGGCATGAACATACACATCTGTGCACTTGTACCCTTTTTCTCTCTTGGGTTAAAAGAAAAAAAACCCTAACTCTCCTGCTTTTTGTGAAAGGGACAAAATACAATGTGGAGTTACCCAGGCTTATGGGCAGTTACCCACCTAACCAATTCACCTTGCTGCATATTGTCTGTTTGTAAAATATTCCCCTTGCTTCAAAGACTCTCCAGTTTTACTCTGTGGTACTTAGAATAAAACACCAAACATTATTCTACTCTGTGACATTTCTCCACAGTAAAAAAACTGCAAAGATACAGCTTCTCTTATTTTCTGCTGCTTGATTTTTGTGTTCTTTCTTAGCTCATTTTAACTATTTGTATTCTAACGCATACTGTATTGAAAGACCATATTTTTTAAAAGAAACTGTTTAGAGGTATTTAATCATTTGCACATTCCATCTGTCTAATTCATATACTGAATTTCTATTGAGCTTCCTTCAGTTTGTCTTCCTGTATTGTTCTAGTAACAACAACATGCCAGCATCTAAAAGTAATACTTAGGTTCATGCTATACACAAGTTACATATAAAAAAAAAGCACGTAAGTAAGAGTAAGTTTCAAAAGCCCATAATTTTCATATCTGTATCCACCGTGTAGTGCTATTTTCAGATTTTTCTTTCTATTTTTATTACACTAACTTCTCTAGAAGCTGCTGACCATATCTTTTTCTTCTTTTAAACAGGGGTCTCTGACTTGCCACTTTAAGCTCATTTATATGCCTGTGCTGCTCTGGGCTGGGATAGAGTTAATTTTCTTCCCAGTAGGCAGTGTGGGGCTGTGTTTGGGATTTGTGCTGAACACAGGGTTGATAACACAGCATTTCCACAGTGATCTCTGCTTCAATCATTTCAGACTTCTGATTGGAGACAGGCATAGATATGTTCCAGTTTCTCTGAAAACGAGATCCAAAATATTCCAATCAGATAATCAAAGATTTGGCCACCCAAAAATCAGAAGTATCAGGCCATGAGTGTTCAAGCAACCTTTAGGAACACCTCTGCCTTAGTAGCGAAAAAATGTATTCAATTGCACAGTATTTCAGATTTATTGAGAAAAGTCAGATATCACAATTAATTCTGCAGCGTAATAGAAAGGTTTTATGATTCTGCAGGTTACCTATAAACACAGATTAAAGCTAGGTGAACATACTTGGAGTTTCTGATGTTGACCATTTGGGTGTAAGAAGATTAAAATTGCCTTGTGTCCACATTTGTCTGGAATTTTGTAGTATTAACAACAACAAAAAAAAACTGAAAAAAAGAGAATACTTAAGCTGAGGGCTCTTTGTGTTTTATTTTTAACTTTCTAGCAAGCAGTCAGACTGAAACTTTCAGCATTAAACTGATGATTAGATCACAGTTAGGTGTTAAAGCAGTCAGAAGAGGTATGGCTACAAATCAGAAACAGCAAAACCAAAAACTCTTGTCCCCAGATCTGCCTAAAAGCTGCAGGGAGACCAACTCCTTCACAGTGAGACCTGGTTCTGTGTAGACCCTGTGCATCCTGGACTTTGGCTAGAAGATGGTGTCCCACAGCTGGGGTGGAGCCACTCAGTGCTGCCAGTTTGACCTGGCTCCCACTGTGGAACAGGTGGAGCCCTGATAGCTGAAAGGCTGCAAGGCAGCACTAGGACTGAGACAGACAATTCAGTTCTTCAAAAGAGAAAAGAAAATCCCTGTTATCTGCCATGCACACTCAAAAAATGCTGTTTTATCATGGAAGTAAGCTCCTGAAAACATCCTCAAAAGATGTACTTTGAGGCAAGAAAAATGTTTCATTTTCTTCTCAAGGTTTTTTCCCCCTAATTACATTGCTTTGTGTTTTAATGTGTTTTGTGGCTTAACTTAACCATTATGAAATGAACAGCTGACTTTGAAAATGTGAAAACAACTTTACATAATAATTTTTTCTCATCATGCTTTATTAGTCAAATTCAGCATGAAGCTGTGAATGACAAGTAGTCTCACATCCACCTTGGGGGCAGGGGAGAGGAAGAGGAGAGAGGGAAGAAGAAGAAGGAGGAAAGCATGAAGGTTTCTACAGAGAGCTAAAATCATTAGTGTCACATTAGAGGATGGGAAAATGTTGCGGACCCTCTTTTCTGATGAAGAATTAAGTGGTATTGAATGGCATTAGCAAGTTCAAAACAAGAAAGGCAGCTTTTCTCACAGAGCTGACTACTAATCTTTAGATCTCCTTGCCATGGACCTCATGAATTTTTAAGTCTTAGTTTTAAGAGGACTCAAAAGGTACCAGGACAAAGTCACAGAAGAAAAATACACAAAGGATTACCAAAAACAAACAGACTGCTTCTGATCCTCCCCCCTAATTGGCTGGGTGCCAGGAGATTATTCCAAACAGCACAGTGACATTTTCCTCCTGTACTTGTGCTGTCCCCTAGGCAGTACTGCTGGACATTGTCTCACACCAGACACCCAGTTAGACGGACCTCTGAGAGAAGTAATCTCTCTATGCTTGCACCTATGCTCCTAAGCAAGTTGAGTAAATATTTGTTGTAAGACACCAATGCAGCCTGAGCCCCATAACTGTGTGTTACTATCCTGGACCACGCTTGTTTTCCCTCGTCTTACATAACTGAGAGAAAAGCAGAAATTCCACTGGCTTTGCAAAACTGCATTCCCCCCAGATGAAGGTTTAGAAACCACAGCATATAAATACATTCTAAAAAGATGTGCTGGTAAAAATGCAAGCACAAGCACTCTCATTTATCAGGACAAACTGAACGACTGCATGCACAGTTCTGGAGCAGGAATGCACCAAAGCCATGCACGGTAGTGCTTGAAGACAGAAAGGACTGTGGAGTAACCCTGGAGCTACCTCCACCACCAAGTGTGGATTACAACATGGTACATCAGCTTTTTGCCAGGCCAAGTTTGTATATCTTTAGGTGTTTTAGGGCAAACAGTTATTTGTACTTACTGTGTTCAGGCACCATTACTCTGCATAACTGAAAACTGACAATATACTTTGGACTTAGTAACAAAGAGTGCATATTTACTAAGAACAGGATGCAAGCTTTTGCTAAGGTAGCTAACATAAACCCCACAGACATCAGTTTCAGCAACAGTGTAAATCAAAAAATCCAAATAGTCATAAAAAGGAAAGAAAGAATTATAAGTGGGGGGGTTTATACTCAACAGACTTAATCCTGACATGCAAAATGGCTTCTATTATGTTGCTTCGTAATCTTGAAATTCTAATACAACAACACAAATCCTAGACAAGAGCTGGAAGTGGGCAGCATATGTCCCTGCAAGATCTTTGGACTTTACTCCAAACCTATTCCTTCTATGCAGAAGCAGAAGCCAGAAAGAGATGTGATTTATTTCTAACCGTTTACAGATCTATTAATTCTTACTAAGCAAACATGTAACTGAAAAGCTATGTGCAGCCTGCTAACCTTTATCAAAATCCCTCCTTACTTCAGTGCTTATAGGCAAGGCACTGCCATCATACAAAGATCGGAGAGAAAGCAGAAAGATGCTTGCAAGAGGCACAAGATTTATACGAGAGATGGCTATTTGCACTACAAAAAAAGAAGCTCAACAAAACAATGACAGATTACAGGAGCATCCCATTGTGATTTTTGATAGAATAAGAAATACTTAGTATTCAATCAGACATCTTTACTGTAATGCGACAGAAGAATGTAACAAAGGCACAGAATCCTGCACTATTCAGGCTGATGCACAAGGCTAGAAAGAAAATCAACATTTCTATTTTTGGTGCCTGTGACGTTGAGTACATGAGGTGCGTGTAAGCCTAACAACTACCATTTAGTGATTGAAAACATTTAGCAGGCATGCTGACAAACTCTTCACTTAGCTCTGCAGAGACAATGCCATGAGGGCGATTTAGCGTGAGAAGGAAAAGCTGGAACTGAGAGAAGAGTCACCAAGGTACAAGGGATGTTAGCACGTTCCCATGTGCTGTGTCTGAGCCTGCTATCATAGATGCAGCTGAGGACACTCGCACTCCAGAGAAGGGTGGTGAGTGGAATCTCAACATGGGGAAAACCCACACAGTCCTTATTCTGCTCCTGAGGGGCCCTGTGGGGAACAGGCTGGTACAGCACCAACCAGACTGTCCTTGGAGGTTCACAGGTTGGACACTCCTCCTCTAGGCAATCGATTTTCAATCTCACAGCAGAATTTAACCAAAAAAAAAGGATTTTAATTTAGTGGCTGCACTGGAGACAGCAAAGCTGTGTTGCTTGGAGCTGTTTTAGGGTGACAGAGCTCTACCTCACTGTCTGAGCTGTACCCAAAAGCTGGCAGGAGACTCTTGTTCCAGCCAGCTCATAGAGAAACTTCTAAAGGACACGGTGCCCCACTACATCTTGAGGCCAAAGTCAAACCGCCACAACAGCACAAGGCACAAGTGAAATTAAATTGCAGTCCCTCACTCTCTGAAACTTTACCATCAGATAAATGACATCACCACAAATTAGTCACTGTGAATGCATATAATCAAGCCAAGGTCAATTGTCTCTACATTGGGTTGTCTAGCCAAGCAGACGATTGTGATTAAAGTAAGACTCAGAGATTTCTATAATTCAATATTTCAAACAGCAGTTTTTAGTGATGTGTCATTAAAAGACACACGAAGACTGAGCAAAAATGGCTACAAGTGCAGGTCTACTTTGTAGGTTTCTAGTCTAAGAGGCATTATGACTTTCTAGAACTGCCACTCAACCTACAGTCTCTTTTTCAGAAAAGCCACCCCAGAGAGCGCCTAAGGACCTGGAATGGGAATCTAGCCATCTCGGTTTAGCACCTGGGTCTGTCAGAGATTTCCCGTGTGAACCTCAGCAGGTCATTTAATGACAAGGGACGAACAATAAGAAATATGTAGAGCAAAACTATTAATAAGGTTAAGTGACTTTTACGGACAACTGGACCCTGACAGGCTTTGGAAATCCCAGAAGGTACTGAACTCTTTTGTAACTTCCAACTCTTCAGAGAGATTAATTGCCCATCACTGCAACAGGAATCATGCATCCTCTGAGTTAACCAGTTTTGCTTCAGAGCAGTATCTTTGACATGCTGACTGCAACAGGCAAGTCTGAAGGTCTCAATTTGCTAAGGACATTTTACTGTTACTGACCTGAAATCATGAAATACCATCATCACAACCACTGTCCTCAGCCCTCAGTGAGGGCACAGGTCAGCAGGAACTTCTCAGCACCTTGCAGTAACACACATCACTGCCCAAACCCAACTTTTTAAAAAAGAAACCTAGAGTCGGAATACTGTCAGACAAGTAAAATAGCCATACTGGCATATTTTGTGTTCTAGGACAGATCTCTTCAAGTTGAAAAACAAAGTCAGTCTGTGGTGGTTGGCATAGCAAAGTCAATTCATCTGCTCAGGAGGAGTCTGTGAGCAACACTATTTGACCACCTCAGCTGTCTGACAGATATTCTATCTTTTCCTCTCTGATGCTGAGCTTGTTTTCTCATCTCAATTCATTCTTAATTAGACTATAGATTGACACAATTTCTAATTATTGTGAACCACAAATTCAAATCCTCAGTGCCATGATCTTCTATGATGAAACTTCTCACTGAATTCTCAAGGAATGTAAAACCTTGCTCAGTTTCCCATTTTCTCCCCAGCTCCGTAACTTCCAGGGGTATGTTAAAAGCATTTCAGTTCTAGAGGAAGACACTTATGAAGTCTTGTGTTCATTGGCATGGAATTACTTTGTACTGTAAAGGCAAACTCTCCCCAAAGGGAGAAGAGAGAGAGGAGGCAGGTTGGGCTTGTTGCCAGATGGCCTAGACAGGAGGCAGACCCTGCACTAAAAACAGAATGCAAGAAGCTGCTCAGAACCTGAGAAGAGACAGGGGAATGGCAGCATGACCCACAGCTCACTGCAAGACTCCATGGAGCTGGCAGACCACAGAGGGGAAAAAGGCAGCAAGAGACAACAAACCTTTTATTTCCACAGGGAAAATAACTTCAACAGTTGAACCTATCAGGTTGTTGCTGCCAGAAAGGGGGAAACCTCACTAACCTGCTTTCCACTCCAGCAGCTTCCTCACCCCTGCTTCCCAGCCATCTCTTGTCCCTTGCTCATACACAATGGTGCTCATCAGACTGGAATTCTCGTGACTCATCCTCTCTCTTTCTGCCACTCTTTCTGTCAGTGAACTGAATGTGGCTGCAGACAGGGTCTGAAGAGTGTCAGAGTTGCGGGACACAGAAGAAGTGACAGAAGTGTGCACCAGAAACAGGGAGGAGGAGATAGCAGGGATTCCTTGCTCTCAGCCACTGAGATCTACCAGATTCCATCAAGTCACCTCATTCGATTTTAAATTATTTGGAATTACTCAAGCTTTTAGAATATAAATTGTCTTCCAAAGAAAGAACAACCTGAGAAGGCCTCTATGTAACTTTCTGCATTGGTGGTATATTCCAGAATCACACAGAAGAGAATGCATTTTCAGAAGATTACAGCACTGCTGGAGTGCAGAAAAACTATCCCTCTGAAAAAGAATACAGAAAATCTCCCTACAGTCATGAAATGTAATCCAGTCATCATTGCTCAGTGGAGATGCAAAGCTGTTTTTATTGTGAATTACTAAGATCTTTATTTCTATATATACAGAAAAACTCCATTTTTCTCAATACTCACGAAAGCTCCTCAGGTATGAGATCTCATAGAAGGAATTGCATGAATGGCTCCTTACCTTTCCCAGAAAAGTAGAATGCCTAACAGGGCAATAAGAATGGTAATAGGTCTCAAGCACTGAAGAAATGATCACAGCTAATGAAGAAGAACTGTTCTAGGAGAGGAAGGCAATTCAGAGTAGGCTTCAAAGTGGCTTCCTGCAGTTCCCAATACTATTAAAGGATGATAAAAAAGAAACTTGAGTAAAGATAAGACAGATGAAACAAAGAGGGTGAAGACTAAAGAGCTACTAGGAATGGAAAGGACAGGAGCTATAAGCAAAAAGAAAAGTGATTTTCTAGCTTTCTTAATGTACAAAGTACCGGGACATATATTAAAGGAGATGACGTTTATAAGAAGTCGTTCCACGAGACACCACCACTGCTGTGCTTGCGCAAGAACCTAACTCATTAGGAGATGGAATTAGCATTAGGAAGAGGATGGAGGAAGCGCCCTGAGGCTTTTCCCTGCTCGGCTCGGCCAGTAGGTGTCACAGCAGTCAATGCTATCGGTGCACAGCGACTCCAGGCCACTGAGGTGTCTAGTTTGGAGAACGCTAAATTACTGTACTTAAAATAAATCGGCTTTAATTAAAATGAAAGGGAAGGAAAAAAAAAAGAAGTCATTAGTCATATCTACGACTTTCTATCAGATATTTCAAGTATCCTTAAAGAGTTTGGAAAGAACGCAAACAGATTGCCAAACATGTCAGCAAATACCACAGCTCTTACACCTGCACTTAGGGCTTTAGTGAGGCATTAAACACCCCGTGCTGGCACAGGTTAAAAGAACAGAGATGTTTGCTGCCCCCTCCCCAATCAGCCAGCCTAACCAGCACACACGGCCGAGGTTTGTTCCCAGGCATGCCTGGTCTCAGACCTACAGCTAGAAAACATCAGGGTGTCACAACACGAACATAAAGCCAGAGCCGGACGAGCTGCAGAAGCAAGAGAATTTTAAATAATTTTTTAAAATCTTCTACTTCAAAGGAAATTGAGAACAAGCACATCTAGGAGAGCTACTTGGGTTTAGCTTCTTTTTTCCTGGTGCGAATGCTCCAGCAGCAAAACTTCAGGCTGAGTGTTTTCCTACCCTTTCCCAGCACTAAGGGAAGCAGATGGGCTCTAATCATGCCCTGATATAGCACAGAGAAGAAAAGCATATGATGGCATTCCCCATCATGAGTCTGCCTTTATGCTTGCCAGTCAGCTGTGCACATATAAAGCAATCATGACTTTGTTTGGCATTTCCTCTGGAACATATGGTGATTTACTATGCAGTTTCCAGCATGTATTGACACGGTTTTGAATTGCACTTAAATCCTTTCCTACTACACACAAAAACATAAAAACATGTGGTTTATGTTTAGGGTCATGTGATAGCAGAAGGGTCCTACAAACAGCTATAGAGCAGCTGCTGGCAGCCCCCCTGGCCCCAGTGACCAGAAATTTCAGTGGGAGGAAAAGGCTTTGTTTTTGGGGGGAGACCGTGACAACTTGCTACAAAGCAAGACAGCTTTAAACAGACCACCTGTGCCTGGAGGAGCCCCACTGCCCGGCTGAGCACACCCAGTGGCTTCTCCTTATCAGCATCCAGTCCTGCTCTGTCCTTTCTGCCTAGTCCCACTGAGTAGTGGGTTGCATAATGATCCAAAAATAGATTACTAAAATATGAAAATTATTAGACATACTTAATAATAATCCCTGCAGCTGAATTTTTTGCAGCAGGCAATTGGCTGGCAGGTTACACAATACAGCATCCAAGATGTGAGTCAGAGCGAAAAAGAGAGAAGCTATAAGAACATCAGTTAAAAAAGCCCCACAGATTTAGGCAGCGCTCTCAGTTCATTACCAAAACACGTCAACTGTGGCGACCGGACCTTCAAACCCTGTGCAACTTTGAAACAAGTAACAGTTTTCTTTTCTCAGCGGTAGTTGAAGAGACCATCCAGCAATTAATCTTCTCATATGAGGAAACACACTTTTTTTCTTCAGTAGCACTGATACGAACAACGTGAGTTAGATTTAACAGAGTCACTCAAATTTTCTAAAATCAAGAGAAATACCAAATAAAATGCCCCGTGAAACACCAAGATCGAAATACTTTTTTATTGTATGTTTTCCTTTAAACAGAAAAAAGGAAATCCATTGGATTGCCACAGCGTCCGCTGATCTTTACACAGTCATGTTCGTAACACTCTTTAAACACTAACGAGAAGAAACGTAGTTCTTCTTTTAAAAGACAGAAGTAATTCCAGCGAACAGCTCTTCAGCCCTTCACTCCTAGGGAAAATAACCATACTGCCCACAAGATGCATCTCATCAAGAAAAAGTAATTAGGTATAATTACTTCACCTTGCTTTTAAGAAGCTATTACCATTTGCTGTTCTTGGTGCATTGGCTCCACCTTCTTTAACATAGATGTAGTAAAAAACCTGACCAAAGTAAACCAGGATACTGAATATACATTTACGTCTCCAAGGAAAAGAGATGAGAAAGAATGAACTACATGAGGCAGATGTTCAGATGTTAGTGGGTTTGCTTTGTGCTTCACCAAAAGACACTGGGATAACACAGTGGTAAAGGCAGTGAGAGCCTTCATAAACCTGGATAGAGCTAGGAAAAGGAAAAAAAAAAGAGTAAATATTTCAGTGGTACAAGAACTGAAACTAATCAGGTGAAAACAGGTTATTTATAGCACTTTCAGAGACTGAAAAAGTGTCATGCAAGCAAGAAACCTGCCTTTAAACGTTTAATCTTGGATTGCATTGAGCAAGCCAGATAAGAAGCACTCATGATTGCTCAAGGCACTTGGGTGAGTGGTTCGCTCACCCGAAGCTCTCACCCTTCTGCAAAAAGCAGACTGCTGGCTTCCAGCTCTGAGAAGACTTACTAAGGCCCAAGAATGGCCTGAACAAGAGTGCTTCACAGTATCACACTCATCAAAACCTTGGTTTCAACAGTGGCCTTATCAAAACATGTTTATCAGTTAAAATTAGGCTACTGTTGTTTTCCACAGCCCCTGCTCCAGTCTCACCAAATGCTGCACGCATGCAGATCCCCACCTAAAGAGGTAAGAAAAAGCTTTGGTGTTCTGCATCCAGTTACAAGCTTTAAATTACAAGCTTTGCAGAGCCCTGTAACTCAGTGCCTCACAATGTAACTCACGCCAGGTTGTAGAGGGGAGATGTTCTCTGGAAAGCACAGGTTTCAAGGGAAATCAAATGGGAGCTCTTGCCTGGGTGGCAGCACTAGAATCATAATCAAGGAAATAAAAGGAACTTGATGGCACCCTAACAAGCATGAGTCAATGTATTTCATGCTTGTCTGCCATCAGGAAAGGCAGAGACGCTTTACCAGTGCCCAATAAAAAGAGCAGTTTAATTTCCAATGTCTAGCAAGCAGCTTGTTCCAAATCTGTTGTTTGCTTCATTGGAGTATAAAACAAAATCAAAATTAAATCATTTGTCTGTTTCTCTAAATCACTTAGGATGTCTAAAGGCAATTGAAGCTCTTCAATAGGAAACAAAGAATATTTGTATCGCAAAACAATCTTAAACAATTAATATTATGCTATTAAAGTGTTACTCTTTTTCTGCATTTAATGCAAGTTGTCATATCAATACTCCAAACAAAAAATTAAATGGGAAGCTTCCTAATACAGTCATGATTAGTATGTCCTGATATAAGCATGTGGGAACTAAAGAGTCACGGATCCAGGAATAGCCAAAAAATTACTAACAGTAGCTTCCTTTACATTACAAAGGTAATTCGTTTAGCTTATAATTATTATTATCACTATTACTGTTGCATCTTCACACCCTATTCCTATCTGCTCAGTCTTGCCTTACTGACCATGCAGAATCCAAATTCAGCATTTACAAAATAAAAAGACAAGAAACCTCTGGTTAAAGAGGGATCAGGAATTTCTTCAGTAGAAGTGTTCACCACTGGTGTCAGATTCCTTTTAGGAGGCTCCCAGACATAAGAACTATTCCTATTTGTTTATTTGTTGCACAGCTCCATGAACCATGAAATACCCTGCGCTGAACTGTGCTAGATTTCAAAGCAAGAGTTTTTGCTTTGAACAATTTGTGCTAGAAACCTCCAGATAGCTCAAAAGAGCAGTAATCATTTGTTAAAAACTTATTTTCTTCGAGATCAACTAGCTTTGACGCTTCTATGGTAAAATTAGCGATATCCACTCTCCAGCTGCCCTTTCAGAACGTTCCTGAGCACTCCGTATGCCAGATGGCCTCAGGCTGGAGCAGGAATGTCGTCTTCTCTGCTGCTGCCCAGCCTGGTGTCTCCAGCAGGCTCTACCTGGTCTCCACTGCATCCCTGAGAGGGGGTCTACTGCCACAGACACCATCCCTTGGCATCCCTAAGGCAATCTAGTCTCTATTAACACACTGGCTGTCCATACCACTCCCACAATACAAAGCAGTCCTATGGAAGGGATCCTGCTACCTACCAGCATCTCTTCAGGCAAGGTGAGGGAAATGGAGAAAGAAATCAGAAGCAGGAGAGATCCAGAACTCTGAGAGGTCAGCTTTCCTTACCTGACTCCCTAGGCTCATCAAGGACTGTACGTGAAAAGCCAACCACTGATCTCCATCTGCTTGTTCCAGCAGACCTGTTTGCTCACGTGGAGCAGAGCCACCCTTCTCCCTGCTTCCTCAGGCTTTTTGCTCCAGCACTGTCTCCTGAGAAGATGCTCTCACAACTCAGAATGTGACATGGCTCACGGAGCGTGAGATGTCCCGCCTGTCTGAAGGGACACGGCTGGCCCAGGTCACTTTCAAAGGCTGCTCAGAAGGTGTGGGGCTCAGCTGCTGGTGGGGAGAACACAGCAAACCACACACGCAGAGGAAATCGCGAAGGAAAACATGACCGGGCATTGTGCTCAGGCAGGGGTGGGCAGTGTGCACGGTGTGACGAGCCAGTCTCATGCCCCAGGCACACACAGGGGCTAAGGGAGACTGGGGAGTCTGAGCAACCCTCAGCTGGCACTCACCCAGCACCCAGGGAGCAGCTGCTTGATCACATGTTGTTTCTCTAAGGTGGGAGGGCTGCAGGATGCAAGAGTTATATCTGTTCTGGTCCTTAAGCAGCTTTGTTGCTCATGCTCACACAGGAGGAGCAGGAGCATCAGGATCAATCAGGCACCATTTGGGTACCACGTGGAAATACCAATTAAGATTGCTTTTGATGACCACCATGGCAGAGGCCCAGCAGCACGACCTGTCCAGTGGGAGACATGGGCTTCATATCCATGCCACACAGCTTTTGAAGCTGCATTTTTTACAGTGAGTGTGGTAAATCACTGGACCAGGTTGCCCAGTGAGGTGGTAGATGCCCCATTGCTGAAAACATTCAAGGTTAATTGAATGGGACTCTGAATAACCTTATCTAGTTGAAGAGATCCCTGCTCACTGCAGTGCAGTCAGACTAGATGACCTCTAAGGGTCCCTCTCAACACTCACTATCCTATGATTCTACATTGGGTCCCTGGCTCAAGGGTGTGTTATGGTAGCCATAAGGCACAATGCAGTGGGTACCACTGTGGTCTCACGTCAGACTTTCTAGAAGGCACAGTGTTGGTAGGTTAAGCCTTGGGTACTAGAGCAACCTTGGATACAGACAGCTGAAAAAGGACCTCAAGTGCAGTAATGTCACCAGAAGATGCTCCTGACTACTTCATCCTCTGCTGGCTGCTTTAATAATATTCCTTGGGGATCATGAGAGTGTAGATGTTGATGTACTGCAACTTCTTTTCTCAGGAAGGAGTGGCAGACAGGCTGTCAAACGGCGCAGTCTGAAGGGTTTTTTTGGGAGCCAGCTAGGGCAAAAGTTGGTGAGACAATCTGGGGTTGCCCTTCACTGTTTTTATTATGTCCTCCTGGTCTAGTAAAACTCTGAAACACTGAGCTGTCTCTGTCCCCAGTCATCAGCTGCTGTCCTATAGCTTTGTGGATCACAGAGCATCAGCTGCTCCATTCACCCAGGTTTTTTCACCCACCCCCATGGAGAGATGCCAGATGCTCCACTCCTCTCCTTCCTCCTTCTCTGTTTAACTTGCTTCTCTACTGAGAGGCTCTCTTGGTACGCGCAGCATTCAACATGGGGAAGAGGGACAAGCCTGCGTTTCAAGTACCATTTTTCTGGCCTCTCCTGACAACCTTGTCCTTGTTTTTGCTCACTCAGTTGCTTCCTTTAGCACACTTGTACGTACTATTAAATACTTACGGGCTGGGTTTTGTTTCAAAGCAGACACAAGGCCCTTTGCAAGACTGCAGCACAAAACCAGTCTGCTCTTCCACTACACAAAGCATAATTCAACATGCTCTGCCATGTGCTGCAGACCTTCAAAGGTCTTCTACACAGAGTAGAACATATGACTAGAAATGCCTGGTTCCATTCCTCATTGTCACTGAGGATCACTGTACAAGACAGCAAGTCACTTAATCCTCTACATTTCAGTTTCCCTTCACATAAGGACAAGAAATCATTCAATATCTTATAAAAAAGAAATAAAGAAATATAGCCCCATATGAGCTCTTTGGATGTTTGAAATGTTCCGTTTGTCTACCTTAAAATGTCCAGTAAAGAAACTCCAACATGAAATAAAATGAGAATATTATTGAAGCTTATTTGGTAGGGGCCTTATAATTCTACAAAGTGTGGCTTTCTGAACAGCTCTCTGAAGAGCATGATGCGGTTTGGAAAATCTTACTGCTTGGAAAATGTGGTGAAACAAGCAATATGCAATATTTAATGAGAGATTCTCAGAGAGCATACCAAGAAACACCCCCTCAGTATTCCTGAATTTATGCCTTCACATCACTAACAAATATGCTAGATATAAAAATAACAGAGCAATTGCAGATTCAGACGAACTTTTACAAATTTTGGAAATATATTACAAACCAGAAGCCACAAGTTTTCCAGACTCTCTTCATGGCTGCATCTGTGTAACAGAATGGTTTGGGTATGAATGCTGAAGGTCATTTATGAACCATTCTTATTGTCAAGCACAAATGACCATTTTCAAAGGTTGCCGAAAAAGACCACTGTAATGCTTTTATGTTACAGGATATGACCGATCCCAAATGACATCCCAAATAAAAGCTTTTCATTATTACTTCTTCCATTCACTCACATGAATTTGTCATTGGGCTAAATGTGAATCTCCTCTTTCAGAAAGGGTACAGGATAGTCACTGAGAACTTGTAAGCCACTGAAACTTTTACTCGTACAAGACTTGCTGCTTGAGTAATTTGAAAAATGCAGGCAAGGAAAACCAAAGGTTAGTATTTCCAGACTACATCAAATTTCTAATGAAAAAGCCAATATCCATTTGTTAGAGCTAACACTATTTTCTTCCTCTGATACTGCTTTGCATCTTAGCATGACCAAAGGTTACAGCATCCTCATATTTCCACTCTAGCAAATCATCTGATCAAGTATGTGATGGGAGTCAACAGCAATTTTGTTTTCATTAATCAAGATAATAACTGGCCATAAATAACATCTTTGCCGTTACTGTGAAATAACAGCGAAACCTTGAAAAACAACAAATTGCACATCCCCCAACTCAGAGGAAGACTGCAACGTGCCTCCCTTCTGCATCACTACAAAGAATGCTGGAACTTACGTGACATTTAAATTTAACAAAATCCAGGGATCAGCCTTGAATATGGGAGACACAGATGTATCTATTCCAGCCAACCTGGGTATACCATTAGTTCTTTTTAAAGTATTTTGTCTGGGTTTGGGTTTTGTTGGGGTTTTTTTAAGTATCAAGGTAAAAAAGAAGGTTCCAAAAGGGGAACATAATTCTGTATTTTCACACGAAGACAATGCCTACAAAAGTAAATCATCCAATGTATTACAAAATTGTGGCAGAAATTTTCTTGGATTCTCTGATATAAGTCGTGCAAATGAATAATGAAAAAATTTTTGTGTAGTATATTTATTACAGAGTATATGGCAGAAATGACCAACCATGAAGTATATCAGAATGGTGGAAGCATATCCTCTGAAATTTTAAGATGGATTAGATGAATTGCAAGGCAAAGCCAGGTTGAGGAATGCTGGGGAAATGGTGTAGATGTGGTTTGCCAGAGACACTAAGACTTGAAACAGGGGAGTGTTTTCTTTCTGTGTTTGGAAAAGACCCCAGGAGATGGTGACAAAAAGAAGAACCACAAAGGTATATGGTAGTAAAAGCACAAAGTATTAAAGTCCAAACACTTCTTTAATTGGCTAACAGGTTTTCACATTTGTAGTGCTGTCCTAATTAAAAATGGATTTAGCAGACTTAGCTCCTGATACAAATCTGGGGAAAACATTATGCAGTCTCACAGCTGCATAGAGAGACAATGGATTTGGACCTGTGGTTAATTAAGGTCCCTTCGTGTCCTGCTGCATGGCTGTCTGTGGATAGTGAAATTCCTGCTCCAAGTCCTATTAGGATAGCATTTTGGGACACTCAGAGAAGCCTACCACTGTATGCTCCTACTTCAGTTGAGGGAGGTATTACTGAACACACTGTATATATGTATATATATATGTGTGTTTGTCTTTATGTTTTTATATATACACATATATAAACACAAAAGATGCTGAAGTTCACGCCCCATTTTGTAATGTAAAAAGCAAAAGAGAAAATTAATGGGAACAACAAAAAAAGCCATTAAAGAGGGAGAATATGAATATTTTCAAGTGGAGCCAAGACCCATCTGCAGTCTGCTAATTTAGAAAAATTACTCCAAACACACTTAGTACATTCATCTGTATAGGGATTTTACATTCTACACCAGTGTCAGGTATCACATTTCCATTCTAAAAATCTGAATCCAAACAGGTGTTTGACATAACAGTGCACTTCCTTTTGAGGAAGGAATCATACACAGTTTGAGCAAAAACCCAGTTGCTGGCTGCAAAATTAATGAGAGGGGATGATTGGTGATCCTGCTCTCAATGTATTTCTCAAAGTAAGTTCTTACACTGAGCCACAGCCCAACACACTCCTTAACACTTGACTTTAGCTGAAGGAATAGCTGGTAGCTACAGTTAGAGCAGACGACTGGCAAGGTGCCCTGTCAAGTTTTGTTTGCAATTGGTCCACTCCCATGATGGCAAAGCATCCCGGATTTCAAATGCAGAAACTCTGACAAGGCCACGCCTCGTCGTTACTGCACTTCAGATCCAGCAATCAAACACTCCAATGTCACGCTGGAATGGGCAGCAGCCCGTAGAGCAGGTTGACATCAGACACCGTTTTACCTGCAGGACTTCTTGCAGCGGGCCTGAAACTAAGGAATGTGGCACGCTCCTGGCTATTCTCTCCCAGCAAGATGCTCATTCACAGGCAACTGAAAGGCTGGTTCTCAAGGATGGATACAGGAAAAACATCAGTTTTTTATGTGTGTCTACACACATAGGTTAGTTTGACCTCTCAGTGTTTACTGTTCATCTTTTCCCAGATCAAGCTTGGAAACCGCTTTGCTTCACACAACATCTTAACAGGATTTGCTGCATTTAAGGTGAGCTATTTCTTTTATGCCCATCACGGGGCATAGCAAATAGAGCCCTCGGAGGAACTATGGAGACCTGGCTCAGGCACACAAAGAGAGAAAGGACCTCCTTTGTCTCGCTGTCCCAGAGTTCACAGTTACAATAAAAGCCTCAACATTTAAGCAGGAAAACAGGACCTGTAGGTAGGGTTTGGTCTGGAGCCAGGATCATAAAGTCTCTACACAACACTAGCTGCAACCTCCAGAACTTAGTTTCTTCTACTTTCTTTTTTTCTTTTTTGTTTTCTCATAGGGGGCAGTTATTTCAGCTTTCACTGCAGTGCCAAAGAAAGGATCAATCTGATCACTCAGATTAGAAAGTTTGATTGCTCAAGGATGTAGGCTGGCCAACATAACCCAGCTTCCATATTGCACAGTTATCTACATTCTCTCTCCCCTTCATGGAGTACCTTGAACAGGTTGTGTTTGGATCTGCAGTCATATGAGTTCAGCTCTTAGTGACCCTAGAGAAGACCAGAAGGTCAAAGCTGTTATGCCAGGAAATCATTCCCTTTTAATAAGTTTGTCCTGGACCCAGCTGCTTCCCAGACCAGAAGTATCATTTTCAGAAAAAAATAATACAGGAGGGTATTAAGTCACTGTTCTGTCTTTTGCTTGGTCAGTAGAGCTCCACAGTGAACACCAGGTTATACCAAAAAAAACCTAAGAGGCCACAGAGGTTACCATGGCATTGACATAATTAGTGCAGTTATAATACCTGATAGAATGTGGGACACACATGCAAAAAAGCCTGGGTAGCAGCATGAAGATATTAGAAAGAGTGTGCGACATTGGAATTACTTGGGGGCTTCAGCAATAAGTCAGTCACTGTACATATATATATATATGTATATATATATATATATATACACACACACACACACACATACACAAACAGAGATGGCAGGCACTGAAAAAAACCCATATCTTATTTTTTAATTAGAAAAACAGAAAAATTTTCAGACTCTCACCACTCAGTCACGGTAAGCAGAAGACTGCTTTGGAGAAAGGGTAGGAATTCTTTGAATTCCCCTGGAATGTCCCTTCTTTGCAAGCCTGGTGCAGGACTGGACTAAGGCACCTCATTACACTCGACTGTGAGCAGGTGGTGGAGTGCCACGCACATACTGAACACACCACGCAGACAGACTACACATATTACACTTCTATTTCTCTAGATCAACACATTAGTAAGAATGAGTTTAAATCTGGGATTAATCCTTCCTACTGTAAAGATACTAGCAAGAATTTCACTGTTTTCACAAGGAAGATTAGATTCCCAGACTGCGGAAGAGCAGCTACACTGTCTTTTGGATTATCGTCTTCTGTCTCTGGTGGTGGGCCAACACTTAGAACTTTCTCAGTTCCTAGGAAATTCATTTTCTATTTTAAAAAGGCTTGGGGGAGCTATTCTGGGGAATCCTCATCCACTCTGAGTAACCTTTCTCTGTATTAAAATTATTTCTACGCTTTAGACTACGTGGGTGGAGGAGGGTAAAAATCAAAGCAATGCATTTTCTTCTGTTGGGATAAACAAGTTGGTGTGGGTGGTTGTGCACGTTAAAATGAGACAAAACCTTTTTTTAATGTCAACTTTCTATTACTCATCTGAAAATAGTTTCACAAAAGCCAAATGTGTCTTTTTATATGGATTAAAAGAGTATGAAAACAAATTTTATTTTAATTCACCATCAACCTTGTTAAGCGTATTTTTCATCTACTTGGAACAGCTTTCCAATGTATGGAAAGACTTTACGAACACTCTACAGATTTAAAAAAAGTCAGAATTTTTTGTTTTATATCCAAGGCTGAGTATTTTATGGGTCACTGAGGGAAAAACTCTTTCAAAAACAATTCAAGCAGGTCTCCTCAAAACATGATAAAGCAAACAAAGCGTCAATCCAGTTTCTGGATTAATGAATGAAGTGCTTAACCTCAATGTCTGGTTGACCAGAACTCGTTCCGTTTACCGCATTTTTCTTCCAAGTACTGACATATAATTGGAACGTCTTTATTGACATAACATTGACATAGTTTTCCATACTTAGAAAACACATTGTGAAATAGCCAAAATTCTGGGTTTACAAATTTAGTCTGCACAAATTTAATTCCTAATTCAGTGATCAGAATGCAAATGATAGCTAAGAACTTTGTGACCACCATGAGAAAACCTGTAAATTTACAATAGCACAGAACAGGAAATATTCTCTTACTGAAGATACTTCAAGACAGTTATGGTTTTAGTATCAGCTTCATAAAAGAATCATATTCTTCCATTTTAAGGTGAATTGGAATTTAAATTTCACCCATACCAGCTCTTCCATCAATTTTACTGATGATTATTAATATCTATTGATGACTGTGTCACTTTTAACAGGATTTGCTAGTGAACGGCCTATCAGAATTTCAACAACTTTATATTTCTACGAAGAAATAAACAGCTTGCTTTGTATGGCATACCAAGTTACTTCTTTATAACAACTGTACAGACATTACTACAGCACCTAAATGTATGAAAATTACTCAATATTCATAGTAGCAGAAGGCATCTCAAACATGTGATGAATTCATTAAATCAGTTTAGAAGGGATTAGTCATTTAAGAGCATTCTAAAGAAGCATTTTGCTACTTTCCCACAGAGCTTTATCCAAGTCACAGCTAAAATTTACATGACAACATACCACGTAGAGAGTAAAAGCAACGGAACGGTTTTGTTGCCTGTTTGGGGTTTGTGTGGCAAGGGTTTGATAGCAGACAGGCTGCAGAGGTGCCTACCAGAACCTGTGCCCGTGGCTCGCTCCAAGACACACCCAGCGCAGGCGAGAGCTGAGCCCATCAGCGATGTCAGCAGCACCTCTGTGGCAATGGATTTAGGAAAGAGCAAAAAACACTGCACTAGAGCAGCTGAGAGAGAGAAGTGAGAAAAAGTGAGAGAAACTCTGCAGACACCGTGGCCAGAGAAGAAAGAGGGGGAGGAGGTACTCTGGGGGTTGGAGCGGAGATTTTCCTGCAACCCACAGTGATGACCATGGTGGAGACTGTGAAGCTGCAGGTTGTCCCCCTCCGGCTCACGGAAGCCCATGATGGAGCAGATATCCACCTGCAGGCCACTGAGGGGGGCCGAGGAAGGAGCAGATCTTCCAGCCAGGATCTGTAGCTCCCAGGAGACCAGCCCTGGAGCAGCCCGTTCCTGAAGGACTGCCCCCCATGGAAGAAACCTGCACTGGAGCGGTTCCAGAAGAACTGCTGCCTGTGGGAAGGACACACATTGGACAAGTTTGTGAAGGACTGTCTCTCATGAGAGTCCCATGGGACCTCATGCTAGAGCAGGGGAAGAGTGTGAAGAGAAAGGAATGGCAGAGAACAAGCATTATGAACTGACCACAACCCCCATTCCCCACCTCCCTGCACTGCTCAGGGAAAGGAGATAGAAGACTTAGGAGTGAATTTGTGCCTGGGAAGAAAGGAAGGCATGGGCAGAAAGTGTTTTTTTAGATTTTTTCCTTACCTGTTGTTATCCTACTCTGATTAATTGGTAATAAATCAAATTAATTTCCTTCAGTCAAGTTGTTTTGCCCATGATGGCGATTGGTGAGTGATCTACTTGTCGTTATCTCAACTCACAAGATTTTCATCTTATTTTTCTCTCCCTGTCCTGTCAAGAAGGGAGAAGTGATAGAGAGGCTTGGTGGGCACCTGGTAACCAGCCAAGGTCAACCCACCACAGTGCCTTACAACTTCTTAGTTAATTATATTTTCTATGGTACATACACATCCCCACTATGTAAACTACTTGTCTGTAGCCAGAGCTTCCTCTATAAGCATGGGAGCCTAAGGCTCCAGGCCATAAGCATTAAATAGAACAGAAAGAAGTTTAGAATTTGGAACTTTCAGAAAATAGATAATGAAGTTACTTTGGCTTGAACACAATCCCATATTTCAACAATCACTGTAGGTGTATGAATGTTAAATGCTTGCAGCTCATCAAATCCTTTACAAGTCTGGGTATTAAGGCTTTATTTGAAGGGGTCCAACAAACTACAGAGGAGGAAAAGGAAGAAATCCAAGAGCACGTCCTCCCAAGAGCATGAGGTTTCAACTCATGATGTGCAAACCTTACAACACACAGCATGCCTCAGAGCACTTTCAGTACAGAGTGTAAAGCCTATTTGCCCAAAAAATCTGTGGGCTAGTTAAACAGTTCTGTTAGAGACAGATAGAAGTTAAGATGTCCAAGGCCAGAGAAAAGATACAAAACTGCAATACGGAATCTACCAATGATGGAACAGAATAAAATACCTTTCGTTTAGATTGACATGGAAAAACCGTGAATACAAGAACTCCCAGAACAGCTTTTAAAAAGCAGCATGGGAAAGAACACAGTGCATAACTATTTACATTTGGACAGTTTTTTTGGAAATTGACAACTTTGCCTCCTGGACAGCTAATTTAGCATAATTCCCAAGCCACAGGCCCTTCCAGACATCTCAGTCATGTCCAATGTCCTTGGTTTTCAGTGCTGTAAGATGCATGCCAGTCAAACATCAAAATCCTCTTCCCACAGGACTTGTGGGATTGTTTTGGTGACTAGAAACACAGGAGAAAGAAGCAGGCTGTCAGTTTGACCATTATGAAATCCATCATCAAATGGGACAATATTCTAAAATACAAACCTTTCTCTTCTCAGTGTAAGAAAGCTTTGCTGAAACCTTCCAGCAATTCATGCTTTTGTGTATCAGAAAGAATTCTGGGATACCATTTTGAACCTCTACCATGAAAAAGAATTTTAAAACTTGTCATGTGGAAAGGCAGAATATAAGGCCATGGACCGCCTCTCTGGAAACAAACTGCTGCCAATGCCCCCTGAGATTTAAAATCAGGGCTTGAGCCACTCCTAGCTGAAATGCATGACTTGAGAGAGGTTCTCTCTCTAGTTACAGGTTACACTATCAAAAGAAGAAAGATTAAGCTAATGCTGAAGAGCATTACATTTTAAAATTGCTTTTTGAAAGAGATGTTGGGAGTCCTGTCCACTGGCACAGTTGGAATAGCGCAGAATAAACACACCACTACATGTACAAAAGCAAGTAATCTTACACTGCTAAGGAGAGAGACTATGCTGCTACAATCACTGCTCTTTCAAGTATGTTCTGACTAGGAGCTCTGGCTCTAACTCACTAAATCATGTTTGATTTGTAAAAACGCAGAACGTTCTTTGCCACTTCTTTCATTCCAACAAAATCCCGGTAACATACCTACATGCTACTGCCTTCCTTCTTTTATATCAGGATACAAATTTCAGCTTCTGGGAAAGCTACTTGTGCTTTCTATCATGACACTCCAAAGTATTCAGAATTAGTCATTTAATCTCTATCCAGGCTAAAATGGCTTACTAGAGAAATCTCAGCTTAATAAATTATGTATAAGAATTCTCCCTTTTATGAAGTGTGAGCAGACATTTGAGCTATAACATCATTTATGGCTGCAGCAGAGTGAAATGAGCAAATACAATATTGGTCACAAAGCTCATGGAAAGAAGCAACTGCCAAAGCCAGAACATTTGCCAAAGGCCTTTCCCGTTCCTAAAGAAGGTACCAGCAAACTTGTACCCCATCGCAAGCCAAAGACAATGACAGGGAGCTATGAAGCAAGCTTTTCTCTTCTTATGCTTCTACCAACATGGAGCTATGATGTTGGAAACCCTGAAGTGTTTAAGTATTTGGTGGGAGAAACCAGACCTCCATCCAGCCTGTGAATCCTGCTGCCCTCCTAACCTACAGTGTTCCTTTTGTCCAGCATACCCTCCATGGAGGGTGAGTTTGTCACTTGACAATCCCACAATACCCCTACACTCTGGTTCCTCTCCAAGATTCCAAAAATGGAGAGAAACATCAAGTCAACCTGCTTTAATTTCAGAACATTGTTACAGCGAGTATTGCTCTGAAAAACCTCTATCAGCTTCCTTCCAGCTGCAAAGTCTTCAAGTCCAACATACAGCCACCTGCTGCCACAGATTGCAGTTTCAATTTCTTAGGATGGTGGAAGGAGAGATGCAGCAGATGATTCTCCCCCTGTTCCCACTCAGATGAAAATTTCAATGACTGGCAGCAGAAGGAGTTAATTAAAGGTCTGCTTTCTCTTTTCCTTTAGGAAAAATAAAAAGTTTTCTAAGTCTGAGCTCCAGTCTGAGGTAACTAGACAGCTAATAACTTCAGGAGGGATTTCAGTCACTTGAGGAAACTGCTCAGGGAGTCACCTGACAGCAAGCTGACACTTTTAGAAAAGAGGATATTTCAATGGCATTTGTTGAGAAAGTGAGTGAAAGGAAACTGCTTTCACAGCACAGACAGGGACAATAGTGACATGCCAGGCACAGAGCACTGGAAACTTTTCCCTTGGCCACAAAGTCTTTGAGCATCACAGGCAGTAACATTTTATACCTGCAGACCTGTTCTACAGAGGGCATAAAGGGGATACACAGACCAGAAGTGTCCTGCCCTCCCAGCTCAGCTCAAACCACATTCAAGACAAGTAGGAAGAACAGCAAAAGGAAAGTTGCTTTTTACTTTGCCTAAATCCAGCTTGAGGTTTAGCTAAGGTCAAGACCAATTGACAAGTCTGGGTACCTTGCAATGTACCTGTATGTCTGCTTATTTCTGTCACAGTCATTAGCACGTGGATCCAGACCCAGCAGTGGGGGGAACATCTCTCCACTGGCACCAAAGGGCCTGGGACAGGGAGTCCCAACTCCACCAGGGATCACTAGAGGAGACCCAGCACTCAAGGAATATGTGAATACAGTGAAAAGACAGATCAGTGCTAAAGCTCACTTAAGCTGAGTGGAACTTGGCTACAAAGCACCTTGCACTGTGTAGTCGGACTCAGTACCACAGCTAAGTGAAGGCACATGTACTCTGAGGATGGGGACACCCCAGAGGAATAACCATGTCTAAAAGTATGAGATCCTTCTGAAAAAAAAAAAAAATCCCCAAAGCAGGTTTTTCATGTGTTTGTAATCGGTATGAATATATTTGGGAGGAATATACAGTACCTACATTTCAACTAGTTGAACGTTTTTGGAGCCAGAGATGGAACTGTTTATTGAAATGAAAAGTGTAATTCTGGTATTTATACTCCAAAGGATACGCAATACATCACAAATGTAACTAACAGAAGGTACCAGTTCATCTTAATTCTACAAAATTCCATTTGCAGAAATAGACCAGAGAAGTGTTAGAAGCGACAGGCTGGGGAGTTATTTCTGCAAAAAAAATCACAGATACTTAAACCAGACTAAATTCTAAATTCTAAAAAGTTGTCTTTTAAAGTGCATCACCTCAAATCTCTAAAGTACTGCACCTTCCATGCATTTCCAAGAGCATATATTATTCACATTATTTAACATTTGCATTCTGATTGCAATCAGCCTTCTTCTAATAAAATAAATGTTACAGTCTGTTAACCTAGAACCATCAAACTCTCGCTTCCATTATCAATCAATGCCACTTTTCTGCTGACTGCAACTCAATTAAAATCCAATTATTTGAATAACTGGATGGAAATTGCTATCATAAGACGTAAGTTTTTATTAGGACCATTTTGTGTAGAAAATTGATGGCACAGGAGTTGTGACACTACGGTTAAAAAATGTTTTGTAACCTGGTCTGGGAAAAGCTATGCCAGTAAACATGGAGGGACAGTGTCACTTCTGGAGAAGGTATTTGATTCTAAAGTTGGGCCTTTTGCCCCAGAGCAGGTCCAAAATGATGTGATTCTGGTAGCATTAGTATGTGCTTTGAGAAAGTTGGTCCTTCTAAGACTCAAAGCTTGCTATTTCTACAGATGTTAAAAGAGAAAAAAAGGAGTTATATATTCTGACAGCGTCTTACCACATTACCCATGGAATTAATTATAAAATGTCAGTCAGTGATACTGACTCTTGAGATGATATCAATGTCAAATTCTTTCATTTATTTAATTTCTTACATTAACTAAGACCAGGTAAGGAGCTGTTTATAACAGGACATCTCTCTTAATATGCTTGCAGCTGTGTACCTTCATTTGAAAAAAACCTCTTAGGAGGAAATCCCCAAGTATAAATTTGCTTCTTAGTTTTTAATTACATCAGCTTTCTACCAGAGCTCTGATTTATTTTACCAAAGTAAGACTAACACGTTCTTCTTCATCCAACACTAAAAAGCTGAATTCTTTTATACTGATAACATACGCAGATAGAAAATATCATCACACTGTACTTTCAGTATGCCAACTCTATATAAAAAAATAAAATATCTTTTAAAATGTCTAGTTGTAAACTCTAATTTTATAAAACAGATTTAAAGATTAAAAGATTTCTCTTTTTTTCAGGTCAAATTATCTAGGACTTACTTAGCACCTGGAAATTACTATGGAGAATCATTTCTAGGAAAAAAAGTCTCCTCTCAAACATATTTCTTTAGCTGATCTCAAATACCCTTGTAATGCAAGTACAGGTTCTCTAAAGTATTTCTTTTCAATGTAATATTATTGTCTTCTACCTTGCATCATACATATCATCTGAATTATACCTACTACTGTTTTAATAAATTTCTGCAGAGGTTGTTCACTAAAGATTACACAGAGGATTTAAACTGGGCTATTAGATTATGATTATTTGCATTTGACGAAATAACTTGAGCTAGCACACAGGAAGGAATAAAAAGAGCCAAAGAACAAGGATAAGAAAATGGAAATACTATAGATAAGCGAAGTAATTCCAAAATGTGAGTTATAATAAAAGAAACAACTCTTGATAGAATGCCATGTTCATATTATTTTTCCATTGTGATTACTGTACTTGACTTTTGTTCCACATATTAGATTTTATATCTTTCTTGTCATTTTCCTTGTGATTTCAGGCAACACCCCTAAAATATGTTTAGCTGCTTTACAAACTGAAGTTGCATTCAGTAGTGAACACTGTTTATCACAAATGCATGACAGTTTTCATATATACTGGAACCCGTCTGCTTCCTAGAAATGTATAGTACTTTCACACACACACAGTCTAGCTCACTCTAAAGCTAGCACTGGGATAAATACTCATAGCCTTTTGACTTTGCATGCTAGCAGGGTCTCTTAGGCAAGCTCTGAAAAGTCATCTTATAAAAGGGGTCCACAAAAAAATACCAAAATTCAAGCAATTCACTTTTTTTTTTCCACACAAACAGTCGTTAAAAGTGAGATCGTTTACATGATGTATGTTAAAATCACAGCTACTTACCCTTTTTCTCAAGTTGTAGGTCAAAATGAGATTTCTGGAGAAGGAGTGTGAAAAGGCTGTGTAGAACTCCAGCACTTTCTGCAAGGCATCCCTTTTAATCACATGAAGATCACAGTAAGTCAAAGCCCTTACATTAGCACAGGACTGGGCGAGAGTCGACTCCTTCCAGAACACATCACCAAAAACGTCTCCTTTGCCTACAGAAAATCAACAGCATTGCTTTCAATAACAGCACTCATTCCATCAAAAATATAAAAGAACAGACATCTCAGTCATGCAGCCAAGTTTCTTCTATTTTTGCGCTCAGAAAAAAAAACTGTCTGAAAAAAAAGACTTTGAAATATTTCATTGATAACTCTTCCCATTATCTTTTTCTTAATTACAACAGCCTAGCAAAACTTCATAAGAAAAAATCATAATTAAAAAGTGCTGTGACAAGTCCCCTTTAAATATCAATAAAGGTTTTTCTTTAAAAATCAAGAAAAATGGTTCATTCTTGGTTCATGTTCTCTTCTGATCCCTTTCAAAGAAATTAATTAAGAGGAAATGGTTTTTCCCTTTCTCCTTTTAACTGTCACACAAAGGATCTGTTTCTTACATCTGTGTTGTTGAGTTTTCTTCATCTGGCTAACATTTACCCACTGTTGTGTCAACAAAACCATCCTGTATCACACATCAGTGCAGTTACAGGCTGCACCTAAACAGAGTCCAAACCAAGCAGAGCACAGATTAGTTATCCCCAGCAGAACAATGACAAGGCATAAATGTTTAGCTGTTTCACACTGGAAGGAAGAAAGCAGCCATTTCCTCACACCCTTCCCATGTGCACGTCTCTATGAGCTCGGGGCAGCCAGTGAAATCCCTGCTGTGGAATACTGCAGTGATGGCATTTGCACCAGTCTAGGCATTACAATGCAGGGCATGTACACCAAAATCTACTGAGGAGCAGCCCCCAGTCTGGATTTCACTGGTTACACCCCAGCTCAGGCTGGGCACAAAACGGAGCGTGTAGGAGAGAGTTACAAGTTTATTTACAAGAGTAATGGTCTTTCTTCCCCCTGTTTTCCAATAAATAATGCTAACAAAAAAGGAATATTCACTTGTTACCTCGATAATGAAAAGCTACACTGTTCTTGTTTTGAAAAGTGTTTTCCTCCCAAACTTCTGCTGCGCTATATCACCACTGCCCATCTCCCTTAAGACCAATGACATGGAAATACACTCATATTTATCAAGTTCTGGTAGGAATGGTCCCTTGTCTAATAAGTAATACCTTGCCCGTAGCAATTCTTAAATCCAAAGCATCAAAATATATATGAGTTTACTGACTTCACCCAGGTTCTTTTCGATTTCCTTCCCTAAATAAATTGTCATTTTTTGAAAGCCTATATGAAAGTCAAGAGAACTATCAGGATTAAAGAGCTCAAAAAAACTTCTAAATCAAACTCAGAATTCCCATCTCAGCCCTTCATCTGTACTTCCACCCTTATCTAATCTCTTCCATTAGATGATAAGCATTTTTTTCTTTGAGAAAAAGCTATCAGTTTGATGGTAAACTACCCTGAACTGCAATAAGCTGTCATTAACTCTGATGTGCTTCCAGTCTTTCACAGAAGACCTATACCATCCACATCCCATGGACCAGTTTAGATCCTGACCACATTAGACTTTATTTAATTTTAAATGTGTATATACACTGAAAGCACCAGTTCTGTTAGCACATTTTTCACAAAATTAGGCGAAGACACCATAAAGATAACCTTTCTTCCACCTCTAGCCTCCTTACACAGAATAATGCCAACATCTGGAAATAGTACAAAAGCTTTATATCACCAAGCAAGGTGGTAGTCCCACAGCCCAGCAGAGTAAACAGCTTTTCTTTTCAATAGCAGTATTTTCACATTTTCAATTATTTGCATGGTTTTTGTTAGCAGATACATTAAAAACGGCTAAAGAAAAAAAGCTTCCATGCACTTTAAACAGATCATCTACAAGGCTTTTAGACAAATACACAATATATTCAAAATTGAAATGAAACAATTTTTATGCACCATAAAAACTGATATGCTTCACTGGGTAAAAATGGATTGTTTGCCTTTGGAATAAATATGCTTTTACTCACAATCTTCCAGGCAATTAGCTAAACAACTGTTTTAATTAACGCTCTGGAATCTATCAAGCATTGAATTGTGCCATCACTGATGAGCAACAGTTAGAGCTGGTAGTCCAAGCACAAGGGAGAGGAATTCCAGCTCATTTCTAAATGTATTGCTTAACATCTCTGGACAAGTTTCCCTACCTTAAAATGACAATCATTATGTTACTGCCCCATGGTAACATGATGAATAATTAGTACAACCCAAGCACAAACAGTGTGGTGCTGCTGTGCCTACCTCAGAAGTGACATACAACAGAAGTTGGTTATGTCTTACTCTTTTTGAAATTTAATTCTGCTTTTCACATAACTTAGAAAAACACAACTTTGTCCTTCACTCGTGGCAGCAACCACAGTTTCCCTTCACGATTTGTAACTCTTTCCTCCGAAAAGATCTCCCTCCTGCAGTGTCCTGCCACCCCAGGGAGACACCTCCCATCAGCGGCAAGAGCAGCACAGGAAGGAGCTGGGTCTGCTGGGTGCCCGCTGAGCCAAACCAGAGAAAAGCAACACATGAGCCACAAACCAAGTCAGATCACAGAAGTCTCTGTTTTTAAGAAACAAACTAAAAAAACCCAAGGAAGCTGTACTCTTTTCTTTCATCAAAAAACTTCCTTGAAGTTAACAGCCAGTGATCTAGCTGAAAATGATTCCTACACTGTATTTCAGTTTCCAAAGCAAGGCACATGCAAGCACCTCATTGCTTTATTTCTGTCAAGTCCATTTTCTGAATGATGCGTACCAAAACTATTAAATTTGATTGTCAGATTCTAAAAAAAACATGTTTGATATTTATAGAAAAAAGAGGGGGGAAAGGAGCAGTAGAAATCTATATAGCAAGAAGGAATCAAAATTCCTCCCAGGATTACCTGCACTGCATTAGAACAATTGGCCTCTTATGCATAATAAGGAATTGCATACCATCTTCCTTTGTCTATATGTTCTCCACAAAGTAAGATCAATCACTGTGGAAAAAGGAATTTAAAAAAAGGTGGGGGCAGACTAAGTGGGTGTTTTATCAAAACCATCTGTAATTGGAAAGTAAGAAAGGTATGGTGATACTTCTGAGTCAGAAGGTGATTTGCAAAGTCCAATGGCTGCATTAGGGAACGTGAGACAAAAGCCTCTTTTTATATATAACTCCAGGCTTTATATATTTCACCTTACCTCTGAAGAAAGATTAAAAAGCTAGAGAAATGCAGATGGCCGTTTCTTTGTCAGTACTTTGCATTTCTCATTCCCAGCTTGCTGAATTCCAGATGTTTGCCAGGAACATTATCTGTCAATCACACTTAAAGTGGATGATCTAAGCTTTTACCATCAATCATTTATATTCCCTGCTGGATTTGTGGGCTGAGGACCTTTTCCACCATCAGCTCAGCATGCATTGGAAAGCCAAATAGTTTTCTGTCTTTTATGCTTCCTGTTTGTTTTAATTATAATAACAAGTCTCCAAACCCTGATATATTTAAACTGTGAAGAACTATTTTATAAAATCTTTTGTTTCCATATTTGTTCTTTCCCGATTTCCTCTCCACATCAGATTTGCTATTTATTTTATAAGTGAAAAGATGATTTCTCTGTTACCACTTCCAATTCAGCCTGAGTCAGGCATAAGGTCAAGCCACATCTACTCTGTCTCCTGAAAGCAGCACCAGTGATGAAGATCTGATTATTGCAGCTTAGTCGGGTGTTCTGCTGATTCTGAGAAAAGAACCACACTCTCGCATTACAACTGTACTGCCTTGATACCACAACAACCCTTGGCTCTTTCACTCTTACAAGAGCAAAGATTGAAGAGCTGTTCTCACAGACAGAAGATATTCTACTCTACTCCAGAAAAACATGACTCATGTGGAATATGTGTTTGGCTGATAACCTACTCAGTCCACTTTTGGGTTCTGGGTGTCTGAAGGTCCTGGTGCAGTTTTGGTGTGATAGCTGGAGGAGAAGATGAAGTGTTGCAGGTCTTCCAAGTCAGTATATGGGTTTTGAAGGCATTCGCATGAACCCATGGATTTTCAGGATATCAGACAAAATATTGGTGTTAGAATCATTCTCAAAGCAATAGTAATGGTTGTTACAGCAGCCAACAGCAGAATCTAGATCATGTCCCTTCCCGATTTGCCTTCGTCTGCATGTTTGAACAATAGAATTAGGATCTGGCACAGTCTATCCAAAGATCAGATAGGATGACCAGTCATTGCTCATGGTGCCTCAGTGGCAATGCAGCACGAAGCGTGTCTCGGCCATCAGGTGTTAGCAAACACAGTTATCTGTGCTGCTGATCCACAGTGGCTGCCACAGTGACTTTCCCAGCACAGCTCCCTGGAGCACCCACACTGGCCTGCACCCTCAGGATCTGTTCTCCACCTCCAAGCAGTGGGAGACACCAACTGCTATAAAAGCAAACACACAGATTTTCAAACTCCCTCTGTGACCACCACATGATTATTTGGCTTCAACGGAAAATCCTTCCCTTCTCCCCTCTTCCCTCCTTTCCTCCAAATCTAAGTAAGGCATGCATTTTAAACTTTCCCATTTTACAGTGAGGAGAAAGATTCAAGGAAAGTAAAGACACTAGAGCAAAAATAATTTTTCCCTTTGTTGCATTGTTTTAATGCAACAAAATCTGTCAGCCAGAAGAAAATTGGGCTACCATTTGGCATTGAGGTGGAGTATTCAGTATCTGTCCTACAGATGAATTGCACAACTTGACAGCCACTGAATAGCCTGTAGTTTGGTCCTCCAACACAGTACAGCTGGCAGGAGATGATGCATGGAAGTGATTTTCTGCTTTAGATTTTCTTAAGATTTCTCAAGTGCAAACTGAGACACGTAATGAGAAGAGAATGACCAACTGCACTGCAGAGAATACACTATTTTTCATTAACCAGAGGTTTTAATTACTCTTTTCCTCTAACTAGACCTCCAAAAAGCCTGACTATCTTTGCCACAGAAACCAAAGGAAGTGTTATGGAAATAACAAACTGAAGTTGCACTTTCAGTGATTTGCCTGGTACACAAATAGAAACACAGTGTATCTGCTCATGTTGTAAACCACAGCCTGGCAACATTTTGCAGACAGTTTACTACATGACTGCATCAATTTTCTCTGTTGAAGCACATTACTGTACAGACAAAATAAAAACATTTCTTTTAGAGATGAGTAGCAATAACATGATTTAGTTACAGCTAAAATTCCTATTATTGTTGCTATAATTAAGGTGTTTATTTGTCTCAGAATACAGAATGGATTGTATTTCACTATGTGAACACTCACCTACTGTGATGAAGAGCTTTAAATGTCAGCTGGGCCCTACCAGGTTTATTCACAAGAAAAGCCAGGAGGCTTCACCAGAATCTGTATCATTTATCCTTATTTGCATTGTAATGGTTACTATAAAAATGTTATAAATATGTGGCCAGTTTGTACAAACTCAGTAATGGAGTAGCTCAGGTAACTGGAGTCACAAATGTATCTGAATGTATTTGCACTGGTTAAATAATAGGAAAAACACAGCTCAATCTGTGTTGTCATTGCATGGGCAGTGCTAATTCTCTGACCAAGAAAAAGACCTATATAAGAGGCTCAAATTGCATTATCCTCTGAGTTACTTCCCTGATTACTTAGGGACAGGCTTTATGTTCTAGCTATTGCTTGAAACATACATTAAAGCCCCAAAATTTTATTATTTTATTTCAGACAAAAAGGATTCACAAGAGTTTAAATAGTAAGTTTTGTGTTCTGAAATACATGAAGTAAATTTTTGAAAACCTCATGATGAAATACATCTATCTTGTATTTAATTTTATTTAGTATTTCTAGCAACTCGTTCAGTATAAATTTAACAATGTTGCAGAAACATATCTCTGAAAAAAGTATTAATTTGAAATTTGGACAAAAAAAGAGAAAAACTAGAGTTTCATGAATTTTTTTCAATAATTTTTGACCTGTCTCTTCAGTGAAAAAAAATTATTCTTCCTCCTCCAAAATTCTGAAACAGAAACAAAACCCTACCCCCAAAAAATATGAAAATTAGTTCAGTGGTTCACCTGCCAGAAAGCAAGGTCTTTATAGAAAGCTGACTTCTTTGCTAAATTTTTAATTCCTACCTCTTCACACCTCTGGTTGGAGCACGCACACACACATGATGTGCAAGGCTTCCTAACACAGATATCCCGAGATATCAAGGGACATGCCGGAATGGAGAGCCTCATCCCCAGCACATCTCAATTTCAGCTGCCAGTGTCACGGATCATAGGCCAGACACTGCCCTCTTCCAAGGGGGACTTCCACATGAGCTGCTGTTGGACTATTTAAGAGCACATTATGCAAAGGTATGTAAATTCACAGCAATAAAACATGAAACGTGCCCAAAAGTTCCCTACTGAGGCCTCTGTTCACAGGGAACACTCCTCCTCCTCAGTTACTCCAGCAAGTCATCAAAAGTTTTAAAATTCTGTTTCTCCAATATCCTGCATAGTCTTAGACCATCTACAAACAGCAGTGGACAGGAGCTTTGGCAATTAGTGCTTTTTAATGTCTGTCAGAAATTAGACATAGAACAAACAAAAAGTCTCAAAAATGGCAACTCCTGATATCAACCCACCCCAGATGTCTGGAGGACAGGAATAAGGAATACTCTCTGTATGAAACCACCATGTGGGATAAACCTATATTTCTCAATAAGAGTTTTAGTGCTGCTCCTACATCTACCATGAAATTAAAATTTTGTATTGATGTAGACCTCTTTATGCCACCACCTTTTAGAAAGTTCAGCTGGATCTCCATCTGTAATGCTTTTGCTAAGTGTGCCTGGACACTCATTGAGCAAATCAGACTCTGAAAATTGTTCCTTCAGTGGATGTTTATTGAATCACTTCATAGAAACATGCAATTTGTCCAACCTGCCTACATAAATCAATCTAAAAAAAACCCCACCTTTCAACTATAAATAGAAAAAGCACAATAGAACTACCGAGGATAAAGATGGATTTTAATTTCAATCATTCCTTTGTCAAAGCACCGCTGGTGATATTTCAGTCTTATTCAACAGCACAAACAATGCTGTGATGTTAGATACTGTCAGAAAACTCTTAATGCCATCCATAATCCTGCAACCATTTCTTAAGCCTGAGAGCACAGCAGTTAGGCATTTTTAACACAGAGAGGTGTACCTAAATTTAAAATTCAGGTGAAAAATGAAGCACAGAAGTAAGGGACTTCTTCAAAGACTTAGAATTAAATAACAGGCTCTAAAATAACACAACTAATTTTGGAAAATGGTGTAATACACAGACCAGTTTAGTTTAGGGAAACTTGAGTTAGCTCAGGTACTAGGGATAGCCTAAAGATAGCAGCCTGGGCTCAGTTAACTTATCTGCCATCTTCAAGTCTGCTGAGAAGCAGTTTTCACATGCCTGTGTGGAAGTTGCCACATTCTCCACGGAGAAGGTCTAACACAGACAATACTTCTGCACTGCTATTGTCCCTCCTCTAAAATAGACCATCCCTGCAGCACAGTTGCCCTTGCAGTTTGCACTGTCCTATCTGGATGCAAATCTGTCCCACCAAAATCTGAATCAATCCTCTGGTGTCTACGTCTGAATGAAGTGCTTACGGCTAAATGAGTAAGCGAAAGCAATTGTAAAGAAAACAAACTATTATTCTTATAGCATTTCTTTAAGACTGCAATTAGATCAAATTAAATCAGCAGGAATTTCTCCACACAAAGCAAATGGAGCATTTAATATCCTGCTGAAACAAAACATGGCACATCAAGGTCCCCTACAACATCACGTTAAAACCACAGTCTCCAATCTTGTCAACTTTGTAGCTTCGTAAATAACAACAAAAGATCTGTATTCCAGGGTCATGCAAATTTCACTTCCTCAACTCCTGTGTGATCTTTAATGTAAATCTATGTGCATCCTTTGCACACTCCCTGCCCCCTTCCCAAAAAATCCCATTCTTGACGTTGTGTTACTGTACACTTGTGTACTACATAATATCTCCATTCTGTTATTGCCTTTCAGCTTTGATAGCAGCAAAAGGAATAGCAGCAGCAAGCTGACCTTTTGGAGAGCAATTGTATTCCTTGCTCACAATAAATTCCTACCTTGACTCCCCTTCCTGTCTCATTCACTTTACTTGCCCTTTGTGGAGCCAGCAGTTGGACTCAACAATTCTCACAGGTCCCTTCCAGCTCAGGATATTCTGTGATGCTTAACCAATAGTCAAGAAATAGGTTTATTCTTTTGAAAGTTTTTCATTTGAATAAAGATAGCAATAACATAAATGCAGAACAGCTGGAATGTAACACTTGGAATAAACTGTTTGGTGGGAGGGTGTTGTTTTTTCTTTTTAACTAAATCTTCTAGTAAATGCTGTTTTTCTCATCCAGTGCTCAGCTCTGAAGACCACAGTGGTTTTCAGGGCTTTGGTTTTTAGTTGCTAAATATAAGCTTAAAGCTCTCTGTCTCTAATCAATTCCACAAAACTAACCTCCAGTCTTACCTTCCATACACACATGGCCTCCTTGCAGGAAGTATCCAGACCACTTCAGCAGCTTTGAACATTTCATATAAGTAAAAATCTGCTGCTTAGTCAGGCCCTCTAGGAGTCATTAATTGACAAATTTTGCAGCAGTCTAAAAATTTAAGTACAAGATACTGCTTTCCCCACTGCTATCTAGAAAAATGTTTGTCACCCTAATTTTCAAGGGTCTTCTCCTTCCTCTTTCTAGATTTTTACTGGAATGTTTTCCTAAATGTCAAAAATTACCCCAATTTCAGGCAGAAAGACTTTGAACCAATTTGGATACTAACAAAGTCTCCTATCTAGCCCTTCCATGTATTTCCAGAAAATATGTACAAAAAGTTATTTTTGCTGCTATGACATTCTTTTCTGTAATTTTCATTAAACTACCTAAGCACACACGCAATTGGAGACATAGCACAGAAATTAGCACTTTGTCAAGCAATGGTGAGCAGAGATTTAAAAGGTTCAGACTAAATGGCTGGAGGGCAGTGAAGTGCCTCTTCCCCTGCATATTCCAAAGAAAGCTGCAGTCAGACCTTATGGTCTGTGCCTGGAACACAGTTAATTCAGGAGGAATATTTTTAAGAAGTTGTTTGATAAATTAAAATGTAGCCAATCTCCTGAGCATGAGTAGGTTTTAACTTTTCAGAGACCTGCAGCAAAGTCAGGTTTTCAGATGGTCAGTGTCTCAGCCTGAAAGATCTGCTCCAAAGCAGAGAAACTAGAGCTGCCAAATGAAGTGCACATAAACACTTGATTGTTTTTAACAAAGGAAACAAACCCTCACATTTTTTCTAACCACATCGGGGTAAATGGCTAAGTCTTTAAGTAAGAGTAGTTCAAAGAGATACTGTCAGTCTCAGGTGGATAAAGCAGCATCAGGCCAAGTGGGAGGGCTTAGAAAAGTTAAAAGCAAAGCCAAGATGAAAACATTCTCTTAATGGAAGTCCTGCATGACCTGTGCTTTGCTCAGCTCTCTTCAGGGCAGGGACTGTGTGATTTGTCTCAGTCTTCCTCAAAGTGCTGAGTGTACGTCAGCACTTCATCCTACGCAGTAACAGCAGTGTCAGTGGGAAAACAGCAAACTACCAAAACCAGAATTGTAACTCATCCAGGCAGCTTCCCACCAGCTAAACTTCCCTTCTACGTAATCCCACTCTCATACTTACACATTAACATAGAAAACATAGTAATAGACTGGCTTTTCTTGCTAAGTCTTCTTTTTCTGACTCATTCGTATTGGAATGAATCACAAATAAATCGATCACCTGGCTGAGAGGTCATTTTCTACCTTTTTGTTTCTGTTTCTTTGACGCACCAAATCCAAAGATTGTGTTGCATGAACATCAGTAATTTCTGTATTTTAGCAGAAATTTTGCATAAAATTCAAAACATGTGTCTTTCATCCCAACAAATCAAACTTCATACAAAATGCATCAATTTCTTTAAATTTTTACTCCAAACATGCAAAGGATTTGGGTTGGGTTTTTTTTTTTAATTTGCATATTTTTGTGTTTGTGTCTTAATTTAAATTAATGGGAAAGGCAATCTTAGGAGACACACAAAAAAAGTACATTTTTTCACTGCTGGCCTATGTGCAATTTCTTCCAACTCAGTACTCGTATTAATCCAAGTCAATCAAAGTCAGTGCTTTGTTCTAAGAACATAAGCCTGAACTGAGAATATACCTGTCTCTGGGGTATTACATGGAACTGATTTGAAGGATATTATGCAAGTGTACACAATACACTCCAGGGCTACACAATACACTGTCATATGCCAGTCTGCAAGGTTAAATGATTTCAGAACTTGAAAATGTTTCCTATGAATTGGATCCTTTAAGGATTAAGTGCAGTTTGCCTTTGGTCTACATAATGCTGCACAGCAGTCCCACAGACCGATCTGGAGTTGCAATTAATTTCTCCACTGTAAGGAAGATACAGGCTACACTGCAAGCTGCAGAGGCTGCTTTATTATGTGGCAGCCAGAGCTGAGCAAATAATTCACCTTGAATAATTTGTGCACTTATTTTTTTCATTTTCATTTCCAGAATGCCTGAAAGAAGATTACAGTCTCTGCAAGATACCTGTTAACTAAAATTACCCTGTGGAATTCCTCACATGGTTTGCTGCTACATGCCCGATGTTCACAGCTACGTTTGGTTGTGACTGGTAAATGAAACTTATGGCATAAGTTGTTCTGGCTGAGTGATCAGCAACAGTCATGTTTCTTGTACAATGCACTTTCTTCCCCTGTGTAGTACTTTGTTTTGTCTGGTATATATTCATCAAGAACTTGGCAAGATTAGCTAAATATGAAATTAAAAAACAAACCCAAAAACAACCAAAAAAACCCCACCCCAAAACGTTGCCTTTAACAGCTAAGAAAACTGGGAGTACAAAGAAGTTAGAGAGGAAACCTTGCCCCATCTCCTGGAGCACCCTTCAGTAGTGTGGTGGTAAATTACACAATGCTGAAAGGAAAAAAAATTCAACTGATTTAGAATAGTGAAAAACTTAGTTAAATACATAGTATCTTTTCAGGATGGAGAAACCTTCAGCAGAAGTCTTCACTGCCCAGGGGAGGAAGGTACACACGTGGGAAGGAAAGGGATTCCTTAGTCCAGAAACTGAAACATGAAAATTGACGCACATCCAAAACGAAATCTCACAGAATCGCAAACAGATCCCGCTTCACTTTACTTTCCTCTCCACTTACAATATTCACAAAGAAAATGACAGAACTCACCAACTTTAGTGAGAGCCAGGGAACTGACTCCAAATTTAAAAAAGAAAAAGGAAGAAAAAGAAGAAAATAAAAATTTGTGGAGGGAAGAGGATCAAGAGTTACATCCCAGGACAAGAGCAAGAACAAAATACTTCTATTCATCCAGATACCAAGGGAACAGCCTCATCTATCCGTAGCTACCACTCTGCAGCAGCAGAGATTAGGAGTTAGGTTTCCTTAACACTAATTCCTCGAGCAATCTCGGCTGAGTGTTTTCTAAAGTGAGTACTATGAAAAAAACTCAGAAGTTACCAGTAAAGATGAGGAGAAAATTGGTATCTTTAAAGAACATCTAAAAAAAATTCGATCCCAGTGCTTTTTACCTATGCTCAAATAGAGCAGCAAGACATTTTGAGGTTTTCTTCTCGTGCTGAACCCAGGTGGTGGCATTAAGGCACACAGACTGAGAGGTCTTAGTTTGTGTTCTACATTTGTCATGTTAATTCATGAGAGTTCAACACGGCAAAAGGTAGCAAGATCTTGATGTGCAGCACAGACAAGCAGAAGTTACAAATAGCACATAGCACTGAACAGCACAGGTGTTCAGAACAAAAGAGATTCAGTTATCCTCCAACTTCTCACCTTTTTATCTTCTTGTGTGGCACAAAGTATTTCAACTTGATTCCCTAGGACTCTAAACTTACCCTATGCTATACATGCAATCCTGTTCAAAAGCAGAGAAAAATGAAACTCAGCATATTTATTAGCCCCCTCATTTTTCAGTAGACATTCATCTTAGGAGAGCTGAGTGTATGTGTTCAGAAAAAAGTAACATTACCAAGATGTTTTATTCTCTTTTTCCAGGCTGCTATGAGTGACAGGTACTGGATTAAGCCACCATGAGAATTTACCTTATCACAAAAGGGTTTGACAGAATCAAATGATAAGTATCACCTCCTCAATGCTCCAGCCACCCCATGATTCATCTACATCTATTGGATTATCCTACTCTTTTCTGTTAGCTTTGCCTCAGAATGCTGTTCACACCCCTATCAGTTTCTTTTCAAGGCCTCCAACCCAAAGCTGCCATTCCAAGTTAACACAAATCGGCTCTAAGTGTTTTAAATTACTTTCTACTTTAAAATAGATAAATATTATTTCAACATGACATCTTAAATAAATCTAACTGGAAAAATGCCAGAAAAGTAGATTATTATGGGCAGAGGGAGTGGGAGTGAGGCAGGGAAGCCAGGCACTTCAAAAACAAGTTTTCTGAAGTCCTGAACGGAACTTCTAATTAAAAGAGATGTGCCAAGACAGGGAGAACCCCAAGAATGACCAGGGCCCCATGCTGTAAAATTTCCATTGACCAGATGAAACAGGGTTGAAGCAATCTGGAAACGAGATGGTTGCCCTTTAAACCTCTCCAGGCTGTGGCTAAACAAACTTACTTGAAGCTTTTTAAAGAATGAGTAGAAGAGGCTATAAAAATGCTGTACATATCTGTATTTGCGCACAATGCATATCAGCAGCTCTGAAACTCACCTAGTATAGCAACGACTTCATCATCCTGGATGACTTCCAAAGAGCCCGAGACCACGAAGCAGAGGCTGTCGACGCTCTCCCCAGCGTGGTAGATCAGGTCTCCTGGAGCGCAGTGCACTGTCTGAAATTCCATGGCGAGCGCTCGCAGGCACCCATCGCTCGCCAGCCGGAAGGCAGGGTGCTCCTTGAAAACCTTGCGGTTCAGATGCACGCAGATATCTGCTCTCATGTCCTTAGGGCATATCTGCAAAACCTGAGCGGGAAATCAGGCAGTCAGTTCCTGTGCATGGCTTCTATGTGCCTGCTGTGGCTAGTTTACCAGGCAAGGTTTAAGAACTACTTTCCTCCTCCTTACAAAATTTCTAATCTCAGACTGTAGGTTTATTTTTATATTATTTATCCACATACACCACAATACTAACTTAGTCTACTTTATAACATCTGTAGGAAAGCACTGTTTTCATCTCAGCAACATGCTCTGCTGGATATTGAACTACCAGAAGGCCTCAGGTTTTTAAGACAATAAAACTTATGAGCACAGCAGTACAGAAAGTGTCGAAGAAAAGCTTCCTGAAGGATTGTTTCTAGAGGGAAGGACCCTTTTTTGATAGGCAGATTCCATGAAAAGCCAGCACAAGTTATATGCTTTAACAGCTAAAACAAATTATTTAAAGTTGAATTAACTCAGAACATTGAGAATTGCAGGTATTCAAATTTACCCCTCAGTGGCACTAACAAGATTTTGTTTACACAGGAAAGGGACTTTAAGGTATGATGCTGTTTTGGGCAGCTTTTGATCTTCCAAACGCGATGTTCCTCATGGCAATTCATGATGTGTGCTCCTAAGAGAACACGAGCTGATGCTCAGCACAGCGGGTAGCAGCCAGGGCCATTTCTGAAGCGTTTTCATATAATACGGACAGCCGAGTGGAAAGAATACAAAATCACTGCTGCACGTACAGATTAAAAGTGGAAAGAAGTAACACAAACAAGGTTTGGGGATAACAAAATCCTTGGGGGATGGTCTATGATGAAGCACATCCAGGACATATTACTTGAGAAAAACGTTGAGTAGTCTCAGTCTGTCTCTTTTTTTTTTTTTTTTTTTTACTGTTTTCTTAGTAAAAACTATTCCATCCCATTAAGGAACACTCTGGTTGAGCTTCAGAGTTACTCCCACACATTTTCCTAGATGGAAAGAGAAGACTGTCTCACTGCAAATACTCCTGAAAAACATAAAGGTAACACAGGAAGCACGATGGCCATGCCTATACTTTGGGGTTCTGTGCAAGATCTGAGCAGAGAATCGAGCTCATAATTCTGTGCATGGCACTGGTTCCAGACATCATGCCTGGTACTCCAAAGACAAATAACTCTACCACCAATATCATCATCTCTGGCTCACCTCCAAACAGACCTTTTATTGCAGATATTACTTCTAAAAAGAGATGTATTTCTATAGTGCTTAGGTGAAGGGCACTCATGGATGATTTTTCTTGGCTGCCCTGTACAGAAGAGCTGCCAAACCTGCCAGTTCTCAGTCTTCCAGGCTCACAGAAACGGGCTGGGACAGCAAGACCAGCATTTAACATGGAACACAGGCAGTGCCTATATCTGTCTTTTCCAATATCTCATTTACTCTGGCGACAAAAATGTTCTCTAGTGGCATACTCGTGCCTGATTTTACCACTGGAATTACACACACTTTGTAGTTACCTGAATATCACATACAAAAAGGGTTGTTGTAATAGAAATAGTAGCAAAAAGCCCTGAATATACAAGAGAATATTTAAAGTGATGCTGTTATCTAAAACTTTTTTGGTATAGCAGTCTCAGAGGAAGTGAACTAATTTTCCATTCTCCATTTAAAAAAGTTTCTCCAAACTTCACAAAAATGAAAGGGATTAAAGGCATTTGAGAGTTACAGACAAACAGAAGGCGGCTCCTTTTTTATGGGAGGTAAGAAATATATCTTCATGGATCAATTTCAGAATCTTTCAGTAGCTCTTGGTTAAATTTTGTTGTACTGGCATTTTCTAGACTTGTAACTTAGCATGTCTGCAGTTAACACTGAACTGACAAATCTGTGGCCTACAAAATAGTGATAAGACCAGTTCTGTGCTCAGTTCATATTTAAGTCTGTGCCTCATCTGTGGGAAGCTGCGCTGCATTTCAGAGGAGCACAACTCCCACTGTTCTGTCTCACGAGCAATACATGTTTTATTCATGACAAGACATCCCAGAAGTTATACACAGGCATCAAACCAACAGAGCTCAGACCTGGGAGTTTATGGATTGGCACAGCCAGCCATAGCTTTTGCTGTGCAGATGAAAGCTGAGTTCTTGGTTTAGGAGTCAGGGCCAGCGGCACTTCAGCTATGAGCACACCAGTTACTGAAAACAGCACCGGATTAAGCTCTTTGGTGTCCTGACAATTGGAGACTTTTTTCCTGTTTATTAAGATAATTCTCAAAGGCTACACTGGGAATTGTTGTGCTTGGTTTGGTTATTCTGATGTCTCCAAATGCATCCTTAAAGCATTTCTCTCCTAATCAAAGGAAGCCAAGAATGAACTTTGAAGATAAGCTAAAAAAAGCCCCCATGTTTTACATAGCATTTTTTTCTTGTTGTTTTGTTAAAATGATGACAGGAGTTTGTAATTGGGGCTGAATGAAAGCACCAGCACTCATTACACTATGTGCCCTCAGATGTCTCTCCACCTTCCCCAAATGCACCTACCTCAAATCACAACCCCACACAAAAACAGATTGTGAGAAATCATGCAGAACAGCTCCTAACCAGTGCTATCCAGCACCAAAACACCATTTCTTTCTGAAAGCTAGTGTGACAGACAGTGCTTACAGGATCATGTCTGGAATCTAAAAGTGGCAGATATGCTGAAGACCATTTAGGACAGCAAACAGTGCCCTGTGTGTCCCTCAGTCTCCAGACAGCTCAGTGCAAGGCCACATCTGTTCTACTCATTCATAAAGATGCTTTAACAGCTGTACAGAAATGACACTGTTTGCTCTTTAACTGCATCATCCACAGTTCAGAATTAAATTAAGCTGCCAGCCAGAAGGCTGGTGACCAGAGCACTGGTATGATTTCCTGAATGATCCACCCCACAAATCACGTCTCTTTACAAGCGGAAGAAAAACAGTATCTATCTCTACAAAAGCTGGCAACTAGTATGAAAGTGACAAGGAGTTACTTTTGTACATTTGTTCTGGTGAAAGGCCATCTGTTATTTTACAAGACGCATTGTAAATTCAGTGAATCAGAATGATAACATTTGCCTAACCTAAGGTAGATTTCAAGCAATACATTATTAAATACTTCCAGTTTTCATTAATATCTTTAACCTGCACACAGAATATTACATTCAAATTCTACAATGACAAAAAAAGTTACTTTGTTTTCAGGCCCACGGAGCTGCAAACAACCTCACAAGAAATATTGCGAAAGAATCTCATTTGGAAAAATTGTGAGGTTGTGTTACAATCTGGAACTTGTTATTTACTTATCACCTTTATTTATTGTAAACCAAGCTTTTTCCTTTATAATTTTTTATACCATTTCATGCCATTTCTCTAGCAAAACATACATACTTTTACCACTAGCATATGTCAGTATGACAGAATAGCTGAAATACTGTATTTGAAAGTTTAAAATTAAGGGAAGCTACTACTTAGAACTATTTAAAGAATATTTGTCTCCTTTACTAAGACAGTACCTCCTGTTTATTTTAATGGACTACTTTCAGGATGTGACTTCTTTCCTCGCAGTTTAATTTACTTACCTTTTCAGTATCTATTCCTCTGGACATTGACCAGGTGGAAACGATGTAATCCATCACACGTTCACTCAGCCCTTTAGGGACCTGGTAGAGCTTTAAAAAGTCCCGGACGCTGTTCAGCATTTCATGGTATCTGTTTGTGTTAGCGTACATTTGCTGAAATATGGTTGTCACATTACCAAAAATGGTGGCATACAGAAGGGCTGTGAAAAAGAAGAAAAAAAACACAGAGATAACACATGATAAGTTGTGATGATCAGTCTGTGTTCCACCAGCCTTTAAGACTGGAAATGCTAGGTCATAAAAATGTATGCAAATACCAGTGCTTTATTAGGAAGGCCTGATGAGCACAAGCATTTTATAGGTCACCTTCAGCACTACAAATTGAGGACCACCACCTATTTTTGTGAGAGCAAGTCCTGCATCAGAGTTCCTAAAACCTGACTGCTTGTCTTTGTCCATCGAACAATTCAGTAGTACCCAAAACTTTAAGAAACCACAACAGAAGACAGAAGAATTTTAAGAGAAACAGCTTGACAGCAAATACTTTAATTTTTCGTCTCAGGTTTATAGCGCCGGTGTTGAAATACCATCAGTGACAGATTTCCAGGTTTTAAGTGCATTATCACAGTAGTAAGCTGAGTCATCGTTACCCACCTCTGTGTGACAACAACAATGCATCAAAGTAGAAGATGGAATATGTAATAAACAGCTGCCATGGGTCAGTAATTTATAGACATAAGTTTAATAATACATAAAAACTCGCATTACATTTTATATTTTTCAGGCAAAAGAACAGCAAGGCCTGAGGCAAGAGCTAGAGCCCTCAGAGGCAGACCTCTGCACAGCCCTCCTGCCTGCACGCAAGACAGTTGTGAAGCCAGCTGGTTCATCAAGATGGGCTTAAGAATAAACACAAGGAAGGAAAAAAGGCAGTGTTTCCAAGCGTGGAGAGAAGCAGATGAAAACACACAGGACTTGAGAAGATCCATCTGCTGAAGCCCAAGACAGAACAGCAGGCTGGTGGCAGCCTCAGCGGCCAGGTTTGATAGCTTGCAGAGGCTGGGGCTGAAGCTCCTCCAGCCAATCCAGCCCTGAATGAAATAGAGAGACAGGAAGCCTCAAGGGGAGCTTTCCTATGTTGTGAGTCAGGTCAGTGATATGTGACAGGTTGGCTGTAGAGGGAGAAGAACAGTCAGACTGCAGATGTGATGATAACCACCCGTAAGTGCTCTGGCTTGCTGAGTAAGTTCTTCCTCTTAATCATTTCCTGTCCCCCAAAACAAGCACCAAATTGTGAGCATCATATCTCGCCCACTTGAGAAAAAAATAAATAAATGAGAAGCCATATTTATAAAAAATATATTTTGCCTTACTGAAGTACCCCTTTTTGCTCTTTATTTACTTCCTCACCAGCTATTAAAAAAAAAAATCTTTAACCCACTCCTTCCTTTGAGAATGCTGCTTTTTATTCAGGTCAGTGTTATAGGCAGATATCCTTAAGCCAAATAATATGCTCTTGGGTTCTATGACCAACAAAAACCTTCGATATTATGCAAAAGAAACTTATGGGACTGTCTTTGCCCTGATCATCAAGAGATGTAATTTAAGTTTAGGTTTGCTCAAGGCCTCTACTCTGCTGATTTTCTGCAGAATTCCTTCTTGATGCTGCATGACTTCTTTTCTTTTTACGAGTTTCTGTAGAGAACAGTTCTCCCCTTTTCCATCAAAACCTCTGTACAAACAGTTATAAAAATATGTAGAAAAATGTGCACACTCAGTTTAAAGAAAAGTGGAGAGCATGAATAGGGGTACAGTGACCAGAAACATATATTTTCCCTGTTTAACCTTAACTCGTGCCTGAGCAAAACCATACCAGGAAGCCCAATGCAATGAGTAGAGAAGAATGATAAAATGCGTTAAAAAACAGATTTGCCATAATAGCTCCTTAATCCATGAGTATTTTGTATTAGAACAGCATTACCTCTCTCTAAGCAAGTCCTGGTTTGCTCTCTGCTACGCAGATGCAAACATGACTCTAACAGGAGACCGCAGCAGCACAAGGCAGCCAGCACAGCACTGACATAGGTGACAAATTAGGGAGAGGGTGGAAAGCAGATTCTTATCTGTAGATTTCTGGACAATCACACTTGTGTCCGTACAGCCCTCTCTTTGCTCTCTGGCAAACAGTGAGACCTGGGGGTTCAGGTCCTTGGCATGTACAGCTCCATGCCAGCGAAGGTAAAATGGAGTCCCCACTCTGTCCCATTAACGTCCAGCTACATGAAGCCTAAAGAAAAAACAGAAGTTTGATCCTATATTTTGATTATTATGAAGCAAGCAATTTCCACTGCAAATTGCAGCTCCAGTATGACAATTATCTTGGCAAGAAAAATTATTCCTGCCTAGATTAATTTTTTTAATTCTCAAACTTACAATTCTTAATTTATCATCAGCTAACCATTTTATTACTATTAAAGACACATTAAAGCCCAGGATTTTTGCAGCCTAATATTGGGTAGATACATTAGCATATTAAACCTTGAACTCCTCTGCACAGAAATAGCTGGCTGTGTGCCTTTCCTTCCTTTCAAAGGAATAATGAAATGAGCCCACTGCAGTAGACTGCAGCCCCAGAACAATTTCAGAAACACACACTCTACTATGGGAAGAAAGTTGGGCTATTTATGACAGAGCAAAATCTCCAGCATCTCCTTTCCAGGAATGTCAAGATCCCTCAGAAATTATATAACCCTCACCCCCTGACGTTAATATTCTTTTATGACAATAAAGAAAAGCATGTTGTCCCCAATAATGTGGCTGCTCATTTACACTGCAGTCTGTGATACCCCATTTAAACCAGTGCTTAAATAACGTCACAGATAGGACCATAGTAATTGCAGTAGCAAATTACCCACAAGTGAATCATGAAGGTCAGACACAGGTTGGAAAGGTCACCAAATCATCTGCTACTTTTAGTAATGTAACAAGGAAGAATTGAGAAATAAATACAAGCCAGTGTAGGTCTCAGCTACCACAGTAAAAGACCTAGGGTTTGATTTTAGAATTATAAGAGGAAGAATTTCTATCTGTAAGAATGAGAGGTTTACAATTACCCCAATTACAGATGTAAGTGCTGCATTTGGTTCCTGAGATGAATCATCAGATTGATGATGATTTGTTCAAAATGCACTCATCCAGTGGCCTCGCACACAAAATGTGTGCAGAAGAGCTACACAGCAACAAGTGAGACCAACATCAACTAGTGAACAATCTCTTATATCTTGCCCTCAAGACTTGCAGTGCTTTCTGAAAATGAACTGCCTTCATTTTTGCTGTCTGGAAAGCTGATCTAGAAAGTCTGTCTGTCTGCATGTAAATTCCACTTAACAATTAAAAAACCCAAATAAACCCCTTTTACATACTGCACTAACCTAAGTACTATTCAAAGAACAAGCACCTGCATTTGCAAATAGTAGATGATTTAAATGTATAATTGCACTTCTGTTTCACCAACAAGTTCCTAGTATACAACAAATTATTCAGTTCATAGAAGGCTGAAAGCACAGCCTTGAAAATCTGTTGCAATGTATCACTTCTTACTGAATATGAAATACCACCATAAATTAACCACAAAAACTGCATGTCTCAAAGGCATTTTTCAGATAACACATTGTGAGGTCACACAAAATTAACATTGATCAGATAAAAAGAAAATCAGAAATTAATTGTATGGATCATCTCATAATTATATGAGAAAATGACATTATTTTCAAATGTGCAATTAGAACAATGTAAGAGCTTATAATTGCTTGAGATTAGGGGTCTTGATTAGTGGTAATTATGCCTACTTATGGGTAGAGAGCATGGAGTTAAAAGGAAAACACTGAACTGTTAAATACAATATGCAAGCAAATACCAAACTGAACAGGTATCTTAAAGAATTGTTTACAGAACTAGTTGTGATAGAATTGTTATTTGTAGTCTTGCAATCTGATATCAAAGCTCCTAAAGCGAGATGTACCTATCAAGTATCTACACAGCATTCTAGAACAGTACAGACAGACCTAGAGCTGCTTAATTTGCTACTCCTTAGGAAGCTTTGTGTATTATAAAGTTTCCTATTTGTAATCTTTTATCTACCTTTTGTTTTTTTACTAACACAATGTATAAAGACATAATTCCATTTAGCAAGTAAAGAACAAATGTAAACAACTTAGCCAAAATCTAATAGTCAATTAATTTTCTGCACTTCATGACTTTTCACAATATATATCTAGAACATTTTCACCTGTTATAAAACGAATTACAATTGCTAGTCTTAGCATGTACACCACTTCCTGAATTTCACAACCTGGGAAAAAGACATTTTTTAAAGTAAAAGTAAATTCCCAGAGGAGCTCTCCCCTATGGTGTCCCAGTAACTGTTAAATCCTGCTCTTCCCACGGCTCTCTGTTCTCCTGGACTGAAACAATACACCGCTCCACCTCCCTCTTTCATGCCACCAGCTTCTAATTTGCACCTCCGAAGCAAGGCAGTAGCAATGGCAAAGATCAGAGAACTGGCACACCACTGAGCAAGTCTGAAAATCAATTTAATGGCCAAGAGCAAAGCAGAAAGCCTGAATAGGCCACGAGGGACATGCATGTGAAACCATGTGGCACAAGCACTTGACTTCTGGGATGAAAGATGAGAGACCACAGGCAAATTTTATTAAACTCCTAGTTGAATTCTACTGCAAATCTTTTCACTCTCATCATCACATTTGGTGAAATCACCCTGCTGGCAGCAAAATTGGGACAGAGAAGGACAACAGTGGGCTCCAGCTACAGTGGAAATGTCTCCCCTGCAGAAGGGTAGGACACCAGTGAGGACACAATTGATTAAGGCTAAACAACAGAGCATCAGCACATGGGGTTTTTCATCTTCCCATCACCAAAAAAAACAAGAACTGCAATGAAATGAACGTCAGAGACATAAACAAGGGAACAGCTGCTCTAAGAAGCCACTTAGGCAACTACCAAGGACTAGAGGAGTAGAAACATCTGTGCACCTTAAAATAGGCTGTCTGCAGTGTGTAAGGGCAGAAAGGGAAGTTAAGAACAGCTATGGAACAAACACCACACGCAGCTCCTACTGCTTCTCTCCTCACACCCCTTCCTAACTCTACAAAATAAAAGCAGCCTGCTACTACAGCAGCACAGACATATAACCTCCTCTTATTGACTTGCAATCACTTATATTTTGCCAGTTTAAGACTTAATATAGAAGAACAGAGGCAAGTGTTGGTAAACTACCAAACCTTCCAAAGATGCTGAACTCCAGCATCCTTTAGGATGCTTCAAAGCTGAGGGGTTTTTTATTTCGATCTCAAAGCACCCACACAGTTGATAGCAGCAGTCACAGGTGTTTTGGCTTGCAAGCATCATGCACAGCACAACCCTCTAACAGGTTTTGCTTTTGCCTTCAGCATGTTTGGGCTAAGATAAACAGCATGGAAAAACACAGAGCAAAACTGATCAGAAGAGCAATCAGAGCCAGAGTGAGTACAAGCCACTAGAACAAACTTCAGCATCAGCCTTGTAAGAAAGCTCTTCAACATAAACAAACTGACTCCAAACAAACTCTCTCCAAACTGACAGAGAAGGGCCAACACCACTCTGCTCTCTATGAAAGGCTGCATCTTGGATCCAAGAGCCTGCTTATGAAAAGAGAGGGTGAAGCCTCCTGCCAATCCATACAAAGGAAGGATGGGAGCTATTACCTCCCTGGCCAAGGCTCCTACCTCTGCACAGCAGCACCTGAATAAATTAACACAGTCCCACTAATTAACACTGTAAAATCTGGATTTTGACAAATTGAGAAGTGTCCAAACAAGTAAAATGGCAAGAATCCTGATTCACAAAACTCATCACTCATTTGTTTTGACAGCTACAGTTTAGTATTGTATTTACCCTGAAAGGTGCCAAGAGTCACCAGAGGGGGATTTAATGGCAGCTATAGACTCCACTGCAGCCAATATGCTTGCAGAAAAGCAGATTACTAAGGTAATCAGATGCACAACAAGTCAGAAGTAGCCTGTGAGGACTTAGATGTGTTCTTGATTGTGAAATTAAGGGATAAGAATCTGGTCATACATTACATTTCTGCTGTAAAAGGACACCAACAGAAGACAACAGAAGCATAATGCCAAAAGGAATTAAAGCAAAGAGCATCCTGGATACAGTGAGACTTCAAGCTGATAGACTTTGAAATCCCTAACCATGAGCGTCTCCCACTCTCAGGGGTTGCACACTCTTATTCTATAAACAAACAGCACTTGCAGACCAATGACTTCACCTGAGTCTTCTTACTTAAATTACCTGAAGGCATCCATTTCTCTGCGGGGCCCAGCACTTCCACTGACCAGTGAGTCCCAATGGGGGTAGCATCACTTTACATCCAAAAGTGCAACACAAACCAGACAGGAAATATGTTCTGCCTCAACTTACAGGTAAATTCTTAAACCTAACAGAAAGCTATGGCTAACTCCAAACACAATAACACCTAGCCATTAACTGAAATGAGTGCCTTAGACCTTGATGGCAAAAAGACCTTCTAAGAACCAGCACAGTTTAATCAACGAGTCCACAGAAAACTCCTTGCAGAATCAATTTATTACAGTCAAAATATAACAATATGGGACAGCAAGATCAACAGGCAAGATTTGAAATGGGAAATGCCAGCACGATAAATCAAAGGTAAGACTAGAGAAAAATGAAGATTCTACAGAAAATGGCACTTCCCAGTTACCTCTCCAAATTTTATTCCCCACAAGATAGGTTTATCTCTGATAAGGTAAAACAGAATGGCAAGAAAATGTACCAATTTTCACAACTGGTTACAACAACTACAATCCCTGTAAAGAACAGCATATTTACCACATCTTCAGGGATGTCATAAGGGATTAGTCTAGAGCAACACTGAAGTACACATGCTCAAAACATGGAGCATCATCAAGATCTTGCCCGATGTGCCAATTTGATTACCAAGAGGAAACTAAGTGTACAACAGATAACAGCTGCAAGAACTATCTCTATTCCAAACATACAGGGGCAGACTCCCCAGTGGGACAATTTACCAACACAGGATGACTTCAGCTCAATGTATTCACTAGCAGGTTTTGCCATGATGAGAATTAATAAAATGTCAAATCTGATTAAATCCTCAGCAATTTGTGAGAAAGGACACTCTTTTACTGTTTTGTAGAATTTTATGGACAATAAAATTTAAATTGTCTAGAAAATTGAAATGGATTTCCATTTCATTTCCCAGCACTAATGAACAGATCAGCATTTAAATGACGACTGAGCCATTTAAGGGCATCATTTTTCTTCTACAGTTTATACAGGGTAATGCACGGCAATTTTCAATTACTTGGTTAAAATTAAATCTCCAGATACTGCTTCTAGATTTTTACTCATTTGCACCAATATGAAGGCTTTTGCTTTCAAAGCTCACTTTTATCTACCTTCAACTTAGCTGAAATGGTTTCCCCCAATTAAACACCAACTCTCCTCATTTTAAAATCTATTACTGAAATAGAACTACGCAAACAGAAGAACAAAAATCAAAAGCCACAATTAGGAAAAGTTCTCTCCGTGTAAAACTGCTTACCTACGTAGTTGTCAGCGTTCCTCTGTTCACCCTATCTCCTGTGTGACTTGTATGATCCTTTCAACAAGGCCTTGCAGGAGGGAAATCTACAGACACTTAAGGAGATCATCTGTTGTCCAGACTTTCTGGTCCTTTCCCTACAACGCTGCCACATGTTCTGCTGGGCTTTGCACTGCTGGCTGAGGCCACCAACTGTTGGCAACTATTGGGCCTGATTTTGCAATAACCTATCCATGGCCTTTGGGAGTCCAGAACTGGACCTGAATTTTGTACACCAGGACCACCATCCAGCACTTATATGTACAGATTTCTGAACAAAATTTGCCCACATCACTGATGCAACTCAAGAGTTTAATGGCTAAAGTCACTTGCAACGTTCAACCAAAATTCTCTTGTCTTCTTCCTTTCGGTCATTGCTCCAACCTCATTCAATTAATGTACCTTACATTTGAGTGCGATATTTAGAGTAATTCTTTGTTCCAAATGATAATTGGATTCAGGTAGTTTCTACTCCCACCAGAGCACGCCGGTGGGAAGTTCATAGCTGGCTACATTTCTTGCTGAGCATGTTCAGATCTGAATCCACCAGTGAGACCACAAGGAGGAAGGACCTAAGGCTTTCTCTGAGACTCCAGAGATCTCATTTCTCATTAGGCTTAAAACCTCTACTCAGCTGTGCTTTAAACACCACTGCAAGGTGTGGGCATGTCTGCCTGTGATGAAAATTAAGGACACAATTTGGAAAAATACCAAGACAATGCATTTCTCTTCAACCACTAACTTTCATCCAATGATTTACAAAAGCTTCTGCTGTCTATGTAGCAAGTACAGCACAGTCTTTTTTTAGGCTTTGTCTTCTCTGAGGACAAAAGAAAAGGTAAAATTGTAATGCCTATAAATTCCCCCAATATAAAAGCAGAGTGGGATGGAGGTACTATGGTTCCATTGTGAAGTTGAGCAGAGGTGGATGGTGGAGTGCTGGCCTCAACCAGACGGCTGATGGAAAAACTGCATGTTCCTTGTCTTACAGACTCCAGAGAGAAGACACTTCTTTGGATTGACTGTATTGTCCCCAAACCTAAAACTAGTTAAACCAAAGCCTGCAAACAACCAAAAGTGTGTAACTGGAAGCCGGCGTCTTCCGTAGCTCACCTGGTTTACAGCCAGCAGGCCCTTCAAGCTGGCTTTGCTCCGAGCAGTCACACTGCAAAACCAGCACTGAACACACACCAGAGAGGTTGTGCTAATCACCCAGGAGCTGCCAGGTCTGCTCAGGTGACAGACCGGCCAGCAACAGTTAAGGGCACGGCTGCACCTGACAGGATTAATGGATACTGGACATAAGGACAACAATTACTTCTCAGTTCAGATCTCTTCTACTGTGAAATTAAGCCCCTAAAGCTATTGCACTTAACTGGACTGTGCTGCACCTGTCTGCTTTGCCTCTCCGCAGCTCAGTCTGAAGCTTTTGATGCAACAAAACCTTGGTAAGCCAGCCTGGGGTGTTGTTACTTCAATAACCACAGCCAGACTGCAAGGTGCTCATCACCGATCCTGCCAATCCCTTCTTGCACATGCACAACTTCTACTTCTGCGTGCAACAAGTACAAACAAGCAATGTGACTATATTCTACACAAGGTTTTCAAACACTTCCCAAACAAACCTAAAGACAAAGTGGTCCAAAACCTCCCCTTTTCTGGTATCACTAAATAGTTACAAAGATTTAACGGTGTTCATAACACAAATAAGATTAATGAAGTTTGGAATAATGTTGACTAAACCAATGAGGTCGGAGGCAAAGATGACATTTACAGATGAAGACTAATTTGGGGTGGTTAATGAATAATTGTCACTGGAATGACTAGGTCTGAATCATGCTCCTCCCACACACTAATCACAGGTGTGCTTGCAGACCTAAATCAATAGGTGCACACAGTATGTACAGGAATGTGATATGGGAATAGTTCATAGACTGTGGCTTCTCCAGGGGACCTGCTTTACTGACAAGTGAAATGACAGGCTAGTGAAGACACAGATGGCTTATCAAAAAATAACTGGAACAACTGTCTGGGGTTTTAATGACAAACCATGGATTACTGCATGCAATACTTGCCTCTGGAGTGGTGAAGAGGGTTACAGCCTAACTCTCCGAAATGGCTATTCATTTCTGTTCCTATGGCTCCAGTCTCAAAAGTACTTCTCTTCCAGGCTGAGTCTGCTGTTTTATTAGAACTCAGCAGGACTAAAAGCAGCAGTAAACATGCATACAGCTGGGAGTTCCACACCTCACTTCTAAAAAGGATTATATTTATCATTATATTCAGGGGTAGATGTTATTGTGTAAGAGATACTGCCTAAATACCTTTCTAAAGTAAACATCACATGGAAATCATCTGACATCTAAAAGATGTCAGGCAGCTGCATTTTGTGCTTTGGTGAGTTTGTTAGCAAGCCACCACAAAATGCAAATATATTTGCACATAAACAAACAAATACAGTCAGAAGTAAGGATGTATTACTATCCCACTGGGACCTTTCCAGAGAACTATTCTGCTTGTGCAGTGCCTGCCAGGCACACATGGATGGCATTTGCAGATGCTAATAAGCTGAAGTTGTCCAATAGAAAGTACAGAGGACTCTCAAAGGTAATGAAATACCTGTCAGTAATTTGCAGCTACAAGGCTCATCCAATAGTTAGGTACACAAAGCTTTTCCTTGCTTAGGGAAGAACAATTGGGAAGGCTTCAAGTATGATCCCCTGCAACCACTGAACATCTGAGATACAATAGGCCTATGTTTCAAATATCAGTGCAGGAGCAAAGACCTGAAATCAGGTCTTCCATTTCTCTGAAGAGTTCCTCCTCCTAAAAGTGACTGAGTATTTTGAATCAAAGAGAAAGGAAAGCAAAAGAGTTTTCACTTTTAGAACTGTTCCAGTCTCCATAAATACAGCAGAGGTGTCCTCCCAATATTTCCATATACTTGAAGTCTTTGAACCATGAAATAATGGATTAGAATGGAAGAGGCAGATATCTCTGGCCATAAACACAGACTTCTCTGCTCTCACCTCTCCACAGAGTAATATGTTTTCTGGCAAGCTTGCTCAGAGAAGCTTTACTTGACCAGCCACAGCAGATCGAGAACACCTACTATCCCAGCACTCCCAAAAGATCCTAAGAAAAAGGAAATTTCTAAGATTTGTTGAAGTGATTTCACATGTGTGCATGAACAAAGTCTTAGGAATCTCAGGGAAATAAGGTAGTTGTAGCAACTGGTGAAAGTAGCCAAAATCTCAGCACAAGTAAACACTAGCACATCATCAGGAGTCAAACCTCAGAGTAAACTTTTCGTCACTGTGACATGGGGCAACCATGAACAATAAACTTAAATCCTGATCTTTGGATTCCAAAAGGAAAAGTCCCCCCAGATGCCCACTGTCTGCTGACACAACACTGGATGTAGCTTAACCCTGCAGCAGTCCTATGGCAGTCACAAAGGTCACATTGCCTGATAATTCTTACAGATCAGGGATAACTTTCACAACATCACAGGACTTCCAGAAGAGTTTTTGCAGTTGTCACAAGTCTTTTCCTTGTTTAAGCACTGAAGAACCTGCCTTCTGTAATTCTCTGCCACATACAGGATCACCTAAGTAGCATCTTAAATCTTCCAGATCTTCTTAAATTCTTCCTTCCCACTGATGGAGGCAAAAAGAAAATCTTGCAGCTCATTGGAGCTGAATAGTAAGATTTGGGCAAACAATTGCAGTAAATATATTCCATGTCACTTACAGGCATTGAAGTTATCAAAGTATAAAGAAGTAAAAATGTAGGAACTTATTTTAGCACCTAAATTGTGGTAATAACCTGCATGCTCATCTTTTGAAAGCTATGTGAAGTGAAGAACTGTTTGTAAGCTGTGTGCTACCATGAATATTCATTTACTGGTTTTCAGCACAAGGCAAGGATAGAATGCTTTTCAACAGCCTGAATTTTTGATATTGCATAGCTACTACTGGCTGACAGATATTAATGATTCTTGACAGAATGCTTATCTTTGAGCTGTTGCTGTAATCAATCAGCACAAGAGCAGCAGGCTATTAAAATATTTTTCTGTCAAGCTCTCTTGACATGCTTTGAATGGTACACAGCCTCGATGCTGGGTTTGGATTTTTTTAGGGGTTTTGTTTGTTGGCATTGTGTTTTGTTTGTTGGGTTTGGTTTGTTTGTTTCCGGTTGTTTTTTGGTGGATTTTGTTGTTGTTGTTTTGGATTGGTTTTTTAATAAGAGAATCTACCTGAAACCACATAGCTGGATTTTCCTTGATCAGCACCTCTTGAAGTTGTCCTTAAATATCAGGCCTGGTGTTGAGCATTCAGAACCCGGTCACCATGGTTTCAGCTCCTTCTGACAAATGTCCGTCTCTCTTCTTTCTATCCTGCCTTGCTCCATCTAGACATGCACACATACACTCTTCTTTAAAGCCATTTCTCCCTGTCAGATTCTTGTCATCTACCTGGCCCATAATTACTCTTCATGCTTCCTTCCAGAAGTTCTACCCTCCTGTTTTCTCTCCCTTCTTCCAATTTTCTATTCAATACCCTGTCTTCCTCCAGCCTTTCAGAAACCTGTCATGGGAGCAGTGATTTAGCAGTCTCTCTGCATCACAAAGCCTGTAAAATTTAAATCAACAGCTTAGCAAACCCATCAAAGAGGCTGCCAGACCTTCTTGGCCTCCATAGAGAAGCCTAATGACTAGGAGGGAATCAAAGTTAAATTAGATGGTCAGGAGAATTGGGACTTTTCACAGATCAGAGGAGGGGAAGAAGGGAAGGGACAGGGATACAAACCTAAATATGTAAGCACGGGGTGGAAGAGCAGAAAAGGAGTGCAGGTGAGATTAGGAACACAGGAGACAAAAAAGCAGCTGATAACTGAACTAGTGAAAAAAGCACAGAGAGTTTACATGTCCAGTTTTCTGCACAGGCTTGGCTTTACTGATATCAATACCCTTGGAGACTAAAAGACACACTTCAGGAGCACTGCAGAGGGAGGGAATAGATACACAATGGTATGGTGTGTACAGAGCACAGTGAAAGCCACTCTGCGCTAATCAGATGTGAAGAATTAAGAGTGGCAAGACAGGCAAAGCAGGGACCAGGAGCAGTTTGCATACGGCCACAGAAGAGTGTGTGACAGAGCTGGGAGCTCAGCCCAAACCTGCCAGCCCAGGGCCTCTCCCCTCTGCACCAGCCCCACACTACCAGCACTGAGGGGACAAGCAATAGGGTTTTTTCACCTTTTGCTTTACCCTTTGCCTATCAGCTTATTTCCTTTGGAGGTCATAACACCTGTTTGCTGTATCCAGAACCTTCTACAGATTCCAGAGGGCAACAAGCATCAATTCTCTCTGACTGTTTGGTAAAAAAATTCCAAACATTAACAGGAGGAGATATTAACACTGTCTCTGGCTGAATCTCCATTACTCCAGTAAAAACAAATTGAACCAGAAGCCTGCTTAATGAAGAAACGGTTTGACTTAGGACCATGTTTATGAAGATCAGTAAGTGAAATGCAGCAGTAGAAGGCTGAGCTGTGGCTTACATGCATCCCTAAAAACTTTGTTTGAAGAGCGTGTCAGCAACGTGACTGCCACGCAAGACACTTCAGACTGAGCAAATCAGACCAGAAGAACACAGTGCCAATGATAACAAATACTGCAGTAAGAATGCTGTCTTTGCTAGAGGCTAATGGATATAAATTCATCCATTTTTATATCTTAAAGCAAATAGTCTGTGATTTTTATTTGCTTTTCTCCATTATTTCAATGATGAAAGCTTAGGGAGTAAGCCAGAAAGATGAAAAAATAAACACTTTAGAACAAGCTGAGGAGACTAGACAACACATCCAGAGAGATTATTGCAGAGGACACTAAGAGGACAAAAGCATTGGGTCCTAACAATATCCTTCATACAAAGCCTAAGTAAACAAGTTGTCACAAGCAAGGTGTGAAAGAGAGGGATGAAGTTCTTTGTGTTAACCTGCAGACTGACAGAAAAGAGCTTCAAGAGCTTCTGCATGGCTACAAATCTCTTCAGAGCATTTTCACTTGCCCAAGTTCTCATCATCAGTGTGCCGTCAGAGCATCCATCCCATCCATCTAGAGACCACTTCTCTGCAGCTGGGAGGAGAGGAGATAGTGGCTCTCCTGAGCATGCTGCCAACATTTTGAATGTTGAACTACTTTTCCTCCCCAGCTCTGTGGATCTATCATATTTGCCATTATTTTTCTATCAGTGACAAGCTAGAGGTGTTAAATCCTGAACGATTCTGAAGGCTACACCATTCCATACTTCATATTAGTGTGGTTTGAGAAAGGGCACAGGAAAGAGGGAAATTGCTGAGAAAACCATTTTTGAATGGAATCACTTTGAGGATACCCAAAACAGAATAGACTGTGTTTTCATATTCCTAATCTAAATGCAGGAGGGAAAAAACACACATATGTATCACACAAAAGGCAGAAGATTCTTAAGGGAAACCTTTTTTACTTCACCTCATACGTCAAGAATATGTTTCCACTTCCAGATGATGACCACTGTGATCTGAAAATTTCCAGCATTTAATGGCCAGTCCTGACTCCCTCTGCTGGTGCTTCATACAGTCTCCTCTTCCTCAGCCTTAGAACAGGAGCAATGTCCTTTTAGAAGTTCCAACAGTAGTGCATAGTGGGAAAATCTTGTCACAGCAGTTTCATTAAAATGTATAAATATTTTGTTAAGTCCTAAAAAATACTTTGGAATCTTTGAGGGCTCATTATCACAGTTTTTATCCTTCCTGTATTATTCTGCCCTCATACTTAATATCTGGTACATTTAGACTTCCAGCTATACTAAAGTTAGAACAGAATTAAGTAGTAACAAACATAAAACCTTTCCTTGCCTTAATGCCCAGTTTCACACTTCATGCAAAAAGGGCAGCTGCTAATAAAACTCTTTAAAATAACCAATTTATCAACATTGCAGTAAGAATGAAGCACAAAGAAAGCTTTAAATGCTAGAAGTTGCAAGCTGGCAGTGTGGGAGCTCATTAAAAAAAGCGCTGCACAAGAATGCTCAAGGCAAATGCCACTCAAACTTTTTCAACTCTGAAGTTATTTAATCGTCACAGCAATCACAAGGGATAAGGCATTGTTTAAAGGAACTGGCTTCTGAAGGCTTGGTGCTGTTCAGTCTTCTGGAAAGGTATTCACTGTAAATGTGCCATTAATTTAAAATACTCCTCAGTTCTGAAAAGCAATCTTTCTGACCTGAGGCTTGATACTTCAAGCTGCAGAGCACCCTCAGCTGAAACAAACCAAACAACGTGGAGCTTCTGAATGCCCCAAAAGACCAGAACCACAAAACAGGGGCAAACTGAAATATTCTGCAAGTAGAAATACTAGTTTTACACTCATACAAAGCTAAATTCATCCTTCTGTGTGTGTTTGTCACAAATTTCTGTAATCCAGCATTAAGACAGCATAATTTCTGCATTAATACTTTGTACTCATCCCCTGAGCATTAAAAGCTACGCTACCAGGGCAGTGTCAGGAAAATCTATGTTTCCATATAATATGCGTTTGTATGGAACTGCCCAGTTTCCCTTTTCATTGCATTTGCAGCCATTTAGACTATTCTGACTGGATGAAAGCATGCTGAAAAAGCAGCATGGAAATTATTACAATTGCTACAAAGCTGTGGACCAGCCAATCTGAGACATCCACTTGCTTACTCAAATAATAAAGATCTGAGTAATTCTGGAAGAGGTATGGCAGCATCGGTGCTGTCACAGAACTCACTCCACCCTAGTTACAGCCTTTTCTTGCTAAAGTATTCATTTCCACACTGTTTTCTGTCAGCTAACAACCCATAGAGAAGACCCACTTCTCTCCTTGCTTTCAGGAATCCCACAGCCTGGCCCAGCTTTCCCAGCTGTATGTTCAGTGAACTGCTGTGGTTTTCCCTCCTGGTCTGTGCATCCAGCACAGCGTCCATAAGCATCCCACAAAGTGCATACATGCACCAAAAGGCAAATTAGCATAAACTGCTGCCATAGCCTCTGTCCCATCACCTTGCAGAAGAGTTACACTGGGAAGAACTTCCAGAGAACTGCACTATAGAAGTTGATCAATGACATTTAGATTGTTACCACAGGGTTTTAACAACAGAAAATTTAAAATTAAAGGGAAAAACTGAGTACAGTGTTGGTGCTGACACTTGTGTCCGTATCACACACTCAGTCCTCAGTCCTGCCAATGCAAACCAGCAGGTTTCAGAAGGACCCCAGCTGAGGGAGAGTCTGAAGACAAATGATTTAACAGCTGCTGTCCGGGACAAGAGTTTAATTAACATAATCAAAGCCATTATTAGGTTAATCACCAATTAGCATCACCAATTAACTCACTTATGGCCAGTCCCAAATATCTAAAAATCAGTGCCTGAAAATTAAGCACATAGCACTCTGTGGTATCACACTGGACAAGAGAGAAACACAGCAGAAGAGAATTTACTCCCCAAAAGAAGACACAAAGGAGGATGCTTTTAAGGATCTCAACAAACAAAACAATACATAAAGCCCCAACTTTCATAATAAAAACCAAAAAGTCACACTTGGCTGAAAACCAGACATGCTAAAAAGCACCTGTGCACAGCAGCACAGCTTGGGCAAGGTCAAGCACAGAACCCCCTGTGCAGAACCGTGGCTGTGCTGTTTGAGGCAAGCTTACAAAGGCGCAGCTACCAAAGACCAGCCTAGCTAATGCAGTTTTTAATCCACTGTTTAAAAGCTCGATCTGCCCGTCACCTTTTCCCAGGTGCTCCTAAGCTTCCCACATGCCCTGGGCTCCAGCAGCACCATTTCTTCACCAGATGCTACTGCTGCCAAAGCTGGGTGCCAGCCCACGCTGCCTCTTCTGGGGGTGCTTTCCCACAGCACATGGCCGTGCTCGGCCTGCCAGGCTGGGCTGTGGGCACTGGCAGCTAAAGGGTGCCTACGGGTCTTGGCTTGTCCTCAGAGCAGTGACTTTCAGGACCTACACATGCCCATCATTTTCCATGATTCATTCTCTTGGGTTTCATCCAGAGAAGGCAATACCTATAATTTTCATGTCTATTCAGCACTTCCACTGACATTAAACCATGTATACGGCTGTCTCAATAATTGCATAATCTTGTGTGTCTTTCAAGTTCAATGTTTTCCAATAGGACACTATCAAGTGTCCTTACATTGTTGGTGCCTTTCTTGAAAGAAGATTTGGGTTTTTTCTAAGAATTCTCTTCTACGAGTATTCTCTTGCTGCCAAATTTCAATTTCCAGCCCTGCTGTTCTTATATACCTGCTCTTAAGATCAAAATATCATTTTTTAAAATGGATAAACACCACCCTTGCTCTCAGAAATGGCTGACCTTGATTATATCAACTTGAAAATTGAAAGATTTAGAAAGTTACAAACATGAGTCAAATGGAAAATAGAGAGAAAATGTGTAGACAACCCTAATTACAGACATTGTAACATTTTGTTCTAATGCTATCGTGATGACAGCAGACAGATAATAGCAGTAAAATCATAAATAGTAGGAAGGACTCAGAACATAAGGAATAACACAAAGCACATCATCAGCCTGTGGAATGAACAAAGCCATCAGTAAAAAAAGCTCTTTGTTTTTGGGTTGTGTTTGTTTTCCCATTCTAATGAGAAGGCATGGGTTCAATCAAGCTGTTTTGAACATGATCATAAAATCGTTGAGGTTGGAAAAGACCTAAAGATCATCAAGTCCAGCTGCTACCCCTGCACTGCCATGTTCACCACTAAACCATTCCCCAGGTGCCACATCCACATGACTTTTAAATACCTCCAGGATGGTGACTCCATCACTCCCCTGGGCACTCTATTCCCATGCCTGACCACCCTTTCCATGAAGAAGATTTTACTAATATCCACTCTAAATGTCCCCTGGTGCAACTTGAGGCTGTTTCCTCTCATCCTGTCACTTGTTGCCCGGGAGAAGAGGCCAACCCTCACCTGGCTGCAGCCTCCTTTCAGGGAGTTGTGGAGAGTGATGAGGTCTCCCTTGAGCCTCCTTTTGTGCAGGATAAACACCCCAAGCTCCCTCAGCTGCTCCTCACCAGTTTTGTGCTCCAGCCCCTCCACCAGCTCTGTTGCCCTTCTCTGGGCTCACTCCAGAACCTCAATGTCCTTTCTGCAGGGAGGGGCCCAAAACCGAGCACAGGATTTGAGGTGTAGCCTCACCAGTGCCAAGTACAGGGAGGTGATCATTTCCCCGGTCCTGCTGGCCATACAATTTCTGATAAATAGCTGTTATTGTAGCTGTTATACTCTGTTTGCTTGTCTGAGTGTGCTTTTTAAAGTCCACGGTTTGAATTACAGCATACCCAGTGTATTGACCACACAGCCGGAGCGCAGAGATCACACACAAGGCTTACAGAAGCACAGTATAGTTTTGTTGTTGCACAGATATCAGCACTAACCTTATCTGTTGATACTGGCAGAGAGTGCATATCTGCAAGGTGCAGCTCCTACCTGACAGGAGCAGAAATGTTAGTGCCAGCACTGAAAGGGCAGTTGTTTCCACAAATAACTAGGGGGTTTAAGATGGTAGAATTAGCCTGTGCTGCTAGGCTTCTCTATTTTAGTTTTTCATTTACATTTTAACATTTACAGTTCATCTACATTTTCTCTATTAAACATTCTGCTTAAGTGCCATTGACATACAGGCATGTACATCCCTAACTTGAAAAATCATATGCTCTTACGCCTCTCTTGCCTCCTGTTGTCCAAGGTCAGAGTTTTCCAGTGGGTCACAGATAGCTATAATTCTTAATGCCAAGTTCATTGTTTTTTTATGAGTGTGATAATAATAAAGGTAATAAATTATAAATCTATTCTGCTTCAGAGGTGTAGCAACATAAAGTCAAGTTTGCAGTGTACCAAGTGCGGAAAACCTGAAGCTAAACCAAAAATTATCAAGCACCCTTGAAAAATACTAGTCAAAAAAGACAGTGTGACAGCACACAAAATAACCTCCGATTCCTCCAACAGGCAATTTTTTGCTTAAATATTGAAAATTGACATAATTTTAAAATCTACCCCAATATGAGGAAGAGTAAGTGTATTTGCAAGCAGAGATGAGCCAACTTCAGAAGAAATCCAACCCTTCAAGGAAAGGTGTTTTACCTTCCTTTTACTACAAAAGATCTTGAAACACTGGCAGTTCTCACAGGGTCAAGTCTGCAACTCCTTCCAGAACACCTCAGGAACAGCATGGCTGGAGTCAGCAGAGGAGACATTGACGCAAAAGTAAAATCTGATCCTTAGGGTAAACAAGTTTTGTGAACTGTGTGTTATTTTCTTCATTTCTGGGCCGCCCTCCCTCTCCAAGGGGACCTGACCATTCAGAACTGGGGCACCAAGGAGCAGCTTGCTTCCCCTGCCCTCCCTGGACATGGGCTGAGCAGAGACTGGGAGGAAACTTGCTGTTTCTCAGCTGTAACTACGGCAAGTGCTCTTTTTTCACTTCAGGTGAATCTACAGCCTGCATAAATGGGCATTTTAAAGAGAAGGTTGTTTGGGAAAGCAGCCCTGCTTTACAGGAGTGCTCTTGGTTCACCAGGCAGCCGGCAACTGACGGCAAAGTCCTCCAAAACTGCTAAAACAGAAGTACTGCTGTGTAGCTGCTGAAGGACAAAACTTTCCTGTTAGCAACCAGCAGGAAATTTGGCTGTGTGGCCTCAGGCAAACATTACTGTGCATCAACCATTTTGTGCATCACTGCAGAGAAAATGGTACAAAACCAGACACTCTTCTCTTAAATGTATAAAGCAGTATTCTCTGGCAGTATAAGTTAAGAGACAGCAACTAAAGGAGGAAATGGCAACACTAGCAGCACACACACATGCACAAACATAGCAGTCTCAGATTTAAGTTCTTTCTTTTCTTCGACCCATATTGCCTTCTCCTGGGAAGCAGCTTGTTTCACTGCCCATTTACCCAAAATTAATCAAACTCTTCAGTCATCTCCAGTGTTACCTTCAAGCATGGGCCTACAGATCCCGCCCCCAGCCCCTGACAATAACCAACATCAAAAGCTTACAGGAGATATTTCTCATTTACATGCAGCTGCTTTCCCAGAATTCTTCCCCACTGCTCTCCCCTTCTGACACTGTCTCATATTAAATCTCTGGAGAGTGAGTACAGCCATGATGTTGCTCACAGGACAGCTGTGAGAAGAAAAACATGTAACTACTGCCACAAGGACAGTATTTGTGTCACTAACACTGATTCACACCTGTTTATGCAGAGTCTGCAAGGCTAGAAAGTTAGTTCTGTTCCTGACCAGTTCTACCACAGCTAGTCCCCTTATGCTAGAGGAGAAGACAAGCTTCACAGAAGACTGTTGTCCTTCCCAGCTGAAGGCAAACAGCTTGAGAAGTGTGGTTGCCCTCAGGCTGTTACCTTCCTCACTTTTTGTATGCCTTATCTACCCCAGTATTTCACTGTTGGACTGCCCATTTCATTGTGCTTTGGACCCTTGCAGTTGTACCAGAACTCCATGTGCTGAACCATTCATACCTTTTTGGATATAGTTGCCTGCTGTATCATATTTTCCATTTCAACCCAAACTGGCAATGACTCAGAGCATTTTCTTCTGTCTGGCTGCCCAATGATACAACACAATGGTCCCATAAAACAGCAGTTTTCCCTCCAGTCTTCTGTATTATTGAAGGCGGCATATGAATAAAAGATAACTCCATTCTGGACCCAAACTGCATGCTCATGAAGGGATATATCTTCTATGTTGGCATAATCACAATCTGAATCTCATGCACTTTGTACAGTACAATATCAAACCTGATAACATCAGCACAGTCAACTGGCCATACCTACCTCATGCCCCAGCATGCATTTTTCCCCACATAAATAACTCTCTCAAATTCCCTTTTCAAGTCTTTGTCTGCTTTAATGCATCATCACACTTCAAACCATGCTCTTTCAGCCACAAGGGCTGAAGGAGAGAAATACTGCCCATCTTTTGGACAACAGGTCTGTAACCATCATGAGGAAACAACCATCTTAAATATGCACCATATTAGTTTCTGTTTATTTTGGGAAGCAGTCAAAAAAGAAGTTTAAGAGTTTGTAAAGGAAAACAAGAAACCTTAGTTTCAACTTCAAGTTCTATTTCTCTCTCTCAACACCTGCTCTCCCTTTTGCCCACCCACATACACCTCATCACAAAAGCAAAAGAAGCAAAGGAATCACAGTAACCTACATTCTTCCATCTCACACCTGTCAGTGCACTTAGGAACTGACCAGCAGAAGCCCAGAAAAGCAGATAGTCAGCTGTACTGTCCTGGAAGGACCTTTGGATGCCATCACTGGAAAACAGGAGCACCCATCTACCTGTCAGCTTCGAGTCATACCCCAGAAGGTGCTTGGCAGCATCACAGATATCTCTGTCTCACAGATACTGCTGTTCTCAAAGCTCTAAACATACATGGAGAAGTTTTGCTTTGACTCTTGTAATTTGCACAAGAAGTGTGCTGTCTTCTCCTACATCAGTGAGGGGAAAAAAAATTCTGACTCATCTATGTCTCTCCTTTTCCTTTTTTTTTCCAGAAAGCTGCGCTCTTGGTCAGATGGCATATTTCAGCGCCATTCCAGCATCAGCTGGTGACTCACTGTTCTCAGGTGCCTCTTGGAAACACCTACACCCATGCAGGCAGCATGGGGAACAAACAGGAGGATCTGGAATGTAAGGCAGGTCCCTCCCTACCTCCCTGCACAGAGTCAAAATACATAAGAATGGCGAAGAAGGGAAAATAGGTCATGGAAGGTAACACTGCAGGTTAACAGCTCATCTGGATATGGGCCTCAGCTCCCCTATGTCACACTACAAGGCACCAGACACTGGATTGCAGTGCCTCTTCCAGCCACTTCAGTTTACCACACACATCAAGGTTCAGAACACCATTAGACATTATTTTCACTGCATGAGTAGATCAGAACAGCATTATGGGCCAAAGGTGGCACATTGATAGGTCATCTTCTCCTTTCCAATGCCCACAGCCTGTGCAGCACCTACACGACACAGTGGTCTGCTCAAAGTAATTTCTCTGTTTGGTAATTCCTCTATGATTTTCACAGGAGGTTGCTAACTTTATGTGGAATACAGCTCCCTTCCAGAAAAATGCCCATTTCCCCCCTCACACATTCTGTAGCTGTCATCTCATTACTAACCTCCAGTCAACTTCTTTGCAAGGAGTGTGAGAAAGACAGTTCCTAAAACTGTACTTTTGGCACACTTAGTTCCTGATAAAATTGATTTTATAATTTTCTAGGTCATGCAAAGAAAGGCTGTTATGAAGAAAAAATAAGCAGAATCAAAAATATTCAAAACAGAAGTGAATCAAGCAATCAAAACTTATTTGCACTGTTGTAATATAGGAAATCACCTTCCTTTCCCCTCCCCTCCCTCCCTCTGCATTTAAATGCACCAAACTGAACAAGAATTTTAAAGTTCAGCAAATGTTTAAGGAAGGAGAAGCTCAAGGAATTACAGTTTATAACAACTTCCCTCTCAAAAAGCAAAGGGGCGGAACAAGTCAAATTGAGTATCTTTTCTGGTTCCTTGTTTCTTATTAAGTTCTCTCTGTGAGGAAAAAAAATAAAAACCAGGATGATGCTGCTAATGTGGGATGGCAAAGCTCAGAGTGGTGACAGGCCCAGAAATGAAGGTTTATAGATGGAAGGGAGAGAAAAGTGGTGGTCCGTTTTGGGAAAGAGAACTGGAAATAGGCCACATGAGATTTAGGGTGCAGTTCTGTGAACTATTCTCAGTGCATACTGGGTTATTTCCAAGACCAAATCATTGGTAGACCTGTGCGTTTGATGCAAAAGGATGCACACTGTCCAGGACCATGCACACAAAGTGCCACAGCAGCCCTGACCAGTAAGAGATGAAATTCCACTCATTTGCCCTCCGAATATGAAAGAGGAGAAAGATTTTTGGAAAGGAACATTAGGATAGGGTGGTTCAAAATTAGAGCAAGTGTGTTACTTCATATTTTGCAAAACTTGTACTAAAAGTACAAACTATCAGTAACCCATACAACTGTAATAAATAAGTTTACAGTTTTCAGAATTCACTCGGTGAAGTTTCTAGAAGCTCTGAGGCTGTTTAAGATCTTTGTGGACCAGGATGACCCAAAAACTCCAACATTATTTTTCATGCTTTCCTAGTAAATCTTAATTTTATCAGAAAATAACTTGCAAAAAAAATCTTCATTCAAGTTCAAAGACAGAAATTAATTATCTAAAGTCCAATTCTGTCTCCTTCAATTTGGCCTCGTTACACTTAGAAGATATTATCAATCTCCAGTTCCCTCTTATTTTGTAGTGAAAATCCTGCAGGATCCTTGCAATAATAATGAAGAAGTACCGAACCACAACCCTGAATCATCTCGCTCACCTGCACTTATCAAGCAACACATATTTGTTTTTGGGATGGTGACAGGGTTTGCCTATCATCTCACCAGAAAAATTAATTTCCACACCACTTGGTACAGTTACTGGTTTGATTTCAAAGAAGGAAAAAAGCATTCCTAATTCATGTTGAGGTGAGTCAGAATAGTCAGGCCTCAATACCTCAGCTGTTTCACTCTTTACCATAAGGCACTTGAGATTTTAGAACCTACCGGCCGCCATAATCCTTTGGTTAGAACAAATTTTCTACTTTCCTTCCAGGCCATAGGACCTATTAATATGTTACTTGTCTACTTCCACATTTTTCACAGCAGTAGCAGCAAGAGTTGCTGTACAGTGGATAAAAGATACTGATATTTTTACATATATTCCATATTTTCTCAGTAGACCAGAATTTCTTCCATCAGGCTGCTGCTTACGATAGGATGTGTCTTCAGATAATAGCTCAAGTTCAGATCTAGTGTATTTCAGAGCTTTCAACTCCAAGAAATAGACTGCATATGACCCACAGCAGCATTTGCCTCCTCTAAAACATTACCTATCACTTTTATAAACAGCCAAATCTTTCTTTAAAATATAAAAGCAGCCAAATGCACAAAAACTCACTGACCTGGTAAGTACGACTAAGCCTTATTCATTCTAGAGATGTCATGAGACAGCTCATCCAAGTGGTTAGGGTCATATCATGATCTATAAACCACTCACACATTCCCAGCTAGGCAAGCTATTTCTACTCCACCACTTTGTAACCTACAGCAGGCCCGTTTGAGTCCAGCAGAAATTAGATATTAAAATAACTGTATCATTTTTTGAAGCTGATGCAGAAGTTAAAAGTGCTTAGAAGATGCTTCAGAACTTCTACCATTTCCCACATATTAGATGACAAGTGGCACGATGTGTCATATGGGTGGATGTGCTATTTTACTGGTTTTTCCCCCCATGCCTCTCTAATTGGATTTTTCTTAGTCAGAAATGGACTTGTGTAAAACCAAATCTTTGTCCAGGATTGCCATCCTTCAGCAATACATTTGGCTGATTAAGGAAAGGCCTCCCAGGAATGCAGAGACAATGAAAAATTTGTCATGCTTTGCAGGGGAAGATGAGACTGGGAAACCTTATAGATATGATTGTCTGCACAAAGATGCTGAAGATATGAAAACTGTAATCGAGATTGAAATGAAGGCAAGCTTTGAAATACCAAAGCTTAGCTAATACACAACTGGAGAACAATGGTGTGGCAGACGGAAGGTAATCTCCCCTGATTGAACAATACCCTCTGCCCGTAAGGCCGGAAGAGTCAGATCAGACCCTGATGGCTTACAGGAAGGGGTCCAAAGAGTAGTCTTTAGAGTTTAATATGTAATGTAGTATGGTAATGTAAGGATTCTCATAGGCTCTATGTAAATGTTGTAGGATTTGTATCTTGCACCACATTGGCTACTGGAAACTAGAATATTCATCACAGAGAATGATTTCATGTATTGTAAATGAGAACCTGGCATTCCTTTACTTACTTCTCTCAATTCCTTTTTCTTACCTTTTACACTCTTTTTCTTACTTCTTTCCTTCTCTTACTCCTTACATTCTTTCCTACACTCTCTTCTTACTTCTTCTTTACATCTTACTTCTCTCACCCCCTCTTGCCCTGCTGTCTCCCTTGTGTCATCTCTTGCCTTTTTACCCTCTCTCCCTCACCTTTCTGGCCTGCTTTGAGCTGCAGCTAGCAGCTCTAAGCAAGGCCCTTCCACAATAAATCCCTTGATCCGAAAGTTACTTCTAGAGATCTCTCATCATTAACCGTCCAGCGCAGAGGATTTTTCTACAATGCTTTTTGTATGTTGCATGTATTTAGCCCATGCCACAGGTAGGAATCCAGAATATAGTTCTGACAGACAAACCACGCTCTTCTAGATTGCACTTGTGTAATTCAGCAATTTAAGAATAAATTTGTAAACTGAACCCCAAGGTTTGCTGTCCTGCATATCGAAGCAGTGTGTCTCTTGCAGATTCTTCGTTTTATTGTAAGGAACAAAATATTTATCTTGCATATTATCCCCTGGTTCACCTGCCTGAAATATCCTTTCTTCTTTTTATATTCCTCTGCTCTCTCAGTCCACGTTCTGGATGCATCACACTCTTCTCTCACAAATTAACTTGGGTTAATCATGTTCCTTTAGATTTTAAAACAAGTTGGTTGCACACACTGATGAAAGTTTGATAAAGCCAGCACATTTCAGTGTTTTAAGTCTACTTATAGGAAGTAATGTTAGGAATGTCTAAAGAAAGCAAAATCCTGCACGTGATATGAAAGACATCAGGTGAAAAAGAGAGATACCCACAGCTGGGACACCTATTTATTTTCTTTATCCTTCTCCTTCTTATTAAAGAGTTAAAAGACAAAATTTAGAAACACTGTGTGACAGAAAGAGAAAAGGCAATTATCTATAGCATTATTGTAGTGTGAGCTCTCCCCAAATCCTGGCAAAACCAAACCATTAACACTTCATAGCTTTCATCTTCTCTCTTGTCAAAAAGAACTATTTTTTCTCCATTTGCATTCACAGTTCTTTCAAAAGTCGTCCAATGTCTTGGGGAACAACGTTAAGCTCTGCAGGAGAGAAATGGATTGTAAAAACCTTGACAATTAGAAATTTTTAGAAAAATCTCACTTCAGAGATTGTCCTGATTGGATTTGCACAGTACTGATAGCGATGTGGACTATATCCTGGGACTATTCTAGCAATTAAATTCTAGTATATTCTGAGGTAGGGCGATTCTCTAGATCTATTAGGCTGAAGTACAGCCTGAAATTTTTAGTCATTATGACAAGATGACATATCAAGGGACAATTCATAAAGCATAGGTATGTGATGTAGCTCTGCAACATTTATGTTCTTTTTCCCTACAGCCAAAAGTACACGGTCAATTTATCCTTGCCCTTTCCAAATTATATTTTGCCAAAAATTTAATACTAGCTTTACTGAATCTATCTCAAATCAAAATTGGAGAATCAAAAATTGAATCTAGCTTTAATCTGGTCGTATATGCTTTAAATAACAAGAAAAGGAATACTGGTTACTCACTTTTGCATACTAAGAAATAACATCTCACAGAGAATTAATTTATGCTTCCCCAAGCCAGGAAACAAAGTACTACCATACTAATACACTCACAGAAAATACTTTCTTTCTTCTTGCTTTGAAGTGTGTTGGGGTGAGGAGAGGACTAACCTCATAAGAATGGGCAACTCCTCATATGGCCATGGTCATTAGCTAAGACAGATTTATTACAGCATTAGCACTTGTGTTGTGAACCTGAAAAACAACTTTGAGTCCATCTCCACCTGAAGACGGTTTTTGTAGGAATTCGCTATTTTCATAGGTGTCACATAAAGGCTTTTTTCTGGCTTTAACACCAGTGTGTTATCACACAGCCATAGAATTATTCAAATTGGAAAAGATGTTTAAGATCATTGAGTCCAACCTTAACCCAGCACTGCCACGTTCACCATTAAACCATTCCCCAAGTGCCACATCTACATGACTTTTAAGTAACTCCAGGACGGTGACTCCACCACTCCCCTGGGCACTCTATTCCCATGCCTGACCACCCTTCCCATGAAGAAGATTTTACTAATATCCACTCTACATCTCCCCTGGTGCAACTTGAGGCTGTTTCCTCTCATCCTGTCACTTGTTGCCTGGGAGAAGAGGCCAACCCTCACCTGGCTGCAGCCTCCTTTCAGGGAGTTGTGGAGAGTGATGAGGTCTCCCCTGAGCCTCCTTTTGTGCAGGCTAAACACCCCCAAGCTCCCTCTGCTCCTCATCAGCCTTGTGCTCCAGACCCTCCACCAGCTCTGCTGCCCTTCTCTGGGCTCACTCCAGAATCTCAGTGCCTTTTCTGCAGTGAGAGGCCCAGAACAGAACACAGGATTTGAGGTGTGACCTCACCAGTGTCCAGCACAGAGGGACAATCACTGCCCTGGTCCTGCTGGCCACACTTTTGCTTATCCAGGCCAGGATGCCACTGGCCTCCTTGGCCACCTGGGCACAGGCTGGCTCATGCTCAGCTGCTGTCAGCAGCACCCCCAGATCCTTTTCTGCTGGGCTGCTTTCCAGTCACCCTGCCCCAAGCCAGTAGAGCTGCACGGGGTTGTTGTGACCCCAGTGCAGGACGTGTCACTTGAACCTCACCATTGGCCTCAGCACATCAATCCAGTCTGTACAGATCCCTCTGCAGAGCCTTCCTGGCCTCCAGCAAATCAAGATTGCCACATAACCTGGTGTCCCTTGCAAACTGGCTGAGGGTACACTTGACCCCCTCACCTGGATCATGCAGAAGGATACTAAAAAGGGCTGGTCCCAATACTGAGTCCTGGGGAACAGGGCTGTGTTTCAGTACAAGCAATCCTGAAAAAAACATGCCAGGTCCAGGACGTCCTTACCCAAAGAGGAGGCAGTTTTTAAGAGCTACATTCTGCCTTTGGAGCTTGCTGTGTTGTGAAGCCTGTCAGCACTGATCGCCTCTCTCCTCCATGCCCTGTCTGCACTGAATGTCAATGATGTAGCTCTGCGCGGGCCAGACGCTCCGGCTCATCGGTGGGGCTGAAAATGCCACCACGACCCGGTGCACCCCACGCTTAGCGACGAGAAACACTGACGCGCTCCGCTGGAAATTGCATCCCTCGGGACTCAGATGTCTGAAGGATTGTTTATGTATCCAAAAAGCCGAAAACAACGTTGTCTATCCATTTTATTTCTATTTATCGCAATGACTTTGAGGTTTTGGTAGGTTTTGTTGTTTTTTGGAGCTGGCTTTTTGTTGGGGTTTTTTTGCTTGGTTTTTATCATTCTTTACTCTTGACAAGAAAAACTGAGATATTTTCACCTTTAGAGATAACCAGACCAAATCCTGCCCTAATAGCTAAACCCTCTTCTAACCTACAGAGAAACTACTCACTTTTCTGCCAGCCCCCTCACTTTGCTGAAACTTGCTGTAGCACAGAAATATATCCACAGCACTTCTGGTGGTTCATTCTAGTGGAGAAAGCATCCAAGCAAAATAACATTCAGGAATCCCAAACAGTTGCTTAACAATTACAGCAACAACACATCATCTCTTCAAATATCATGGCTAGCATCAAATAAGAAATAATAAAGCACAGCACAGAGGGGTGAAGGAACAGAACTGCAATGACTGGCCATACTTATTAAAAAGAAATGTTTAAAAAAAATTAAAATCCAGGCCTTTAAATTAGGAATTACTGGGTAGTGTTGCTGGTGGCTAAGATAGATGAGAATGAAAATTAATGCAAAACTATCAGCCATACAGAAAGCATGCCATCTGCAACTTCAGGAGCTTGCAAGAGGTCTGTGGCATCTAAGAGATTTTTGTCATCTTGCCAGGGATGTGACAAAGTCCAGGAATTCAAGGGATAGCTTTTGCAAGATAAGGTTTCTTCCTCCTTTTCCAGCATGTCCCCAAACCCAAACCACTGCACTGGCAATACCCATGAACACAGAGAAAGCTGCTTTGGGTTTAAAATCTCTTAGGCCTTTGTGCTCCACCCATGAATGATACTCTCAGCAAATCTAGCCAGCACTTGGCACATGGCACTGAGTTTCAGTCCACCAGCTTCCAGCAGAAATTGGAATACTCCGACATGTTCCCCCATCACCTAGAAGGGGTTCTAGGGGTAAATGTGTTTCTCTTGTCATTAGATACATGTTTAGTAAATGGCCACATCCATTTGCTTTTCAGTTGATGACCTGCTTTACGAGGGGAAATCATGCCACAGGAAGAGCATCAAACATGATGCTGCAATGCCTCGATATCTTGGTCAGGTGTTTTGATAACAATAGTTTAGTTTTTATCAGTTCCTCACTATCCTTGTTCACAAGAGCCACTAAACACTTCCTATCCTGCTGGAGGTCACCAGAGCACACAAATCCTGTGTGAGCTGTGAAGGAGCAACACTGGCCTGTGCATCCTGATACCTGCCCCCACGGTTTTCTTCAAGCTCACAGGGACGGTCACACTACTGCTCCTTTCAGCAAGAGTGCTGTAAACAAAACTGCCTATGTTCTCACATTCACCTAGTGTTATTCTCATTTCTGGATTGTTTTGGTATTTTTGTTTGGTTTGTTTTTTGGGGTTTTTTTTTTTGGTTTTTTTGTCTAATGAGAAAGAAATTATTCACAGACAAAGCTGATCAAAGCTGAGACAGCTACTCCATTCCCCTGGGATCTCTATCTACCTTAATCAGAGACAACAGCTGAAGTGCTGCAGGACTGCGTGATGCTTGTGTTGCACACCATCAACGAAGAGGAGTGGCTTGGGTTTCTGGACTGTTTTGATTAATGAACTCAGGGGCTGACAATTCATCACAGTATGTGAGCATGCATGTTCATGAATCTGACCTTTTAACTCCTACTTTTGTTCTTTTTCTGTGATCCCTCTCACTATCTGCTCTAAGTACAGTGCTCACGGTGGAATTTATGATTTCATTTAGCATTCAAACATGTGCCTTTTCCTTCATATTTTGGATGAGTCAAGCCCTGTAGTTCCAGTAAGTTCCTACCTAACAAAGGAAAATTTAGCATAAACAGGCACCAAAAGCTCGAGATCTTTCAATGCAACCAAGAACACTAACAAAAGGCTCCCAAAATGATGGATTTTGCTCTGTTGCTCATAATCCAAATAGGCAAGCATCCATCAGTGTTATTTTATGTCAAAAGTCAAAAATGCCAAGCATTTTTAGAACTGTTCATCGCTACTCCACCTGCATAGCAAGGAGATTGCTGACACAGTGCCCAGATACAAAAACTGCAATGAAAGTCCTCTGATTTCTGCTAGTGCTTAGGAAAAATAAACAATACACAACCCAACCTGACAGAATCACTGAGCAAAATATATAAAGACTGTAATTTCAAGGCATATGTCTCCACAGGGAAGAAACCAAAAATTGAAACAGCTTTTTTTTTTCTCAAGTATTAAAAATGGAAAATACATGTCTTTCTGCAGACCCAGACAGTGGTTTTAAGCCTGGTTTTATGTAACGTCAGCCTCCCTGAAAGATCTGTCTGTAGACATATTCCCTATTAATTAGCAATTTAGTGGCCATCTGTGGAAAGGGATAAGCAAATATGTTTTGATTCATTTAAAATGAAGCTGAGGAGTTAATTGCTTTTACTTCCCGTAGTAACACTCATCCTTCTCTCTCTATATATACACACATACACTCAATAAAAAAAGTGAGGCAAAACCATGCAGGTCAGTTCACAGATGTGAAGATATTTTGCTTTGCAAAACTATAATTCACCATATGTTCAGGAAAAGCAGCTACACAGTAATATGAGACACAAGCTTCCACAGAACGGAAATCGTTAAAAGCAGCCACTGGGTACTTCATCTCTATTTTAAAGTAAGTTGATCTTCCCAAACAGATGTGCACTATTCGAGGTCAAGAATCAAGAACCATTTTCACCTACCCCCTCCGGTGGAGCTGACGAAGTGATGAAACATCCCTGGGGTTACGAGTACGCCACAGCCCCACACAAATCTAATTAGGGGCTGCACCTTCCCGTATCAAAATAACCAACAGCAAAACACTTTCCCTCTGAAAACCACAGCCACAATGAGGTCAGTAGGACAGCGTGTGCCTCCTTGCATTTGAGAGCACAAGAACACCTCCCTGCACAAGGAGGCCCTGAAGCAGAGACCGCGGCTGCTGAGACAAAGCCATGCTTTCCTAAACTTTGCCCCAAGTGCAGACCCAACCAACACAGTCAGCCCCACAGGCTCAATGCCCACACACAGCTTATTCACCTCAGTCATCCCTTCCCAGTGTCTGTGCACAGATGACAGGATGTAACCACTCCTTCTCCAAGTTACATACATTAAACTTTTTACTGGGTCAACATTTGCACTCAACTCAGACACAATTCCCACCGGTCCAGGACAGCTTCACTAAAGTATTTCTAAATTTTTAATTAAAAGTTATCTGGCTTTATTATTTACCATAATGAAAGCTTGAATAAAAGAGAAAATGGAAGTGTTCTTACCTACTTTTTTAAACAGCTGACATCGCAGCAAAGCACTATTACTAGCGGTCAGTGTGTCTACAAACAGTTAGCGCAACACAAATGAAATTCTGCCACAGGATCAGCTTTACAGAGGGAGTAAGCAGTGAGCAGAAGGGGGCATATCTGTGGCTGAGCAGCAGGGCAAACCAAATTTTGTCTTACAGAAGACAGAATTACAGAGCGTTAATTCCATCTCTCTGGGCATAAGCATATTAAAGACACATGGAATGACACTAGTTATGAACTGCTTTCGAATATGTCTAATTTTCTGAGCCTTTCTGACACAAACACCCTCTCTGGTTGTCACCACAGTCCTGTGCTGACTGTAGGACAAACCTTTCAATCAGTTTGCCAGCAGAAAAGACAGCAATGCATGTCTTAAAAACACTTGTTTACAAAGCAAGTCTTCTTCAGAAACAGAGGCTCAATAGACAACACTCCAAGATCAAAGAAAAAAGTATCACTGCTATTCACACCTTTCTTCTTCAGAAACTATTCCAGATACTGAGCCACTAAACCAAAACAAAACTAGAACCCAAGTTGCTAGAAACAAGGGCCTGAAAGCCTTGCAAAGCCACCACACCACCTGACAATGCACACACCATGACCAGCCTTTCTCAGAGGTACAAGAACTTTGCACAACCAAATCCATTGTACTAAAAATAATTCTGAGCAGGAAGAACTCACACTTCTAAAAGTAAACTCTTCCTTTCCCTTCACTTGACGCCAACACCCACACTCCAGGGAAGCAGCTCGAGTGCCCCTACCCAACCATGGAGGTACAGCCCATGGAGCAAAATGAAGCCAAGACCATCGACACCAATAATCAGAGGGAGAGTGCAAAGGCAGTGCTGTGACTCTGAGTAGATCCAGGACCCACAGGGCTGTAGCTTCTTTGACAGCCACCAGCGGGAGGGCAAGGCCCTGCCATGCACTGCACCCTGACTTTCTGCAGGGCAGCCTCACAGCCCATGCAAGAAAGGTGGGGCTTGAAGACATTTTCATACACGTTCACCACCATCTCCATCACCATTTCCAGAAAAGTCAGTTTCTTTGAGAAATAAAGGTAAGGTAAAAATTTCAAAGGTGATCTTGCCAATGAAATTGTGACTGTAAGCTTAGCTGGCAACAGTATTGTTTAAGCCACTAGTCTTTTGATACAGCACTTATTGCTATTCAAATGAGCAGAGGACAAAATACACAAAAAGAAAGGTTATCATTTTCTTTCTGCTCATCTAAATCAACATTATTTATGCATAAATTCAGTTTCTTTCTGCCACACTGTCATATGAAGAGTTTGGAACAGGTACAAGTTCAAAATAACCCTATGTACATTCATGACTTTTTGAAGGCTATGTTTATTCATTATTCATAGTACTAAATAATAATACTGATTAATATTAGCTGTCCTTGTTCTAGTTAGTATCATGGTCATAACAATAAGCCAAGGATCAGGATATTTCCTATCAAGCTGGTCCCTTCATGAGGAAATATGTTTGGAAGCCTGTTTTGTGCTACACCACTACATTGTCTAATGCAGCTTCTCATGAGAAAACTGCAAAACTTTATCCGTGTTTTATAAAAACTTCCCTTCTCTGATGGGGGTCCTTTATTAGGATGATGGGACTCTTGGCAGTGGAAAAAGCTAGAAGAACAAAATTAACAATTTTTATCGCTAAAATGTCCCAATCCCTGTGTGATCAAGAATGCTTGTCTTGATACTTTTTCTCACTAACCTTCAGCAGGCTTAGCACTGCACAGGTAATCTCAGTGGATGACTTCAGTGTTGCTGTAAAAGGACACATCAGAATCAAAGGTTCACATTTCTACAAGAGGCACTGTGCTGCTAATTGAGTTTCATCATGTATTTGGTTTTAATTTTCTGCTTAGCAAGGGTTGACTTTCTCCTCCTCCGGCTGCAATATTACCATACAGAAGCTTCTATCTTTCTCCATATAATGACACATTTTCCATGGACAAAGCAGATTTTTCTTTTCCTTATTTTGGTTCAAATTCCACCCTTTTCTAGAAAACCATGACCTAGTTTAACAGTGGCCACCATATGGCTCTTAACTCCAAGTAGCTCTCAAGGCACTTGGAATGCAGATCCTGCACTAAAATGACAATACAGCCAAAAGCTGGACAGCTTGGCAATATGTATCCATTCTAACAAGGATGTGTGAGCCAGAGGTGCCCAAGGACAATATCACCCCCCTTGCTTTAGGATATGTCTGAATGCTCAGCCCACGGCGGAGTTTGTGGTTCCTAAAGAGTCCCAGTAGTCTCTCCCTTAGAAGATGATGCTCCCAGACCTCCTCCCACACTCTGACCCACTTATCAAATGTATACAGCTCTCAGACATGAAAAGAGTTTGCCACATACCAAATGGAGGCAAAAAGGTTGGTGCATTAAGTCTTAACAGTTCAGGCTTCAAGCATTTTATGGTTTACTTACAAAAGAATATTGAGAGTATATGGACAGAATATTCCTTCCAAAATGACTGAATTTTTGCTAGTCACAATAATGCTCCTATTTGTGATTTAAACCTAACTAGTAAGGAAGCGTGTAATGCTTATATCACCACCAAAAATATTTGTAGCTGCATCACATTTAACAGGATTCCAGATGTTCTTATGGAATCAGCATTCATGATATGCAGCTATTTGGTGTTGCGTATGAGAAAGACAGAATCTGTAATACTCACAGCCAATCATCATCATAGCCACAGCAAAGATCTTCTCCCCATCTGTCGTCGGAGCGATGTTCCCAAACCCGACACTGGTGAGGCTGGTCATTGTGAAATACAGCGAGGAGATGTAGACCGAATCTTTGCTCGGCCCGCCTTCCCACTTCCCAAAGCCCGAGGTGTTGAAGCGGTAGGGAGTCCCTATGGACTCTCCCAGCTGGTAGAGCCAGCTCTCCGTGCGGATGGTGTTGGTGTCCTCGTCGATGACCTCGTAGTCGCCGATGCTGTACCAGATGCAGGCCAGCCAGTGCGCGGCCAGGCCGAACACGCACACCAGCAGCACCAGCACGGCCGCCCCATACTCGATGTAGTGGTCCAGCTTCCGAGCCACGCGACCCAGACGGAGCAGCCTGACCACTTTGAGGGAGCTGAAGAGGCTACTGATGCCCTGGAAGGATAAAGCACAGTGACCATTAGAATTTCGTGTGAAAGCAACAATATTCGTAACTGGGGTTTCCAAAGAAACAAAGTGATCCGTAAAAAACGCATAGTCACCGGATAACAGAGAAACTGTGAAACACAAAAAAGCTTAGTGACCCTTTCCAGGCATGAATATATGTACTCTTGCCTCCATCCACTACCATTTTTATGAGTTGCTCTCTGAACTCCTTTTTCATATTATTTGAATAGGTTTACAAATACCTTTGTAAAAACTTCAAACAACAGGCGGTCTATTGCATATCCAGTTGTGAATTCCTATGCAACACATCAGATATAATACCTCAGATATAACACAGATTGCAATATTTAGCTCAGACATATCAGAAAGATAAATAAAGCAAGCCAAAAAATACTGGAAGTACCTGGCAATTTGTAGTTTTCCTATTTCTTACAATGCATTTCCTATGACTTCACTTTCCTATAAGAATTCATGCACTGATAATCAGTCTTCTGACATTTCTCATATGGACTACACAAAGCTTAAATATTTCAAATATCTCACTAATCCCCAAATTATATCCTTTTTATGACAGCTTTGGTATCAATGCAGTATTTCTGTGCTGAAAATACTATGGCTCCTATAAAACAGAATTAAGCCAGCATGCAGTATTTTGTATTGTTAACTTTTATACAGATTTGCACAAGAAGTCAAATAAAAAAAATTCAAACCCATTTGGGGCATGAGAAGATCTGAATCATCATAAAAAATGTCATAAAAATCCTTCCATTTTTTTTTCTACTTCCTCTTACCAAGACTGTTTCATACATAGAAGTCTGATTAAAATTTAAGCAGACTGGTTTAATGAGTATTTCTGGAAATGCATAATTGCATACTTCTGGTCACCAGCTTTTACTGGAAGTTTGTTTATTCCTGCATAAATACAACTGCCTCAGTATCTTAGGCTGCTTCAATGCACTAGAAAAGATGCTTTATTAAATAATTACATAAAGTATATTGACTCATGTTCCCCAGGACTGCAGCAATATATTTTCCCTTTATTTCATGAATTTGTCATGATTACATTGACTCATTTTCAGAGACAGATGTAATTCGTTACCTGGGAACACACTATCAATTTCTATTAAGTATCTGGACAAGATCTAATGTAACCAGGGGGTGGGGAGTAAAAAGAGAGAGAGGAAAAAAAAAAAGATAGAAAAGCAGCCTTCCTTTAAACCACATATATTTGCAGAGATGTAGAAGACTGCAAGTGGACTATTCTTTTCATGACTATCTATACAAAACTTTTCAAGTCACTGATGCAAAAATTGCTACACAAAGTAAGTTAATTTCCATTTCCCATTCATTGCATACCCATCTTTGTTTTGTAAACACTGGTGCAAAGCCTCAATGCCAATTCTGAGAATACGACACAAGAGGCTTTAATTTCCAGGAGAGGGAAAGCAGGTATTTCTGAACACTCAGTATGGAGAGGAAAAGCAAAGGGGAAAATGCAAAAAAAATGCAAAATGCATTTTAGAATCGGATATGCAAGTCCTGGACTGACAAGCACGTTTAGTCTCTGCTTTCTAAACATTCTGACATTACAACACAGCCTTCTGGCCTTTTCCCTCAGGACCAATGCCCATTTCTCTCTTTTCTCTTTATAAACTTTAGCAGTAAAACACTAATTTTTTACATCTTGAGAGGTCTCCAGGAATGGTGCGCTTTTAGCTTCAGTCTCAAAATCAAGCCTTTTAATCACGCAGTGTTTCAAAATCTCCACCCCAGCATTTGAGAAAACAGTTTTATTTTTGTTCAAAAGCAGTGGTGCAAAACCTGTTCTTCAAATTAAACATATCCCTGCAACTAAAAAAACTGCAAACAAATGCTGTTTGTCAGCGAGAGTCCTACCAAAGCCAAAAAATGATAATGTTTTAGGAAGGACTTAATAGCTTAGAATTTGGTTAATTCTTAATTAAAATTAAAAATAAAAAAGAGTCAAGGATTAGAAATACTTGGGGAAAGGAAATAATCACAGAAGAGGAGTTCAAGAAATTGGATATGAAAAAGGGAATACAATTTAAAATACATGAAATCAGATTTTGAAAGTCTAAGGCAAAATACTTTTTTGAAAAGTACTTGTCCTAACTTCCCTTGTGAAATTCACTAAAAGAAATTTTATTTAAAAAATTAAAATGAGATTAAATTGCATCACTTGGGAGAAAGTGATTCTACTAAATTCTGACCAGAGATTGAGAGAATTAGGCTTTTAGTACCAAAATAACTTGAATATTTACAGAAAATATATACTTGATTTGGTTGCATTGGAAGTACATTTAATATTCAAATTACTCCTAATACTCACCTGACTGCATTGCCAATGAGATTCTAAAAGTTCAGAAAAAGCTCTATTAAAAAAAATTTTTTTTTTTTTCACTGTCAACAGTGTTCTCTCTGATTTCCTCAAAGGATAGGATCTGTCTATTCTAAATGGATCAATATCAAGAGCAAGAACTGCCCAGGGAAATGATTATGTATATAACTGTTAAAGATTTCTAAGTGACAGAATTTCAAATGGTTACAAACAACAGAAACTTAATAGACTGTTCCATAGATGATAAAGTAAGAAAAAAAAATCAGATAGTCCTGCAATACTTTAAATCAGTACCTTTTGGCACTAGATTTAGCAAGTTATATTTTAATGCTCACTGGAGTAGATCTGCTGGATTGAAAAATTGACAATTTTAGATTACCACTTTCTGAAATAGAACTGTACTTTTAGATTATTGTCCATTTTAATGCTCTTATCGGTGCAGATTATTTTTATGCTTTTATCGTACAGATGGCTCCACAACGTCACGCAAAGGAGCCTGAACTCAATTTACTTCTCTTGATGTGCGTCCCACCCTCTTGGTCTGCTACTCCTGCCAGTTTTGAGAGGCAGATGAAGAGACACCCAGAGCTCCTTCTGCCCAAAGGAAATAGAAAAACCTCAGTTCATAAAGAGCCAGGAATGGCACTGCAGGTCCCAAGCAGGCACCCCAGATGCTCTGCTCTGAAGGGTCACCATTAGGAATGTCTATGTGGCAGCCAGGGAAAGGACATGACTAATATTCCCTGGAGTTCTACCTGTGTCTGATTTACCCTGACACAGTTGCAGCTATTGGTACTCCATCCAACAAAAAACATCCCTTGAGGCTATGCAAAAAAACCCCCAAACCAATCTGTTACATGGCCAGAATAGACACATAATACATTTTTACTATATTTTGTTACCGAGAGAACTTGGGTGCAGCGCTTACTTCAATATGCAGCACTTGGTCAAGTATGTCAGAAAATGTTGAATTTCACACACATTTATATTTCAAATGGTTTGAAGTAACAGAATGAGACTAAAAAAATTCTGCTGCTGATACCTGTATATAGATGTTGATAAATATTTCATAGGTTGGCAGGTTTACTTTCCTTGCCAGTGATGGCTGCTGCATAAAAAAGGAAGAAAGTGTAGCCAGCCCCCTTCAAACCAAAGCACAAGCTCAAGGCACTGAGACACTGAAGAAATAACTCCATAGCCACTGATTGAGCAGACTTGAATGTCAAAAGCCCTTAAAATAATGAACACAACCACTCTCACTCCTTCTCCTTCTACACATTCTTTGCAGAGTAGAACTGCACCCCAAAAACAGAAAACCAGACCAGCCTCAGTCCTAGAGGAAAGCAGTCTCCATATTTTATATTCAAAGAGAACGCTTCGAAAGTTTGTCCATGAAATACTGCCAAAAGTAAATTTCAGTGTATAATTTGTCATTAATTAGACCTACTCACTATATACTGTGCACACTTACACAGGTTTTCTTCTGTATTTCCTTGTTTTCTGCAAGATCTAATCTACTGTGAGTGCACCCCTGGTCCCACACTGGTACCTCAGCCATGTAAGTAGCCTTCTTTCCAAATACAGGATCCAGGATATCCATGTTTTGGCTCTACCTCTCAATCAGACAACATAAGATCCATGCTATTACTTCCACACCCAGAAAAAGAGACAGAGGCACTGTGAAGTCTTTTGAAAACACAAGGGCTGTAAGCAGAGCAGTTATTGTTCCTTGTGTCATTGTGGTCCCCAAGAACATTAACAGTGGACACTACAGTGATAGATGCTGTACAGATAAAAACAGTTGCTGCTGTTCATTTGCCATGCAAAATTAAATTCAACTCAATTCGTTGAATAATAAAAGTCCACCTAGAAAAAAAAAATCAAAATACAAATTGTTTAAAGAACAGCCATAAAAAGAAACTGAGGCCACCCCGCCTACCCCCCAAAAACATGAGAAATAATTCATTTTCTATCTCAAATAAGATGTAGGATGAAGAACTGCAGAAAATAACTAAAATGCTACATTCGCCCCACCTCCTACAGCTGCAGTAGCACAAGTACTTTAGTAATAGATTCAATCTACATGACAGTACTCACTTTTTAGGCCATTATTCACTTTCTACATGTACAGAAAGAAAATGCACTTAACCCAAGCATTAAGATTTTTTTCCTAGGCTCAAAGGCAGGATAATTTACTTCCTACTTACTATCTATTTTTAAAAAGAGAAATATTCAGTATTGGCACAAATCTTTCTTAAGTTTTCCAGCACTTTTCTCTCATATGGAACTGCTGAAGTTCAGGCTTCATCTCAATTAAAGGGAGATGCAGGAGACTAAAAGCTAACCATTAAAAGAAAGAGAATGAAACAGACAAAAAAAAATAAATTATTTATTCCGAAAGGGGAGGCAATGAACCAAATTTATCACTAGTGTGAGGCGAGAGCCATAGAAAGCACTGCCTTCTTTCTTGACACTTTATTTGAAGTCAGCCATGCCACAACCTGGCTCTGCCTATCTGCAGTAACCTGGCAGCCCTGTCAGGTCATCATTAGGACTACACATTTCCGTCATTTGACTCCTCTGATTTTCTTAATTAGGTCTGAGAACATGACCTTTCCTACAGATTGCCATATTTAGCAACCAAGAAATGAGATAACGTTGTGTGCACAGGTCAAAATCAATATCTAAGCCCTCTGGATACTGCTGTGGTTTTCAGCACTGAAGAAAACAGATCTCTAGACTCCTGAAGCTTATTTTAGTCAGACATCTGTGAGCTTGGTTAGAACTGGGGGAGAAACAGCAATAATTCATGTATAAGAGCACAGGGTGTGGGAAGAGATGGGAAGGCTGGTTTTTCGTTTGTAAAACTATGTCCACGCTTGCCTTACATGCATAGATACACACTCAGAAAAACAATGAAACCAGGAAACAAATTCTGTTTTCTTTTTACTTTGAGAGGAAGAGCAAGAATAAAGATAACACATAAGTAACCTAAAGAAACTCCACTTTCTGCAGTAGCAAACAAAAAATAAACCCAATAGACAACAATCTGCTTCCCAATGCTTCTGATTCAAAGCAACAGCCCGTTCCAGAAGCTTTTTACTTATCTCGAAGAGGGAAAACACCCAAATAAGATTTCGTGTTACTGGCATCTAATACCTCTCCATCTTTCCAATTCTAATCCCATCCCTAATATGAAATAGACTACAGAGCAACCACTTTGCTATTCAAACAAATACCCTTTGTCATCTCATCTGACTTTCTGCCTCAGATCGATACAAGTATGCTGAATGGGGGGAGAAGAGGAGAGTAACTGATCCCTGTCTCTGGAACATGCTTCCCCTTATACACAGCGTAAGTCTCACTCTAACAGCAGCTTTTTGAAATAATTCAGAATCTAACATATTCAATTAGCTCTCCTTCTTGGACAAAGGCTATCACCATACATTATCACTGAAAATGTAATTCAGCTTTTTAATTCTTTTAGCCTGATACAGATTGAATAGCTTATGTAGACTACTATTCTCTCTTTAACAGAATGATAAATCATGTCAGGCCTTTCAAAGCTATGAAGAAGTAGCCCTGAAATCCAATAACACCCCTACTTATCTGTGATTTAGCAGAAAGACTAATCTGAACATTTGGAGTGGAGAAGAAGAGTCAACTGGCATGTTAACAACCTCAGTAGAACCTACAGAGTAGGTCAACACCAGGGAGGGACACAGCAACACATCCTGCTCTGGAATTCTCTTTTGGTAGGGGCCATCCATCAGCAGACAGGGCAGATGTCTCTGAGCCACCAAGGTGTATGAGCCTGGGTAAGAGCAGGGAAAGTAGCAGAACTAAAATAAACTCAACACCTGAAGCAGGCTTACAGCATGGGAGAGAATTTAACCCTGAATGTCTTCCAAGGCATAAGAGCTCTGCAGTGCCTATATACAGCATCAACACAATTTGGAAAACTGAGGATTCAGGGGGAAAAGAGCCTGCCACTTCATAGGGTAGCATAAAAAAGGCGTGCAATGGGTCACATGGAGGTTGGGTTTTTAAGGAAGGAAGATAGAAAAACTCATACTTGATTGGAAAAAAAATATGGGGGGGTGAGGAGATGTGGACCAAAGCAGACAGAGAAGAGAGACACCCTCACTCTAATCCCCAAGAGACTCTGAACAGCAAGTGCTTCTTTTGCCTACCTGGTTTATATCCTGGCTGTGCACTTTATCCCAGGAATCTGCTTTACACTATTTGCATTTCCCCAAAATACTCCTTCCACCTACCTGTCTGCTAAGGAATAATTCCTGCCTGGCACAGCCTCCTGGGGCCATGCAGAACAGAGGCACTTACAGAAGTCAGACAAGCAGCCCTCCTCCTCCACCCCTGCTTTTCCTTTCCACTGCACTCCCCTTCTTCCAATTCAAGGCCTCAGGCTCATTCTGAATCTCCAAATACCACCTAGGAGCCACACCAAGGACCTTCCCAGCCATGCTCCAAGGGTTTCTGCCGGGTTACGGCCCCCAGCACGCACCTCCCATGGACTTTGTCCTGGTTCTCAGGGGCTTATCACAGGGGGACACCCAACCGAGCAGACTTCCTTCATCATCACACAATGATGAAGGCCCCTGTTCCATCCCTCCCCTGCCCCACCTGGGCACAGGAATCCCATTGCCCGAGCCTTCCCCAGAAGCCCCAGCAGGTGTCAGCCAGCCCACAGGGTCTCGCTAATCTCTCCTCAACTACTTTCACCTCATCCAAGAGCCACGATTTGGCAACATTTCCTCCACGCCTGGATCACACTCCGTGATACACAGCTGGGGTTTTTTCTGTTAAAGACATTACATAAAAAGTAGGTTATGACTACTTTAAAATTTCAATTAGCCATAGAAAATTATCCATTCATTACTAGATTTAGCAATAGACTCACATGCAAAATACAGCACTGCCTCATTGGACAGATTCAAATAAGAGTGGTGAACTACTGTTTCAAACGGATTTCATATTACTCAGCTGTTTACAGTTTAAAAATACTTTAAAAATTATATTTTCCAGTTTGCAAAATTCATCTAACCCAAAATCTTTCTTTATAGGTCCCAGTTTGTTCCATAAAACTGTAAATATGATAATTTATTCCCTTGCCCCTTATTGCATGCAGTGGTAAATAAAAAAAAAAGGGAAGTTGCATGCTTTCCAGTGTGGCTACTTCAGTAATTCCTAGATAGCTAATTTGTATTAGCATGAGAGATTATTCCACTAACAAGGTTTAAATTAATCTATTGCAAAAGTACTGCCTCAGAGAGTTGCCAACAATTTGACCAGCAACACATTCATTTTTTCCTCTCCCGACTCACTGTTTACTTTCCAGCTTCACCACACTCACTTAGCACTAATTATCTCCATTTACTTCTATTATTCTGTATTGTATTTTTTTCTGGAACTTTTTTTATCATCATAAATATTGGTCTTTCAAAGCTGTACATCTTCTTTGCCTACATGCTAGCTCCTCTCCTATTCAGTCACTTAAGTGAGCACTAGATCATTTATATTGAATATATCTTTCCTGATGATCTTTTACTATGCATTTGTTTCTCTTCTACCTCAACTAATAGAGTAATATATGGTTCTCAATTTGGCATCAGCCAACAATTGATCACAGCGTTCTGCTCAAACACATATAGCAATTACTACTACAAATTCCCTATTTCAGAGATTTATATGGTGGTGACAAGACTGGATTCCATTCCTACCATGAAATTTCACAACAGCATCGCATGTAATAAGTCAAATTTTTTCCAATATAAATTATATCTTATGGCATTATGGATGAAAACCACAGTATAAAATTGCTCAAGCTGACACAGCAAAAATATGCTTTGGAATTCAAAGTCTTAAATTGCACTGTTCTTGGCAAAAATTGTGGAATTTTCTTTAAGCCTGGTTTTTGTTGAATTTACTGATTGATGTCTCAACAGAAAAAGATAACATTATCCCCCAAAGTAGGTGGTATTTCCTTAAGTGAGGAATAATACTAATTACTGTAAAGAATTACTGACAAATGAGATTTTCATCATTCAGATTTGAAAGAGACTAACACCACACGTTTTAAGGGCTGTTTAAATTTTAGACCAATATTTTCTGTTCTTACTCAGACTAAATTACAGCATGATGAATTCTCTTAACAATAGAAAGTTCAAGCCTAGCATTAACTTGATTCATCAATCAGTGGTATATTTTCTTCTGTTGCAATTCTACGGCAGGTCAAGAAAATAATTAGTATTTAACTGCATAATTCTCTTCCCATATATAAAAGCCAGAAAAAACATCCATAACTTTACTTTCATTTGGGTAACAACAGAAATTTCTCTACAGCTATTCATTTCTTCATTTGTTGAATTCTGCTCATGTCTGAATATGAAATGCTGTACTGTCTCTTTGAGCACAGCACTTGAGATCAGTCTCTTATTTAATTATATGGCCTCTAACAAAGACATTAATGTTTTTTCTTTCCTCTTCCATCTGTGGAATGTGGCTATTCATACTTAAGTGCCTCTTGAATTAATTGTAGTTATTAATAGTTGTATTGATTAATAGTTAATGAACTCAAATTATTTTTTGTGGAAAAAATATTCTCAACCATGTGGAGAGGAAACTGGAATTTCAATTATATGGAAAAATGTGAATTGAAAATATATGAATGTTCCAAACTTCAACAAACCCAAAGAATTTTGAAATTGTCTGAAAACCACAGAAGTCGCAGTCAATTTTGTTTCAGGAAAATATTTTCTGTTGTATCTTATAATGGAATAATGAAGTAAATTGCAAAACAAAAAGTTACTTCAAAATAGAAAAAAATCCAATACCAGAATTTTTTCAATTGAGTATCTGCTTGCCAAAAATATTGACCAACTCTAGTTTCATCTATTACAATTAGTGGATAATTTTAAAGACGACAAAAATGGTTTTACTATTAATCTAGAGCTAAGTGATGGGACAGTCCCAAAACTGCCCAGGGCAGTGCTGCAGGTCCTGTGTCCCTTGCAAATCAATTAGTCTCCATCACAGTAATTACAGCATTCTTAAAAACAATTTGACTTGTCAAGTTAGTTCCTCCATGACATTCTCAGCATCTTCAGTGCCTTTTTTTTTTTAACAGAGAATGACAGCAGACAGCAAAATAAGCAAGCTTCCACCTGGCCCAGTCCCCCTTCATTATAGGGACTGCAACAAAGCCAGGATTCTATTTCCTCCAGTTTAAAATCGTGTATGGAAAACATCAGACCAGGAAAATAGCAATTCATATTCTTCATCTCATTTTATCACCACTGTTGATGCTGGGTATCATTCCATCTCTGACCTTTTTTTAAAGAGTATTCTCATTAAGACTTCCAAAAAAAACCCCCAACAATCCCTGCAGCAGCCATGGCCAGCTACTGACTCCAGTGCCATGGCTCCATGGGAATTCCCTCTAGCAAAATTAAAGTGACACACAGATAACAGTTCAATTTGGTTACTTGCATGTTGAGCAGCGCGGCCTTGCACCTGACTTAATCCAGCTGTGAAGTTATATGGTGTATAATCCAGGACAAGAGAGAGGTAAATTTAAACCAGCAAGAAAGGAAGGGAGTTGACCCACAAGGGAATGCTCTACACAACAGAAAAAAAGATAAAAAGCAAAGATTTTCTCCTTTCAAGATTCCTTGAATGTGGCTTTTTTTTTTTTTTCTTCTTTACTAGAAGGTTATCTTTCTCTCTACAGGCAGTCCTTGAAACAGTGATCAGCATATATTGTCCCAAACCCCCTCCTGATATGCACTGCGTTATTCTGCTGGCATTGCTGGCAAAACCCCTCAGGTGCCATAAACCAGCCTACGAGCCCTCAACAGAAGCATGGCAACTTACATCAGTGGAAACTCTGCTCTAATGATTCTACAATGATTTATATCAGCCAAATGTCAGAACCCACTAGGGGGAATGGAGATGAACAGTCTTGAAAGGACGGCGTCAAGAAAAATCTTGATTTTTTTTTTTTCCTTGGGCACAATAGTAGAATAACTAAAACTAACACTGTTATACTGATTAAGGAGACTGTTGAAGAGCCATGGGAAAACTGAAGTACCAATCAGCTTCTCATTGCTACAAGGCAACGCTGAGATGGAGAACCTGGAGAAATTCAAACTCATACAAGAATTTCTCTGCAGAGCTGCTGCCGTGAGTCCAAAATCATCTGTGCTCAGTTCAAGGGCTGTCATAGCCCCTGGTACAGACATTTTCCTCAGGGGTGTTCTGTAGGTCACATCACCAGTCTAAAGTTAAAAAGTGTTCCTTCAGCAAAATCTTCACCAGGTTGCTTCTATCTTCCATGGGTGAGAAAACCTTTCTTTCTTTTTTTTTTTTTTTGGTGTCTTGCTTCATTAATTTTTAAATTTTATTTATTCTTTTTACTCTTTCTGTCTAAATGTCAGAAACTGACATATGGCCACTCCTTCCATCGCTCTACCGGTGTCACGGCAAAATAATATGTGAAAGCCCTGCAGAATAATCTGCAGTCTGAGTCTTTCATATGACAAACAAATATTTAAGGACAGGTCTCACAAGGCTTTTTTGCCTGATATAATTTGTGTTATTTCAGTCTGTAGCTTGATATAAAATGAAAACTTCTCTAGGGAATTAAATAGCAAATAACATCACATTTTTTCCACTGCATTTAATAGCTGCCTACCTCTCCTCAAGTCATTGAGAGAACCACTTTAAATTTTATAAAAAATAGTGTAATTTTTAAAAAGTAATGGGGTTTGGTTTTGTCTATTTTTCATTTGGCACAGTTTTCTTCTGAGAGCTAGGCTGTCCTTTGTAATATGGGCAAACTTTAAAGGAAGTCATAGAATTTAAATTTTACAGGCTAAAATTTAAATACTAAGCCCTGATGAGGTAGGTTTGTAAATCCCTCTCCTTCTCTGGAGATATCCAAACCCACCTGGATTCGATCCTGTGCAACCTGCTCTGGATGGGTTGGACTAGATGGTCTCCAGAGATCCCTTTCAAGCCCAACCATCCTGTGATTCTGTGATTCTGCATCTTACAGCTTTAGCGTTGTGTTGCAGATAAACTCAGACACATAACTATTTGATGATTTTATAACATGTAAGCAGACTGCTGGAATCCTCTCTAGGATTTTATTAAAAATTCATTAACTCTCTGAACTACTTAGGTGTGGAACTTTAATGTATTTACCTTAGGAATATTATCTTGGCAGACTGATCCAAAAGAACAAGCAGTTAAAAAAGACTAGTTTTCTGTGTTTAAGTGTCTAAATGTTAGTTCTTTTGTTGGATTGTGATCTATTCCCGGAGAAATGAAGAAGAGTCTAGATTTCCAGATTTCTCCCTACCCTTTAATTATGAAATTACCAAACAAGCACCTTCAATTGCTACACCTTCCTCTAAAAATACTGTTGCCAAACAATGCTGCATGGATCACCAGGTATCCACACTGTGCCTTCTGGTGCTCTAAGACAATTCAGTGAGTCACAGCCTCTTTGCCACCAGCTATAGTGTTCTAGAAGCGGCTGAGAAAAGAGTATCTTACTTCCCAATTGCTCCCGTGAAGAACTGGCATTAGCAGAACTGCCCTGTTTGGTCATCAGTGAAAGCAAGCACAGCCTGCCCTGAGAAACTGTCCTGACACACAGTTCAAACTACTGCTGGTAAGTCAGACAGAGCAGTTTTCCTCAGTGCTGTACAGAGGTGCTGCTGTCTGCCTCTACCTGCCCTCCTGAACCCTGAGGATGCAGAAAGAAGGAAAATAAACACAGATTTTTAACACCAGGAACTACAGCAGCAAATAAAGAATGAGCCTTCAGGCTAGGACTGATAAGCAAACTTCTGTGCATGCTGTGGGTGGCTACCAGAGACATATGTACAGTAATTCAATAAATTTAAAAACATAAAATTCTTTCTTCTCTCCCGCACCTCCCCTCAGCCATTGAGTAATAATTAATGGGTGGAAGTGGAAGTGGTATACTGACCTCATCAACATTCTCAAATGCATTGATGACATCATATGGCAGGCAGGAGAGCAGGTCAATCACAAACCAGGTCTTCAAGTAATTCATGCGAATCAGCTTGGGGTCAGAGATCACCTCTCCCGCCGGCCCCACAAAGGTGGTATGGAAATTAAGCACAATGTCGACCAGAAAAATGACATCTACAATGCTGTCGACCACCAGCCATGCCACGTTGTTCTGTTTGGTTTTAAAGGAGACATTGTAAGGGACCAAAATAGCAGTGTAGAAGGTTAAAATCAAGATGATCCAGTCCCAGGTAGTCTTGAATACACAATAATGCAAAATTATATGCGGTGGAGTCTTTGGTGCCTCTTGTTTGTACTGTGGGAGGATTTCAGAACCCAGCTGCAATACCTGTAGTCAGAGAGATTCCAGAGGAAAAAGAAAACATGCTTAATTTTTTCATGGTATTTTTCACACTGTAGATTCTCAAGCTCAGTACAACAGTTCATAAAAATACATGTCCATTAGCTCCTTTTATCACCACCAAATGGTAAGCAAGCCAAGAAAAGTACTCTGTTACACAAATCAGCATCAAACTAAGAACAGCTGTTTCTTTTGATGCCATTAATTATTTTTTGACACTAAGTCTAACGTGTGGAGTGTCCAAGACAAACAGAGGTAAGAGAACTCCTTCAGCTATCTAGACAGACGAGACAGAAAAATGATGGGCAAGAATAGGCAGGAAGACAGGTGCGAATAGAAATTGATGGCAGAACCAGAAACAAATCACAACCGAGTTCCAGTCCAGCCTCAGGACCATTGGACCACATTTTTTTTCAACACTGGATATTTAACTCTTCACTATACTGTGTCTGAAATAGTCTCATACTAAAATCTATCATGAATGCACCGGTCTTTCTTCCTCTTCTCTGGGCTGTGCAGGTCCAAAGCCCACAGACATCTATCATTAGCCTCAATAAACTCTTTTTGGACTTCACCTTTTCACTCAGAGAAGTTCAATGTCTTTACTACTTGATGGTGTAGAATCACAGAAAGAGAGAATCATTAAGGTTGGAAAAGACCCCTAAGATTGTTGAGTCCAACAATTAACCCAGTACCACTGTGCTCTCCAAAAAACCATGTCCCCAAGTGCCACATCCACATGCCTTTTGAACACTTCTAGGTATGGTGATGCCACCATTTCCTGGGAAATCTGTTCCAATGCTTGACAACCCTTTCAGTGAAGAAATTTTTCCTAATATCTAATCTAAAGCTCCCCTGGTGCAACTTGAGGCCATTTCCTCTGGTCCCGTCATTTGTTGCCTGGAAGAAGAGACCGATCTCCCCCTCACAACAACCTCCCTTCAGGCAGCTGTAGAGAGCGAATGGTTCCCCCTGAGCCTCTTTTTCTCCAGGCTAAACAATCCCAGCTCCCCCAGGTGCTCCTCATCAAGCTTGTTCTCCAAACCCTCCACCGCCTTTGTTGCCCTTCTTTGGACATGCTCCAATGCCTCAATGTCCCTCTTGCCATAGGGGGCCCCAAACCGAGCACGGGATTTGGGGGGGACCTGCCGAGGCACATGTTGAGTTACACTGCAGCTAGGTCTGAACTCAAAAAAGCACTACTGCAGAAGATGATCTGCCAGCATGCGTTTTAAACCCCGGACCTCAAGCCGAGCACATGCTGACACTGAGCACTGTTTTGCATAACTGCAGTCTCAATCAAGCCGCCCATTTTATGTCTGCTCTCTCTCCAGTTGTGCCCACTGCTGCAAAAGCAGTATTATCATGTATTTAATTCTTGGGAACTCAAGTTTTTTTCACATACCTATAAATAAGAATGTGTTTGTTTATATGTATGGATATACATGAGGGTGAAATCAACATCAAGAACCTGTGTCCAAATAAAGAGAAGTTAAATTTTAAAGCGAATTTTACCCTGGATGAGTCATGAATGAAAACTGAAAGAAAGATAGAGGCTTGCTTAAGTGAAATGTGTTTGGCAATGCCAAAATCACAGAACCTGTGAGAAGTATTTAGGAGCACGGTTCCTTTTTCACACTTATTTACACATAGTTCAGAGCAATAGGAAGCAGAGAAGGAAATTAAATGGCTGTTTTTCTCTGGGAAAAGATAAGACAACACAGCTAGAATAGACGGATGTCTTCTTTTCATGCTCCTTATCTTAGCTTTTTTAATGTCAGTTATTTAGACATGGATTTTATCTGCAGGCTTTTATGAGTGCCTTTTTTTTTTTTTTTTTTCTGTGAACTGGTGAGATTTTTTCCAACCGTTTCAGCCAAAGGGGACAAAAGAAAACAATCAGCTACAAAAGTTCTACTTGGACAAAACAGTCTTAGACGAAATTCCCTGCTGCTTTGAACCTCACATAATCACTTACTCATGTACACAACAGGGGTCAGACACTGTCAGATCACAGTTCCTCGCACATGTGTAAACGAGAATGGGAATTGCAAGCCTGCTGACTTTGAGCCCAGTATGTTCTCCTGAAGAGAATTAACATGACCTGCTCTGACAGACCTGCATGTTACCACAGAGGCATCAAGAGTTTGAAAAAATTTCAATTTAAAAAAAAGAAGAGGACTCAGTACTTTCGTTTCGCCGAGTTTCTAGAATGACAGCAAAGAGGAGAAAGGAACATTTCACCTGCAGACCCAACTAGGACTCAGACATGTTCACAGCAGTATTATGTGGTCTATCACTCCTGACCCTGATTCATGTAGGTTCTCCACACTATCAAAAAAAAGGAATTAAAAAAGCTGTCCTATGTTGAGAGGAGCTGGAAGCAGCACAAGGCACAAGCAGTCTCTCTCCTCTGCAGCAGGCACTGGCCAGCCCATGCAGTCCCCAGAAGTCACTGGAAGTGGCACAGGTTGTGTATTGAGTCTGCGTGTGTACTCAGAGCATCGTTCCCTTCAAGGCTTGTTTGCAGTCCCAGTGACAGATGTTGGGATGTCTTTTCCCAACAAAAGCTCTGGCCCAAATCAATATTGCAAATATCTCCTGCCCTCCCTTTTGCACATTGCAGCTGTACCTGAATCATTTGGAAAACAATGGGTTACTACTGGCTTTTACAAGGCTCTGCACGAGCAGCAGCTCTAACATAGGATCCTAAGCCTGAAATACGCTTCACTGGGCAAGGAGAGTCCTCTGCAATACTCATTCACTGGAATAATTGATCAGCAAACCAAGCACCTCCATCACACAGTAACACTTATCATTTTGCTGGATTTCAGTTCTAATGCTGAGATTTTACTGGTGTGGGAAGATGGGACCACGCTTCAAATGCAGCAGAAAAGCATAATTGCTTTTTCTGCAATCACAGGTCTACTACAGCTTTTTTTTTTGGCCCCTGGTATTATATTAGTAAGTCCAATATTTTGGTAACTATTCTAATCAGCACAGGAACCTCAACCACGAAAAGCTGAAAAAACCCTTGTTAGTTCTTGTCAGATGGTTCTTATCTATACGTACATAAGTTCTAGACTGAGAATTGTATAATGCACTCCATTTTGGCCACTGCTGCTCTCTTTGTACTCCAAGAACTTGTGGAAAATTTGCATCAAGAAAACTAAATTTACTGGAAAATATACTAATGTATACATGAATACCCAAACAGGGAAAAGGGCAAGAACAATCTTTGGCAAAAAAGAAGGAGCTAAATTATGGCGTCCATTATTTTGCTGTAAACAGAAAAAACCATTAAAATAAAGCCAGTGGAACTGCAGGAATGTAAAACCGAACTGAAAGCAGAAAAAACAGACTCCTAGTTCCAACTCGTTAAGACAATAAACTGCTGCTTCAGTGTTCTAAAATGTCATCATCAAATACAAAGCACTCTCTCTTTACTTGTTTGAGATTCAAGGGCTGCAGCACAGGAAAATAAAAGGATTGATGACTGATTGATCTCCTTCTCTTTCTATTTAGAAAGTAAACATACTCTAAACTATCTGAATAGCTAGGGACCCTATCAATAAGTGTTTTGAACTTCTGTTACCCCTCTGGAGTCTCTGATGAAGCCTTACCAATGGTTATCTAAAGACACCAGGGGCCGTGGCTTCTCCAGCAGAAGGATGTGCACCAGCACTGTGGGCATGAATCCTGAATGGAGGGGCTGGAGACAGGCATCAAGGAATGACACAGGGATTCCAATCACTCACCAGGTGGGGAAAGCCAACTGCAGCAAGCCTGAAGTGCCTCCAGTCCTCTTTTTGGGTGGAGTGGAGGTGACAAGTTCTAGCCTGGGCTCCCTCTCACTGCATTACTAACAAACACCTTTGTAAAACCACCCCATCTTGCTGGCACTGCTAGAGATGATTTCGCAGCTTGAGGTGAAAGAAGGCCACTGCCCCAGCTCACACTATCTCTCCCAGGAAAGGCAACTTGCTTTGCACACTGGCAAAAGTCTCACAGTGCCTGGGACTGCCAGCCAAGAGCTTTTGAAGGCACCAAATTCTTCATTTCACTGAAGGAAGAGGAAACACCCACAACAAAGCTTAATAATCTCAGAGAGCAAGCATGTGCCTTTATCACAAAGCCCAACAAAAGAGCTCAGTACTGCACAGAAACCACAGAAGGAGGTCCACAGAGCTTGGTGCTAAAGATCAAAGCTTTGTCAGGTCACTGCACTGGAAGTCACAAGAGCTCCTTTCTCTACTTTTCCCACCAAGGGCCACGCCGAGTCTATTTTTTCACCATCCTTCCAGACACACACACCACCCCTGGGTCATCTGGAGAGTAAGAGCTATAAACCCCACTCTCTCTGCACCATCCAGCAAATCCAGCTCGATGCAAAGTCCCTTCTGCCCTGTTCCAAGGTGCTCCTGCTGCACTCCAGCCTCTAGGGAGAGTAGTGCAAACCTGAGACAGGTTTGCTGAAGTAGTCAGGTGTGGTTACCCACCCAAATGAACTAACTACTTTCAAACTGCTTGTGAAGGTACTTCTCCTGGAGAGGAGAAAAACAAACCCCAAGAGATTAATATAAAAGTAATCATGAAGAAAATGTACACAACTATATAAACCAATATGCTGAGCTTCCATTCGTGTGCACTGGACAATTTGATTACTACAATTTCCTAAATAATTGAAACAGCTCTGGTTTTGGAAGATTTTTCACTATTATACGGTTTTATCATAGTAAAAGAAATATTTATTTCAGAAACTTGTTAATTGAAAGTATTATTTCAGTTACTTATGATTCATCAGACAATACAGCTGTATTATCTGCATTTATTATTTGTGGTAACGATGCATGATGCTTTAATAGTTCTCTAAAGCTGGAGAATTTTTTCCCAAGAGCAGAAATGCCAAATTTCATCATGAGTTTTACAAGGATGTGTTCTTTTTTAAACACTGCAAAATTTTTTCTGAAAATCCAATTCTTTTACAAAATGGTGAATATATCCCAAGTCAGGAGTCATAAATTGCATCTAAAGTGGTTACAATGATTTATTTTTAGGACTGTACGACTAGGGGGCAAAAAAAAAGCTAACACACAAACAGTCACTCTTTTCCAGCTTAATATCTCCTTTTCGTGTTTTCAACTGGACTTATTTGCTTTCTCTCACTTTCCCTTGCTTTTGTTTTCACAAGCACCCACACAAATTGCTCCCAAGCTAAGGGCTAGGTGCTAAGCCTCAATATTTTGATTGGCAGTTTTTTAATGGCAGTTATAAGTTCCTGGTAAACAATGTTAGAAACAAAATGGCAGAAGTTCCATTCTTAAGCAGTGCTGCTAAGCACCATTATAATTTTTCTGCTTTTATTTCTCATAACTATCATATTTTTTTTTAATTTTGACACAATCTTGTTTGCCCAGAACTGCCTGGCAAGGGTACAGAACACATCAGCTAAGACCATAGGTACAGATGACACATGGACTCAGCAGTGGCCAGGAAGAACCATCCCTACAATCAGGTCCTTGGCGATTAGGCAACAGAAATGCATCAGTTACTTTACAAACCCCTATTGCAAAACGTTTTCTCAGAGTTACCTAACACCCTAGTGTTAATTGCATAATTAATTTGAGTAGTTTTCATATGACTGCTATTAAAGAAGTCAGGCTGAAAAAAAAAACTATGCCTACTGGCAAAAGTCAGAGACCGAAGCTTCACAGACACTGCTTGTATTATCCATGGCCTGTTAGTCTGTCACTAACACCTTTCTTAAACTGTTTCATAAACAATAAAAAATTGTAAGCTGTTGTGGCAGGCTCCAACACCTTGCTCTACTCAGGTTCTAGGATGCAACAGCCTCCTGAGACATTCAAAAATATAAGTGATAAATAACTAAGAGCAACACAAGTAACATTTCATTAAACGTGGAGCCTTCTCACACAAACAAGACTGATGTGAAATGTCATAGTGAGTAGCGAAAGAAAAAGGATGAATTTTAAAATTTCAACTAGGCTACTTCAGGGATGAAGAAAAAAAAACAAAAAATATTTGAAAACACAACAGGGAACTGTTAGAGATCCCATATTCAATATTATCAAGAAACCTTTGCAGAATAAGAAGCCTGGCACCGCATATATCTTCAAATAAAGAAAAGTGGTCTTGTCTGTGTGATTATCTGCACTCTTCTTTTCTCTAGTGTAGTTCTATTGACTTAAATGGAATTACAGCAGAAATAAAAGCTACCTAACATCACAGCTGGGGCTAATGTTCTTTGTAAAATTATGACCGCAATATTCAGTCAGCAATTAAAGAAACTCATTTCAGACATGTAAACTATACACTTGCCCTTTATTATTTGTAATGAATCAATTGGCTGTGCCAGTAAGAATACTTGCAAAGACTTGTTGAGCACATGGACTTGCAAAATGTTTTGGTAACATGTAGTCACTGAGGTCCAGACTGTTGCCAAACAGAATAACCTCAGATCCTTTGCCTTATGTTCTGCTGCCTACATTTTAGCATTAACTAAAATTCAGGGGTAGAGATCTAAAGAGTAGAAAGAATTATTTGATACGAAGCCTTGAGTAGGATTAGGAGGAAAACTCTTCCAAATTCCAGGACACTAAAGCAACTTCAGGGTGGACATATACTAATCACATGGTGTTCCTGCAGTATGGTGTCTGTGTGAATGTCTGCCCCTCCCCTGTGCTAGTATGATCCATTATTTCTGTACTTCCAATAGAAATTTGTTTCCCCTTCTTGAGTACTTCTGTATTAAATACTGAATAGGTAAGATCCTGCAGGAATTTTGTCATTGTACGTGATAACAAGACAGGCCCAAGCAGGAGATTTTTAGTTTGCATAGAAATTACGACAAATACAACAAAACTAACAGAGTATAGTATAACTGACTATATGGAGACCTCATGGAACCCATCAATGCCTTACACCTCCAGCTGCACAGGAAGATCAAGAACTATTAACAAGTCACAGCTGCTGCCATGGCATTCACAGCGGGAAGTGACACAGGACTGCCACGTTATATTGGCTGTGCTGTCAGTAACACCATATTAAACCCCTCTCAGAGCTGTTTTTACACCAGGGAGACCCTGCTACCGGCCCAGGAGACAGCTACAGGAAACTTGGGACAGTCTCTCCCCCTCGTGGTGGAAGCCCTCAAACCCTAAGTGCTTCAAGGGGCCTTCTCTGCCTGGAGTTTATTCCAAAACTTTGAGAGGCTACTTAAATCACAAGGTTTCATTTTCCTAATCATTTTCCTAGTGCAATGTTGCTTGTGGCATCTTACAGCTATTCTGTCCATAAAACCAGTAACTTAAACACATGTTTTTAACCAGTTGGTAATGCAGGGTTGGGATACTAGACATAAATTAATTCAGAGAACAACAACGTCATGGATTCTCCAGAATTTCCTTGTGTACTAGACTGAATTTTTCTCACCTTATTTTTACATAAATAAATAGTCCAAGATCCTACTCATATTGAGATCCTCAGAACAATGCAAACGAGGCAAGAAAGATATTATTTTAATAACACCTCTATAAGACTTTGCCAAGATATGGAACACAACACGGCAATTAGGGTACATGAAGTCTTTGGGACACCTGCTTTCATTCTGCTGTCATGGGTCACGTTTCACAGCACATGTACCAGATTCCCAGGGCAGGGAGGACTGACAGTTCTTGGCTCACGCAGAGACGACATACCCACAAAGGCTAAAAACACTCCTTTACAGCCTCCTGGGGAAAGAAAAAATTACCTCAGCAAGTCTTGAGTGCTTGTGAACGTTCTCTCCTTTCTGCACGCTGGGAGCAAGCTGCTGCAGCACTCCTCGGCTGCTCGTGAGGGCACGGGTCAGGCGGGCAAACTTCCCCCAACCTTGAGAAAACATGCGAGATTAGACACATTACCAAGAAAAGCTGCAAGTGTACCTCATAAAACCTCTTACAACTAAAGGGGGAAAAAGAAGTTAAAACAGAGCAATCTGCTTTAATACTGACCACAAGGAAGCATAATTTAACCAAGTACCAGATAAAAGCACGTCAGAAAATAGGTGTCAGCGTGGTGCAGTAATAAAACCCATGGCTTCTGTGACTTTGTATTCAATGACTCTACAAAAGTACTGCTACATGAATGGCACATTTTGCAAGGATAAATGTCCACTATACAATAATCTCATATTAAATCTAATGATCAGATTTAGATCTCACAGCACTGCAGAAGACACTCCAGACTAATCAAGATGTAAGGCTAGAGTCATGCAAAATGAAAATTACAGTTGTCTGTAACAGAAGTGAATCTGGCCTCAGACGCATCAAGCATAGACCCGGAATAAGCAGAGAAATATACATAAGATAATAAAAAGCACAGCAGAAAAGCAAAACAAAATCATTAATTTTACTCTCTCTAAACAAAAGGGGGAATATACTAACAGATTTTCTCAAACTCAAATTAAACATTTAGCAGCTTCTGGCAGAGAAGTCATATGCTGAATTTTAATTCAGAATATTTTTTACAGTGATTTCAAACATCCCCCAAAATAGAAGACCTTCAATGACAGTCACAAGAGCTAGCTACAACTATAATCTTTATGAGCAGCACTTTGCCGTAACAGAAAGTCAGGCAGAATATACATCTGGATATGTTTGGTATACTGAAAGGAAACTATCAGTGCATTTAGCCCTGATCTTGAAAAATGCTAGCACTACCTGGGAGCTGTTGAGCTCCTACTCCTCATCTCCTACTCCAACTAAGGATGCTCAGCACTCTGAAGATTCAGTTTATAATGAGAACATGGTTCTGGAAAACATTCCCTACGCAGCTTTCTTGTAGAGCCCTTTTAGGTACCAGAAGGTGCTGTAAGAGAGGAGTCTTCTCCTCTCCAGGCTGCGCACTCACAACTCCCCCAGCCCGTCTGCACAGCAGAGGTGCTCCAGCCCTCTGAGTATCTTTGTGACCCTCCTTCGAACTCACTCGACAGGTCCTTCTTTCGCTGGAGGGCTCGGGGCTGAGTGCAGTACTCCATGCGGGGTCAGATAAGACTGGAGTAGAGCGGGAGAATCATCTCCCTTGACTTGCTGGCCGCGCTGCTTTTGATGGACCCCAGGATACAGTCGGCTTTATGAGCTTCAAGCGCATCTCGCCCAGTCATGCCCAGCCTCTGAGCCGAGCCGGGTGCAGGACCCCGCAGGTGGCCGGCCCGACGAGGCCCGAGGGGGGTGTGCTCCAAGGGGACACAGGCGATCGCCTCCGCTCCGGCCCCGGGAGGCAGCGCTGCGGGACGGGCGCTCCGGCGCTGGCCGTGGTGCTGAAGCGGGACGAGCGGGGCTTGCTCGCAAACGTCAGCCCAGGTGGGAAACAGAACGGACCACGGAGTTCCAGCTTCACCCGGGAACTCGAAACCTGCTGCCCTTACCACACGCAAAATGCTTCTAATGCCAGATAACATAGACAGCTCCTTTTACTAACTCAAACCGGATTGATGGGGAGGGCATTCTCCTGGAAGAGTCGAAAATTGGTTCAAAACCTGAGGACAAACTTTCAAGTGTGCATTTTCTTCCTAACATCGACTATTTTAAGATTTGGGCTACTCGGACATACACAGAGAGAGGAGGAAAACGAAGCACCTCACTTGAGCTTTCTTGCACAAAAGCGCTGCCAAACAACTCTGTGGCATGATTTGTGGCTATGGATGCTGAACACCTTCGGGTACCTCCCCCTTTTCTCAGCAGGCATCTCCTTTAGAAAGGTACAGCTTAACCCATTCCTCTCTCCTCGGCATCCCCTGCAAGCATCTCCTGTGCCCTTCGTGTTGAACACCTCACTTGTGGGTGCTTAAATGGCACACAAAAGAACTGTTCCCACAAACATTAGGTCTCACCCTCTACTCCAAACTCTGATCTGAAAGCAACATAACCGTTCTAGGCGAGAGATTGCACCAAGAGGCAGGGCTTTTCAGCTTGGTTTTGCAAAGCCAGTGTGGATACAAATTGGGAGTACATACCCTAATTCTCTCCACACACAGAGTACCACACGTGGGAGCCCAGCTCGGAAATACACCCACCACTGTGCCATGGTATGCCTAAAACCAGGCACTGAATCAACGTGCAACGTGTGTGAATTTCATCTTTAGAACAGAACACTCTCCTCCTCGTATTGCCTTTGGGGGTTTTTGTGAAAGAAAAAGATTAAAATGTGGCAACTCCAACAGAGTTACACCTGGAGATTGTGGAATAGGAAAAAGAAAACAAAAATTAAATAGAATGCCAGTACTAAACCTTTTGAATGATAATATCTCCAGTAATGCCTCAAAAGACAGCAGTACCTGTTGAATTTATGGCAATTTTTCCTCCAGAACCCTAAGGACAGACACAGCTGACAGCAGGTCAGATATCTATCCAACAAAGACAGGTCAAGTAATGGACTTAAGCCACAAGACTGAACACAAACACTAAATTTTAGGGGTCATGGAGCTTTCCAAGACAAGGAACTAAGCTTCAAAATGGTGTAAGAATATATTGGTGTCAGTCCTGCTACAACAGAGGGACCAGATGATATGGATTAGGAGTTCTTCTCCAACAGAAGCAGTTGGTATAGCCCTACATCTATTGTTTTCCGGTAGAAACAGAGAACCCATAAATTAAATTTAAAATCTAATGATCCTAGGTGGTTCTAAGATAGGCATACATATTCCTCAAACAAGATAAGCTCACACAGCAGAGAAGACAGCTTGGAATTCAGGAACCAAACATAAAGCTGGATACCACCCCATGGCAATGCTTGCCTGTGCCCCGTCTTTGATTCTAACCCATTCTTATCATTGTTTGGTCTCCTTTTTCAGTTCTGCAGAAAATATCATGCAGGGATAAAGCAATGCAATGACATTAAAACATCTCCAGCTTCAAAAGGATGGAAAGCCTTCAAGATTAACAGCACTCCTGCATTCCACGATGTTCCTTCAGTTTTCCCCCATTTCTTCACAAAAAGGTGAACAAAAATTGCTTGTGGTAACACCCAAGACAAGATGATTACAAAGGCTGTCCCCTGAGATTTGTTTCATGTGGAAATATGGCATTGAAATACACTTTTGTGCTGTGGCATTTAACTCACCAAAGCTTTTCTTCTTTACAGCGTGAAGTTTCATTTAACAATGGCCTTAAGTTGAAGAAGCCAATTTTCTGCATTTTTAAGTAAGTTGATACTCAATCACAACAGCATTTATTATTTTTTTGTATGTAGCTATTTGTTTCCTACCACTCTTCGCAACTCAATCCTGATAACTCTAGAATTCAAACGTTAGGAGGTGTGGCAGTAACAGAACCCTTGCTACCACGTTGCTGATCCTTGACTCACAATTCCTAGAGCCAGAACAAGAAGCCACTGTCTGCTAAAGAACAAGCTTTTTTGTCCACAGGTCTGTCGTTCACACGACTGTGTAAATGTGAATAAATCAAGATTCCAGCAGTTCTTGCCTCCACTCAAGCCACCTTTGTATTCCCACACATGAAAGATCCTTGCTTACATCCATCATGCTTCTCTGCAGTGCTCCTTCTCTTTGAAACCTCATGACTAAAACAGTATTATTTTTCCACCTGGACTGGGAAAGCATGCCAAAGTTTTTTTAATATGCTCACTACTTCCCTTTCATTTGTTTCCTTTTTTTAAGAAAACATTTCATCCAGATAAAAGCAGAGTATATCTTAATCAAAATATTTCAAACACTGGCTCTGCTCATATAAATACATCTTTAAAAACAGAACCAAAAATCAGACAGCAACCAAAAAAAACACAAAAAACACAAACAAAAAGGAAAAGAAAAAGAAAAAAAAAAGGAAACGTGACTTTTTCCCTGAATTAAGATGAAGGAGACAAACAAAATATTTTTTGTGTCTGCACTCCTGCTTGTTATGCAAAGGACAGCTTAGCTGCAAAATGAAATAAAGCATCTTCTGCAAAGATGGGAACTGATGACTGCTGCAAAGCACAGAAGGCTACAGCATCTTGGAGGACAACAACCATTCACTATTTGATCGAGTAATGTTGAATTTGATCATTTCTTTGTATAAAAATGAAGTATCAAAAGCAAAAATGAGCATCCAAAGCATCATTTCCAAACTCTTGTGAGACAGCATCGATGCTTCTGAATATGTTCACGTTGTATTCATACATTCAAAACCTGTTCACGCAAACTTCTTATGAGCTACTCAGAGTGCAAGCACCGTTTCGATTTGTCCGCACAAATAATTGTTTTGCATAAAGTGATGCATTCCACTTTATACACTATTCTCAAGCATCTCATACTTGTGTTAGATCTCAAACCAGGAGAGACATATACAGACAAAATGCATTAATTCCAAATATAGCATATACTTTAAAATTCAGCTAAGAAGGTGACCTACCACTTGACAAGCCAAATTTAGCCACGCTATAGCTTAATTTTGCCTTCTTCTATTCAAGTAAACCTAGTTTCCCTGATTTTTTAAAGGGGCAAGCATACAGGAAAAAGTGGAAAGTGGTTGTTTAAAAATATTATCAACACCACTGACACACTATTTTTAAGTGGTTTTATTTAGAACGCACTATTTTTAAAGCTGCTGCATTTAAAAGCAAGCTTACTTACCTTCCATGGAAGTCATAAAATAAACATCTTCTAAATTATCTGAATCAATTAACAAACGCTACAGTGAGAAGTCTACTTTTTACGTGACGTTAGAAATATTTTCTTGTTTCATCTATTCCAATGTCTGATATTCTAATCAATAAAGAAAAATTACTAAGCATGAAAAATGGTACTGGGACCTTCCATCCCTCTGAGTCACCTTCAGATGAAAGATGCCTATTCATCTTTGTGTCGTCAAACACCTGCCATTACAGCTCTACACTTTCCACTCAAGGAGCTGCATCATTTGCAGCTGAACAATCAGGCTTGAAATTGCCAGCAGGTGATAGAAAGCCAAGATACACCACAGCTAAGCAGGCTTAGCCTGACAGATTAGTTGCTCTTTATGTAGTACAAGAACATGATCGATTTAATGTTTTTCTCTACATAGGCATACAGGCATTGATTTTGAAAATCTTAAAGACTTTGAACTATAACATTCTGCAACTGTGCAAATGGCACATTTTATTAATATATCTGCATCTACAGGCAACCTATTACATACTCATATGCATAGGAAACTGATTTCACATACAAACACAGTAAAAGAAAAGTACTTGCTAAGCTGACTGAAGGTGAAAGAAGGAAAAAGAATTGATTTAGCAATCAGTTTTCAGTTCACAGTTTTAGTTTTTCAGACTGAGAGTTCATTTGGGTAGAGAATATGCAAAACATTCCTATGAAAATTGCCCTTTTTCAAAAGCATGCTACAAAGTTCCTGTGTATCATTGTACATAGCACAAAGAATATGCCCTCTTCAAAGCTCATGTCTGTTAATGATTCTTAGGACAAGGTAGTACAATTTTACCTTTTCTAGATCTTCCAAAAATATTTTTTCACTCTGAATCCCAGAGACTGCTACAGATGATTATCTGACACTCCATACCTGCCTTTTCTTCCCCTCTCTCACAGTACACAATTGCACAAGGAGGTCCAACATTAAAGACACGGACATGTACATGAAATTCTGTTTGACTAATCAGCTCTTCCAAGAAATTGCTCATCTAGCCATCAAGTGACTAATACAATATCACACAACAAAATTCCAAAGCTAGCCTAAAGCAAGTAAGTTATGGAAGAAAAAGGGATAAATTAAGGATGAAAACAGAAAGTGCCATTCCATTTATATCATGCTTGATTTGTGTATAAAGTGACAGAGAACTCTTCACCAACATGAAACTTCTGCAGCTTTATCAATTTTAGGAGATCCAGAAATAATATTTGGAAGACTCACTTACTGCATAAGCCCATCTGTATATAAAGACATGGCACTCAGGGAAGGAGTGCAGAGCTGTGAATCAGTGGCCTCTAAATAATACATTCAGTTCTTCTGTTCACAACCTCTGTTAGTCACTTTGCCAATTTCCATGGGCCAGAGGCAGAATCTTTTCTTATCATCAACTCCTCTGCAAGCCCATGCACTTATGTGTAGGTTTAGTGCCTATACTGCTGTAGATATGCAACTGCTGAGAATTACCATGCTCACTGCAAGAGCACCATAATTTCAAGATCCAAAGGAGATTTTAAAAGAAAAAAAAAATTAGCATTCCCTTTCTTCAACATACTTGTATTGAAAACAAAAATGTCTTTCTTTGTGTTGAAAGTGAAGGACAAACTGCCTATCTTTACCAGATTAGGGAACTCCTGTGAAAGCAAAAAGACACAGCTACCACTCCTGACTGAAAGTCCTGCTTATCAACTGACTAAATGAAGCAAGGGCCTCCACTACCAGCAAATAAATGAGAGCCAGCTTTACTGCATCATGCTGATTTATCTGTGCTGTCACTCCTCATCAGGATACAGTGAGGACCACTAAGCAGGGAAAAAATACTGTAGACCCAAACTTTCTGACATGGTAAGTTTTTTAGTTTTATTAAAGCAATAAGGAACCAAACAAATAGCATTAAGAAGAGGAAAAAATTACCCACATAGCCTGGAAGAGGGTATGTTTGTCAAGGTTGTACTTCCTTTTTCATGGTAACAGGTGTTTCCACTTTGAGAAACTATGTTTTTAAAGAATAACATTTTGAGAATAAATGTAAATCAGTTCATCTTCACAGTAAGTTTCCTGTTTAATTTAATACTACAAATATTATTAAATACTACAAAAACGCAAACAACAGGAGAACTTACATCCTTTTTTACCCCAGAGGACGCAAGTGTCTGTAACTCTCCTTAGGGTACAAAAGGTCTATTTCTGGCAGGATCTGAACCTGAGTGCAAGTTTATGCTGCTGTCACAGCTGAGCTTGCTTCCAGGTTTCCAGGCTGCAGCTCAGCAAAGGGTTAAGAACAGAACACTGCAGTGCTACTTCGCTCACCAGGACAGCTTAAACCTGATTCCACTTAAGATAACTGGAATCTCTTCACATAGGCTAAAGGAAACTAGTCCAGAACTTTAACATAAGAAATCCCATAATAATGGCAAGTAACATCAAGTCAGGCAGAATTTAATTACTCCAATCTTTGCTAGACTCAGCCAGGGTTAATTCCTCAGTTTTTGCACACAGCTTCGCACACAATTCGTATAGGGCTGTTGAGCAGCATCATGAATCCTTGAAGGCTATGCTGGAGAGTGGGTTAATAATGTATTTAAAAGGAAGAACAGTATCTATTTACCATGTGAACTGGGTTTGCTGAAGCACTTGGGGTTTTCATTAGCAATGACCCTTTTCAGCACAGGCCAGAGCAATTTCACTAAAGAAACCAGCAACCATTTCTTGCACAAATGCCATCCCCAGTGGCACAGCTACAAGCTATTTTAACATTTAATTCTTTGTCTTGGGTATTTAAAAGACTTCAGCTCTTTCAAGACCAGGGCAAACAAACAAAAGCAGCATAAACATATAATTGTGAAAAAGACCAACCTTTACATGAATCATCCTCAATGGGCTGCTTGAAAGCCGTTATGTCATTGAAAGTGCAAAGAAATAAAACCACTTTATCCTGCTCATTTCGAATTGGAGCAATTTTCACAAAGAACCAGACAGGTGTTCCTGGAAACAAACACATCAAAGAGTTGGTCAATGGCAGGCAGAACAGTAAATGTGTCAGTTTAGATGTTTACATCTCAAATCAGCCATCTGTAGAAGTTACTTTAATGTTGGCTTTTTTTGCTAACACCTATCAGGAAAAATAACAAAGCAGCTGACAAGTTTGTTATTTAAGTTCTCTGCTCTGTCTCTGCTTAGATTTTTAATCTTCAGGAATCACTCTATTTCTGAACATCACTTACAAAGTTAACACTTGAACTTAAGAACTGCTTTGTGATCTCCTGAAAGAAGAGTCCCACGTATGTGCGAAGGCTGCACACAACAGTGTCTTGCTGGTTTGGGAAATCCTCTGTGCAGGATTTGAGAACAGGCCAGCTGTGCCTAGGACATGAGCATAACACAGAGTCTCAACTCAAGAACATGACCAGTTTGGTCGACTTTATAATTCCCTGCCAACAGGCAATGCCCTAAAAAACACCATGCCCTAACTACTATTGAAATCTATGCCTAGCTTCAGAGCCAGGCTCTGGGAGATCTGGTCTAGCCTGCAAATCCCTTCGTGTAAGGGAAATCCTTCACAGGCTGCCTTCCAGCTTGCCTTGTCCTGAGCCTGCTCACAATCACTCCAGTGTGAAGCAAGACTCCACTGAATTCAGGAGAGAGCCAGCCATTAGGACCAGAGCACAAGCTGTGGGTGGGATCAAGTTGTACTGCATAGAACTGCACCTTTCTAATTACTGCCATAGATGAACTGCTAATGAAAACGGCTTGAGAGATTAAAGCCTCCACATTGCAGAAAAAGATGGTCCCACAATACGACCCCTCAGATGCTGCTGCCATTTCTCCTTGACCTCTATCCACACAGGTCACCTCGAGGAGAGAACCTGTCAGTCAGCCCTGCCTTTCTATATTGCTGGCAGTTCTACTGAGACTGCTGAGCAGACCCTGGTGATACCAATGGAGTTCCATGTAACAAGACAGCATCTACCACTCATTTCACAGGACTCACCACAGTGACTTTAGTGATATTTGAGTACAAGCTGATTGGAGGGCTCAGAACAAAGCACTTGGCTCCAGTATGTGATGACATAACCTACCTGAAGGCACCATTTTGAAGTCTGCAGTCTTAACTCTAGACATAAAAAGATGACTTCTCCAACTCTGAGGTACATAGCAATAGGGACATCCTGACCTCAGCCTTCAGGGAGTTTGTACGTGGGTTTTCAGACTGTCCCTACAGCCTCAGTGATGATGAAAACAACTCATCATTGCTTTTGCAAGCACAAGAAGTAAGAGACAAAGAGAGGATTCAGGTTTGCTTGCTGTGAGCAGCACTTTTTTTATGTGTCCCTTGTGAGCTTTGTTTGGAGAGAAGGGTCTACATACCAGGGGCCAAAATAAGACCAGGATCAGCAGGAGCTTGACCCTCTGGGAAAGCCAGAATAAAGAGCACCGCACAATTTTTGTCACTCATGTAGCAAATTCTGCTTTAGAAAGAGTGATCTTAGAAGACTATTTATTTTCTTTCTCAGTCACAGGACCCTCCTCTGTGCTTTCACCTCTCCTCTTTCACCTGAATTGCTCAGTATTTTCATATGAGCACTACATGGTATATTTCATGCAATAGTTTTTAGTAACAAGGGCAACTTGTGTTTCCTGGCTGTCAAAGGGTGACAAGAAAACCTCAGGTACCTCACGAGTTACTGTTCGACAAAGGAAGCAAAGGCAGCCTTTTTTCCAACTATGTTAATATAAGAGAGGTTGTTGCTACAGTGCCTCACCTGGCTGTTTCCCAGCCTCAGTGCTGAGCAATCTTTTCTGGCTACAGAAAGGTAGGGCATCTCCAAAACCCATGGACAACTTCCATAAACCAAGTTCAATTCCTACGACTCCCACTGTGCCTGCATAACACACAGGCAGTTTCAAACCCTGGCTGAGATTCCATGCCATATGTACAGCCACTTCTATAAACAGCAGGGTCTATGATGCATGGAGGCCTCTGCTCAAAAAGCAGAGAAATCCAGATGGAATCACTGGTGGCCATTTCTGAAATATGCCTGCATGGCAGAAAGCATTCAAGGGTCAATACACTTTTCTTTTTTTAAAGAGTTAACATTCCTGAGCAACCCCTTCCAAAAAAGTACTAGCAAACAAACATGCTAAGTGTGAAAAAAGATTCAGCAAAGTAACTGTGCCAGTAAAATCATCACTAACTTGCTAATGAGCTTAGAAGACACTGCCACAAAGCAGCCAACAGCAATTTTCTAGACAGTAACACCCTTTACACTACCCTTTCTCAAGAGCTCCTAAAATTGCCTATCTCAATCTCTTCTTGCCTACTTGTTTTTCCCAACTTCACATGTGAACTATTCTGAGGCTGATCAAATCTGTATCCTGCTTCTACAGAGACTCCTCTGTGACTAATTGCTTTTCATTTTACCCAGTTCCACACCCCTCACTAACACTGCAACTTTTTAATCAGCCAGGATCTCCATCTACAGCCTTGCTTTTTGATCTCTATCTACATGCACTTTTTTCAATTAAGGATTTTTTCCCCGTCCCCTAAACCCACTTTGTACTGTTTTACTATTTCAAGGTACAGCCGTTGTACTATGGGCTGCTCACAATATCAACTTTCATAGCATTGAGGCTGAATTACACATTCAGTTTCTTCTCTGCCTCTCACAGCTACAAAAACTTACTACTGTGCTTCTGAGGATGCTGCACTCAACACAGAAATGATGCAATACACCCTCTTATTCTGGCTATTTGTCAGATGCATGATGTCATCTTCCTTTTATGGTTATGCTATAGTATGTTGTTGCAAGATTTTTCTAACATGTTCTGAATGCAGCAAGAGGACTTTTCCCAATAACCTGTCAAAGGCAGCTGCAGGGCAACAAGCTTTTATCAGCAGGGTTTTAACTTTCTGACTCCCTTGACTCCCACTCCCGTGCTGCATTATTTATAGGAAGAAGGAAGACAAAACACTTTTTTACCTAGAAGCGAGTGTAGAACTTAGCAATGTGCCCCACAGGCTAAAAGAAAGAGCCAGATGTCCTTGACAGCTAAAAGTAGGTGTGTTTGATGAAATGTATTATTTGGGTACCCTTGTAATTTCCAGAGTGCCACAAATAGAGCAAAATGCAAAATCAAGGTGGCATGCAGGGCCTGCAGAAACCATTTTCCAGTTTGGGATCTACACAGTAATACTACAAAAGCAGAAATAAGTAGATGGAAAATTCTGCCAGGCCATGTACCTGCCTCCTCAACATTGTATTTTCCCTGCAGTGCATTCCCTAACATCTTGTCAGTGTCTCTTGTGAATAGGAGACAAGTAGATATAAAAATACAGCCATGAGGTGAGTGCTCACAGTGCTGGGTTACATGGGCTTTCCACAGGGCTCTGCAACCAGGAGCTCATTCACAGCAGATCTGGGATCTGAACTGTGGGAACACACCAAATGGCTCAGCCAAGAAGTGGCCATGCTCAGCTTTTGTCCTGCATACTGGTTTAATTATCAGAAGAATTTTACTTTTTAAACATTAAACAGTTTATTTAACTATTAAACAGGAAAGCCTAAAGTATAAACTACTTATAAATCAGGTCGGAAATCAGAATTTCAATGTCCTGCAGGCAGCTCTCATGTTCTTGGTGTCAAAGCCAACATCCCTGCTCAGCCAGACAACCATGACTAGCAAGAGGCACAAAAAAGGCCATTTTAATGATAAATGTGATTTTCAGATTCAGCCTGTGGGTTATTCAGGCAGTGAAACTGCAGCATGTTCCAGAGTTCTCACAGCAAAACAAGAGTAACTTCCCAGTCTGCACCGATGCACAGCCACGCAGAAAGTGTTTACCAGTGTTTCCAACAATACATCTACTTCCTTTCACATTTTGTGTTTAGTCCTGGCAACCTCTCTCCCTGGTAAAGTTCAGTGATAACACCAGTGCACAAACTAAAAAGTAAACACTCACAAGCTACATTGGCTTCTGTTAGATTTGGAATCAGCAGTGAAAGAATCCAGAGTTTGTCTAGTGGCATAGGACCAATCATGCTACAAAAGGAAATGTCCCTTCAAAGCCGCAGGACAAACAGTGTGAACAACTGAGAAGAAATTAAAATCTTCACTGAATGCCTGACAGTAGCCATAGGACCAGCCTGGCTCGTGGTACCAAAGTTATGTAGCCAATCCAGGATTAACAGGTGCAGCTCTTGATAGGTTTTTGTGGCCTGAGCACAGCACTTAAGGTGTTGCCTTAAAGCAAAGATAATTTTAAGGGCTGTGATTCAGGTCCCAAGACTTCTCCAGACTAACACACCATAAATGTCTGCACACCTTTCAATTTCCCACCTGAAAGACAAATACTACTGTCTCTTCCCTCTCCTTCTTTCCAGTCCTGCGTCTTTCAACAATGATGTGTTCAGCCTCTCGCTGGGCAGGAACACCAGCATTTAACGTGCTATTTAACTTTGGTTAAGTCTTTCAGAAATTTTTATAGCATCAAAGTGAAAGAGATCTTAAAGGTCTATTCCAGCTTCTCTCTGAGAAGCTCCCATTGAGCTCTCCTAAGACTTCCCTTCTGCCAAACAAAAATAGGCTATGTGAAAATCAAAACCATGTTTAAATATGCTCTTTGCCCATACCTTGAGCCATTTAACCAAAGAGGCCAACTGTTTTTCAAAACTACAAAAAGCACAATTTAAATAAAACTGCAATACACAATTTTTTCTTTCCACTAATTAGACCAAAATTAATTTATAAATACAATGAAAAAAACATGTTTTGACAATTCAGCTGACATCTTCATTGCCATTAATGAACGGGGCAAGTTTCCTCTAAGCAGCACAACCTCTGCATTACTTGATAATGTCTCAGTCATCAGACACCTATTGCCCTGAAGGGAAACAGTCAAGCAGTATGGAAATGAAAAGGGTAGAAACATGTGCCCTGTCTCCACCAATTCATGCAGCAATACAGACAGCAGGACTTAAGTTATATAAACAGCATGGCTGACCATTACAGCCGCCCCTTTTAGAGTTTCACTTATGCCCAGGTACTCACTATTACTGAGATTGTTTCTCTCTATCCCACACAGACTGAACAGTTTGTCCAATGTCAAACTAGCAAACCAGCTGATAAGGTGTGATCACAGAGAGTTTGGCAAGCCACTATACCCACCCAGACTTTAACCAGGTGTTCAGAGAAGTCCGTGACATTTGGCCATGCAAGACAAAGAACAAAAGTTTTCCTATAGACTCTATAGCTTCAAGCAGAGAGTGTGTACCAAATGAGAACAGACCAATTCAGTGTGCAGCTCACCACTCCGTGCCAACGAGAATAAACCTTTAAATACATTCCCAGCACTTTTAAAGCTGTTACCTTCATGTCTTCTCTCTGGTGCTGGGATGCTGCAGCAGCTAATGCTTCTAAAGGTCAGATCTTTACATGCTAAGATAAGGAAAATCAATTTTAGTCCCCAAAGGTGGAATCGCTACTCACAAGGGTTATCCTGTGACACTGAAACAACACAGTAGAAAACAAGGTTCAGCACACAACTTTGTACTGCAGTAATGCTGACATGGTCCACCTGATTCTGAGTTATCTGAAGAACAGAACATAAGGAAGACACACTAAAGTCTTGAGATCTTCTTTCCATTTACCCCAGAATAAATACTTAAGGATTACTACTGGGAATTCTGTACATATTTGTGGAGATGACAGTGGGTCTTGCTTGCCAACACATTTGAAGTTGACAAGATCAATGGGAATTACCAGTTTTATGAGTCAAAAAAATTTAATTTGACCTTGCTGAAGGTAACTGAACTCACACAGATGGATTTCACAGGAGATGTAGGTGTGCATACTGCTTGACAAATAATGGAGCTACACTTCAGTGAGAGGTCAAGGAGGATACATGTCACTTCACCCCAACACCCTCATTCTTTTCTGCTTCTGTTCCTATGCAACGATACAGGTTAGCAAAGGTTTCCATCTGGAGACACTACAGGCACAGCACACACAAATATAAATGGGTTCAGATGGTTTGAACCAGTAACAGTTATGAGAAACTCTTTAGTGGTGGGCAATCACAGGTCTACCACCCTGAAGTGAATTTTGCTGCCTATAAATTAGGATGGGGTTGTTTGCTTCTGAATCTCTATAGAAAGCACTGGTCCCAAAGATGAACACAAGTGTAATCTACCAAATCACTATTTTAGGCTTATTTGTCATTCTCTGACATCTGAGAGGAAGAAGGGAGAAGGAAGGAGGGAAGAAGATTGCGCACATGTTAAAATGAAAATTTAAAAAATCAAACAATCAAATAAAAAAACCCGCACACACAAATATTCATGGTAATAAATTTGTTAAATGTTCAAGCACCCAGAAAACAGGGAAGTGAATCCCAGCCTTTGGGACTCGCACCATAATATGTCTACTCAGCAAAGAGGTACTGCTTTACCAAACTGCTTTACAGTGTGCAAAATAGTTACCTACAGCCACCTCAGCATTCTGGCAAGCACTCTGCTGGTCCTATCTGTAGAGAACGTCTGAGACAAAAAAAAAGGTGTCTTAACACTCTCTCTGCAGCACAGCTGCAGACCATAAGCAATGGGAATGCCTCTGCTCAGACAGGGGACACTTGAAGACTCTTTCTAACTCTCAATGCACTTCACCTTTGACGAGTTCACCCCACTTCAAATATTCCTCCACTGAAGTAGGTCAAGTACTGCATAGAAAAGGGGGTTAGATTTCAATTGGACACCACCTCTTCAGGGCAGATAGAAGCAAGTAAATTTTGTATTCTTACAAAAATTTACTTCATCAACAATGGAAGCAAGTGCATATAGAACAAGCCTGCTTTTGCACTGCTTGTATGCCAGGCCTACATTGTAGATGAAAAAAGAGACAAAGAAAATCCAAGTTTAATGTACTCGGCCATTTTTAACTCATGAGGCTGACCATAAAGTGTAAAAACTTAACAAATGGCTGTCAAAGTCTCGTAAGAAGTTAAATGTTTAAAACACATCAATTCAGATAAGGTAAGGTATGACTAAGACTAGATATAAAATATTTTCTAATACATTAGCTGTACCCTTCCTTGGTGTAAGTTCATTTATCTCCACTGACTTCAGATTCAGTAATGTTTTAATTTTCCCATATAAAAATAAACAATACTTTCAGCATCACTGGATGCTCACATCTAATTAAAAATGGAACTGAAGCTCTCATGTGAAATTACTGTCAGTCTGTCTGTTGTCATTTTGCAATCCAGATTAAAGAAAGCTTCCACTTTGTCTCCTTCCAGGTATGACAATGAATCCCCACTGAATGCAACTGAGTGGCATCAAAGCAACAATGACAAAAATCTGGTGTCTATGCACCTGTTTGCTCTAATTGCTTCCAATTATCCTGAAGAAGCTCTGTATTTCTGGAAAGCAATTCTTCCAGAGAATAACAATGATTGTTACATGTCTGCTAAGTTATCAAGGGCCTAGCCCAAGGAATCATCAAATCTCTGGCACATCAAGTTCTGAAAACAGGGAGTATGTCACTTTTGGATGGGGGGAGGACTGGACAAAGAAAGGGAAGGCCAGGGTAGAGGCAGCATCCATAAATGCAAACATGATGAAGGCAGGAAATTGTATGTTGTTCCTCGAGTTGATGCTGTGAACTGCAATGAGGCTTGTAGATTTACTCTATCCATCAACAGCTGGATGGGGTATTCTTATCAGACAACCAAGTAAATACTAGCCCTGGGTCACCACCACAGAGAGTGCCATGTCAAAAAAAAAACCAGCCTATCACTTCTAGTAGCATCATTAAATGTCTCAATCTGCTTTGACATGTAAGACCAGGGAATAATTGTTACTCAGAGAAAGAGAAAAATGGCTGCTGCTCCTGAAAGTACAAGATTCACTTGCACTACAGACATCATTATTAACTCAAAACTCCTATTTTGTTTTCCTTTGTTCCTCCAAAAGGACAGAGACAGTTCTGTTAAAACAGCCAGAACTACATTAAATGTGCAGGCTGCGGAAAATGTACCAATTATCCAACAACTCAAAAATGGAAAAAAACCTCGCTATTTATCGTGACTGTTAGTTTATAAGGAGGGAGTAGACAGGTAAAGGACAAGAAAAAATATTTCCTGGCTATTTCACTGGCTAATTTGAAAAAGAAAAATAGAATGAGGAAGGAAATGAGAGACAAAACAGAAGAAACAAAGAGCAGGAAAAAAGATGTCTAACAAAATTCAAGGTCCTTTCCCAAGCCTTCAAACTGAGAGCAGGTTAGAACAAATCATGTTCATTACCTGAACCATTGCCATAGCTGCAGGCAGACATAAGGTGACCACAAAGGAAAGGCCACTTAGCAGTCTGGGTGCTAAGTGACTGGTAAATAGGACAGTGTTTGTCCGTGATGTGGCTTAAATTGAGAAAAAGTTCCAGGAGGTCCCCTTTTGATATTTTTCAGCTAAAACTCTCTAGTGTTATTAGTCAGTCTCTGTAACAGTAGTTAATGTATCTCTAAAGCTACAAATCTAACAAACATTAGGTGCCCTGCGTTTTGTTAAACTTGAAAGCAAGCTCTGTGCTTTCCTTTTTCCCATGCCTGTGACCCTCTGCGCAGAGAGCAGAACCATCGCAGCTCCGTCTTTTGGCATGCCACACAACACAGCTACCGCACAGCTGGACTTTGTTCTAGGCCACCTCTCCTCAGAAGACTGCACAGCAGGGCAGGAAATATTCTTCACTCCACAGTTACCTTGCTTTAAATCTGCATAAAAGACAGAGAGGCCCCAGGCTCTACTACAGGCCATATGCTGCAGCACGACAGAAGAGTAGCTGCAGAGTCTCTTGGTGCCAAATCACTGATAACTGAGAGAATTCCAGACTCTCCTAGATCCCAGGACTGCAGCTTATTTACTTGGCTTTGGATGCATAGATGTGAGCTGCATATGGTCCCCACGGCCACAAACTGAGCTAGGAACAGAAATCAGCTTTTAGAAAATAGGTAAACACTGGAGGCAGGTAGCCCTAGGAGGAAAGCAGCACAAAGCAAGGCCATACAGATTGTGCATACAGGCAGCTCCAGCTTCATTTTTAAAAGGCAACATTTTTAAGAGCAAAAAAGTTACAGAATGCAATTTTTCAGCTGAACATCTGGCCAGACTGAAGACCTCAGTGTATTTACACTTCAGGTGACATTAAGTAGGTGAAAATAACTGTGCATGACATAGTCCACACTAGATGATGTGCCCCCCCAGTTTGGGGCAAGTAGTTCATCTGTTGATATGTGCAGTTACAGACAGACTGAATTTCCTAGGAAAAAAATCACATGCCAATTAAGGATTTTTCATCCAAAACAAAAGATATTTTGTCTGAAAACATCAGAAGTAGTTCCGTTTCTAAAACAAAAGATGGGTTCTTTTTTTTTTCCAAAACTACTAAATACTGGCATTGCTATATCAGGTTTTTAAAAACTGAGAAAGTATGTTCTCTGTAGTGGAAACTTGCACAAACCTAGCCTGTGTACTACCATTGTTGATGGAATCTTCAGTGTTGTCTTAAAGCATCACACATAAATTACTCTAAACGTCAGAACAAATTAGAAAGCTTCCTCTGCCTCCCTGAGTGACCTTCATCTCTAATGTTCTCATTTCTCCCTTTTAGATCAAGTGGCAGAACTGGGGCTTATTCAGCCCCAGATAAAGCATGGTCCTCCCGGGTGACAGAATTGCAGTTTACACTACAATTTAGAACAACTTTACGCACCTACGTTAATGAACAAACCAATCAACTACTTACTGTTCTTCTTGTACATCAAGATTTCAAAGGAGTTCATCTCATAGTTCTCAAATGTTTGCCGGACCTTGTCAATTGTATCTTTGTCTGTCAGCTCTCCATACATAAAACTGCAAATAAAGGGAGAAATTCAAGTCAGACACCAGACAAAGACGCAAAGCCATTTGTTTACCGTGTAAAAAGGACCCATTTAGAAATGGCTCTTCTTTGATTTTGTTTCACCTGGAAAGCGTATTTGACAGATGTAGCCCCAGGAGACAGAAGACAAAACTGGAACGAACAGATTACTTTTCTCCTCAAGCAACAGGCACAACACTACAAGCTATTTAACAGAAAATAAATCTGTTCTCAAATACCTGCAGGTGCTGCTTTTTTGCATAACTTCTGCTCTGTGATATCCTGATAACTTGCAAAATCCATCGTTGCTGTAGACAATGGGCCAATCCACGATCTGGGCATTACCCAAGACAAAATTAGTATCTGTTTGAAAAAACACATCAGTTAGACATTAGTAAAGGCTATGGTTGCATTAGAGGAAATAATCATCTCAGACCCCAACCCCAAATGCTTCAGTCCCTGCACAATTTTTCCCAGATATTATTCCCACTGCAGTCAACAGGATTATTCCTGATTTTAAGTAAATTCTTATTTTTAAAAAAGTGTTAATTACACAGAGCATGAAAGGATGGGTTTGTGCAAATTAAACACATGATGGTTAAGCAGGAAAAATTCATCTCTTGACTGAGTACAGATCCACCAAACTGTTTCCCTCTGTGCCACACGCACTGATCCACCATGACACTCAGTTTGAATGTGAAGCCTCTTACAGGTGGCCAAACCAAGACACGAGCAATATTTCTCCTCCCTCAATGCAGACACAGTGGCTCCTCCCAACACTGCCTTCACTGCTGGCCACACAAGCTCAAACACTTGTGTACAGCACAGCACTCCAAACAGGACACCAAGAACTAGGGCCAGCAATTACACCAGTACAAGGAACTCCTTGCTTGCCATACAAGCCAGAAGGAGTTTCAATCAGTACGAAAAAAGCTAAGCAGGATTCACGGCTCCATTCTTGCTGAAGCTGTGCATGCCAGTTTTTATGATTGCCAACTCAAACCTACACCTGTGCCAAGACAGACAGCAGTGCTGCTCCCTGGGCACTGGCAGGCAGCAGGAGATGGTGGCTCCTGTCACAGCTGCACAGACCCTGTGGCTTTTGAAAGAAAGGCTGCGTGGTCACACGAGATCAAGAGGCACTCATTTTTAAGGAGAGCCCTTAGGGGAGCCCACCACACTGTCTACTTCTCAGGATCAACTCCCAGCTGCTCACACATCCATAGAGCTCATTAATGCTTCCTGCAATCAAATGACATTTTACTTATTAATTGCAGAGAGTTTCATTTGTTTCAACTTTCCCTTTCAAAATCTTTCACCCCAAACTTCAAGTGGGTTTAAATAAAGCAATCCTGTAGCTAGCTAAACTGCCCAATTCCACAAGCATGATTAAATGTATTTTTATACATTCTTTAGAGTGAAATGCACCAGTAATATAACTTCTGGGTATTTTAGCTGCTTTGTTTCTCACAGCCTCTTTTAAATACCACGATTTTTGCTTGGTTGAAGCACTTTCTCCCAAAAACAATACACCGCTTTTACCCCTTCCCACAAATAAGTAAACCAAGTCATCTCTCACCACTAAAGCAAATGCTTTTGAGTGTCTATTATAAACACTACATTACGCTGTGTCAGGATATTTTTTAATTTCATCAGGAAGTACAGAAAAATGACCAAAAAATGCAAATACAAATGTTAGGCCAGGTCCTGCCCTAATCCGAATGGTGTTATTTCATGCATGAATTCCTTCTCACTGCCTCCCCTTCTCAAAAGGTAACTTTCCCTTACCTTCACTTCCTAAAGAGTTCCTGTTAAGCATCTGCCTGCCTTTCACACTTAACCTTCATTGTCTTCAGATAAACAATCTCTTGGGTTTTTTCATTAAAGGCTATATAGGACCCATTTCTGATAACCATCACTGTGTTAATCCTACTTTTATCTAGCCTTGCAACACTTCTGTGAGTTACAACAATGCTCTTGTCTTCTATCCACAGATGAAAACAAAGCCCTAAATCCTTAAGGGACTTTAAGCTCCAAAAGGTGAGACTGCAACAGTCTAGTCCCTAGATGCCCAGCTTTCAAAGACTTTCAGAGCTGGAAGCTCTGTGAGCAGTGTTGGAGAGGAGAACTGAAAAACTTTAGCACAGCAAATAGAAATCTGCCCAAGTTAAACCACAGAAAATGATGAAAAAGAGGGATATTTTAAGGTATGTTTTTTCCCCTTTCCTACGTTAGTTACTATACCCGACATTTTAACATAAGCCCAGTTCTCACAGACGATACTCGATTCTTTGCCATTATTGCAGGAGCTGAAGAATCACGTTCCCACTTATGTTTTGGCCCAGCAAAGCCCGATTTTTTTGGACTGGAAGTTTCCAAAGGATGCATAGAGAACATGCACACATTTCCCTCCCCCAACAGCAGTTTGGACGTTCTCCTGCAAGATGTAGGCTACCTTAGGGCAGTGAAAGCTCAGCCATTATTTCAGCTCTTGAATGACTGTTGTAATCATCAAGCTACCACAGCAAATAGATGTCAACATCCTCACCATGTGAGTTTTTAAGTCAGGGTGACTCGGCTGTTGTATTTTATGCACCTCTATTAGCCTACACTGGGTGAGCCTCTCTAGCAGGTAGAGGTACAATGTTTCTTGGGAGTCCAGGCTGGGTTTAGTCATGAGTTTGAAGCAAGCTGAGAGATCTTTATGTATCCATAAAGCTTCAAAGGAAAAATTTCGCACAACTATCAAATCAAAGAACAAGTCAGAGATTTTGATGATCCCGTTGTTTCGTAAGTGTCTCTCCCTTCTAGCTAATTCCCACTTCATGCATCTTGACCTTTCTTTGATCCAGGCTTTACGTAGCTGACAAACACACCTCATTTCTTCACAAGTGTCTCTGACAACAGTGTTTTTCCTGTGTGAACACTGGCAAGACACAGGATAAAATAAGGACTCCCACTTATAACTTCCCTGCATAGCTTGTTCCGACAGACAACCCAGAGGTAGAAGGGCTGTCCTCATTGCTATCATTTACATTCAATTGCATTGACATCCCTGACAATGTGCTGCTTGGGGACAGCTCATAATCTGTTAAAAATTGTTCCTAACATAAGAAAATATTAAATAACATCCAGTGAGGCAAATATTGCCACTCCATCTGCAGGGACACCAGGTCCCAGAGGCCAGGAAACAGCTGTGGCTTTGTTACACAACAAGCATGAGGGATGCTCTAGTGAACTCTGAGTGTCACAGGGCAGAGACTCTTGGAGACTCACTAGTGGGTCAGCAAGGCCAGGAAAGGAGCTGGCCAGAGGAAGACCATGAAGAAATCCACTGCTAAATTCTCTTTGAAGACAGGGATGAAATGGGCATGTAATAGCAGCAGTACTCAAAACTATTCAGTGACTTGAAGCACCTCTTTGAAAGGACTCAATGAACTCCTCTACCAGGAAATCAGTTTCTATCACAATGGCAATTGTGTTAGCAGTACTGCCTGGCCCAAGAAGAAGCTGTAAGCATCACTGGCCTTTCTCATGAGCTCCAAGAAAACTTGAGCTGGAACGGGAGAGGGCAGGCTGATATAAAAGACCTGGGCTTCTGGCTTGTGTTGCATTTGGCAGAGTCTGAACAAGACCGTTGCGAGGCAAGGAAATATGCAGAGGTGCAGCACAGAGCACAACGTGCTGCAGGAACACAAGTAAGAGCTGTAGTATCACAAAGGCAGCACAATTACTTGCATGAGTAGGGCAGGCTTCTGCAGCCTGGATTACTTTGTGAAGTGCATCACTTCGTATTTTCTAGCCTGCATTTTCCCCAGGTTAGTTCTGCTCACTGCAGTACACCTACATCAGCGTCTACACACTCAAATGTCAGATCCGGTTTGGGTTATCGCTTTAAAGTAGACATGGCCACTTAAAAGCAACAAGAAAAACATTTTAACTCCTTCCAAAATGTAAGAATGGATTTCACTCAGTCACTGAAACCAGTACTTTCCTCCACTCAGAAAACAGACCATCACAGAAGAATCAGAAAATGCCTTTCTAAATAACCTTGGTCCTTTAACAGTAACAATAGCAAGTGTCTAGAGCACCCATCTTACCAAAACTACTCTATCTACAGAATAGTATTGTGACATTTAGTACTTTGTTTAACCAAAACTGTCCATCAGCTTCCAAAATTCCCGTAGACAAGCTGCACTCACAGACATTTATCTGGCCAGGACTAGCTGACTGAGGAGCGGTCACCTCCATGCAAGAGCGGGGAGCAAGTTACTGAAATGCTTCCTGCCTACCATTCCTTCCCCTGCACAGCTACATATTCGCTCCCACTGCATCCCAGCCTCTCCTGTAACATGGATCTCGCCGAGCTGAGACCCCTCCCACCTCTTTCCAGAGGCCAGCACACCAGTTCTACCTTCCCTGTCCCACCAGCGATGCACAGGTCCTCTTCTGGGACACACCAGCAGAAGGTCAGAGACCAGCAGCCAAACACATTCCCACAGTGCTGCCAGACGCATTCCCACATTGAACGTGTTCCCTCATTGCACAGAGGAAGCCGAGGGGAAACCTTGGCCCAGGCAGTTGTAGTGCAGACCTTGGTAAAAAGAGAGGCTGGTGCCCACTGCACTTCCCCATACGTGGGTCAGCCAAAGCCTCCCCAGGGTGCTTGGGTTTGTGTAGTGCGCAAATGTAATTTAAATATATCAATATCTTTTCCCACAGTCATCACACAAATACAACACTTAAAAGGTTTGTTCCAAATTTATCCCCCCTCAGTTAAAGGAGAACCAGGCTCAGCATGGTGGAAAGACCTGCTGAGGAGAGGAGAGGAGAGGAGAGGAGAGGAGAGGAGAGGAATTGCCCTCCTCATTCCAGACCACAGCCTCTCTCATGCTGGGTGATGACAGTCCTGGTTATTGAGACCAGCAAGTCTTTTTTTACCCCGTCTCAAACTCTTCCCGTGGATGTTCAGGGGAGCAAACCTAGTTCTTTAGCATTACCAAGCACAAAACACTTCTACAGCAGAACTAAAAGAACTGCATATCACGTGTCTCTTACCCTACCCATGGAATAGGGGTGAGGGATACAGCTACTGCTGCCTGAGCTGGGCACAGAACAGCACAGATGCTGTGTCACAGCCAGGGTAAGAAATGTGCAGCAGGCAAAAATCATGTGCCACTGTCATAGGAGTAAAGATTGTATCGTACAGCTTAAGGACAAGGGACACATGGTATTTACAAACTTGTGACTTTGCATGACAAACAGCATCATTTGGACACTGGGGGGAAAAGAGATTGCTTAATTTCTGTCTAATTTCTTCCCAGTGCATAGAAATCAAACACTGTGTATAAGCAGGCCTGCCAAAATTGCTAACAAAGGATAGGTATGTATGAATTGTTGCTCACGTTTAGTCATAGCTTTGGAAAAAAAAGTAAACCAGACGCATTTAGTCACACTGATTAGTTACATTGTTCAAATGTAACTTCTGAGATCAAAATATGGCCCTAAGTCAGTACAAATAAGTCACACTGCATTTCAAGTACTTATTCAATCCTTTCTTTGCATACATGGGATTTGAGACCTGCACTTCAGGGACCAACCACATTTTCATCCTAACAGAAGTGGTGTAACTGTAGTCCAAGCAAGTACAGACCCACCCAAATGACAGAAAGACTATTCATATGGTAGAATAAAATTAATAAAAAATAATTCTGCTCTTCAACCCACACCCTTCTATAGAAGTCAATGGTGTTACATGAATACTCACATTCACTCAGTGTCTCCTTGTATTCATTCCTAGAGTGGAAGTGCTTCAGTGTTTAAATATCCCATTGGACAACTTGATCTCTCAATAGAATAATGATACAGTGGCCTCAAAATTGTCCATCCTTAATATTGAGGTCAAAATTCTTAAGCTGATGCCTCACTCAATACAAAAATACAAAAAACATAAACTCCTATAGATAGGTTCATTTGGGCTGTTTTATAAAAGTTTTATATTACTATTTATTTACTTTCCAAAACAAAATGGATTTAAAAGTTCCTTGGTTGCTACAGCATGAACGCAATTCCCTAAATACAGACATTTCATGTTTATTCAAACATGACTTACACTGTCATGTGTACACCAGAGCAAAGTGCAAGTGCAAGTTGAAAAGAATTATTAAAAAATTTATCCCATCGTTCTTTCCACAAATAACAAGACAGACTCTAACTAAAACAACAACTTCAAGTGACTCAGTTTAAATCATTACAGAAAATGAATGCTAATTGCAGCCAGCGCTATAGACAAAAACTACCTTTTCCATCTCAACATTCTTTCTTTGCATTGTCTTAGAAAATATTTCACGGTAGGCGTCTACCATAAGAAAAGTTAAAATTCAAAATAATGCATCTTTCTAACACCAGTAGCTATACAATCTTCACAATTATCAATATATATTTTTAATAAAACAAATTACTGCAGAATAACAGAACAAGAATAGCTGAAATGGCACCAAAATTGCACCAAGGAATCATGTATATTTTATGGATAGCATGATTCTTCACCTATCCTTGAAGTACTGTCCATACTGAGAAGCTAAAAAAAATCCAACACAACCCTTCCCCCCCCCAAAAAAAACCCCGAAATAAACACAAATCCCACAACATTTACACACATGTGACGTTAGTGTGAGATAATTAGATAATTTTCAGAAATGAGAAAGTTCATCAGTTGGTAAGAGTCAGACATTGCACCACTCTTATAAAAGGACAAAAACACTGTTTAGCTGTGAGACTTCATCATTCACCTGGTCAGGGGGTTTGTTTTTCCTATCCCATGTGATCTGAACACTAATCCAGAAAAAGGCATACTTTAGTTGCATTGATTACGAGTCTTTCTTTAGTTTAAAGAAGCCATTTGATCTACTGATTATAGCCTTAAAAGTATTTGAGACAAGACCTAGCTCCCCACTCACTTTTATCTATGAGTTACAAAAATGCATTAACCAATTCTCCAATGAATGGGTTTCATTAAGACTTGTTTTACAATCTTGTTCTAGGATTTAATGTAAAACTGGATTGATACATTGAAATATCACAGGAGAACTTCTTGAGCTTTCAGAACATTAATTTTAAAGCACATTACTTGTCATCTCTGTGCTGCACATTTTTTCCTTACTATCTATAAAAGTAATTTTAAGGAAATCAGATTGTACATTTCTAAATGCATAAAGGTGCACATACAAAACTAGACTTCTAGCCTAGTAAAAGCCAGCAGAAAAAAACTCCATTTTATATTCAATTCCAGTGACACTGAGAAAAAAAGGATTGTCAATAGTGAATAGGTATTTCAATGTACTGACCAACTGTATGAAACACATGGATGAAAATATATGTGTCTCCAGAGTTGTTATCATGGGAAAGAAGGAAGATCAGGAAGCAATAAAACCCTTTGTTTCATTCTCTTTGGGAAAATGTCCTTAACACAGAACCTGCAAGCTGTCCTCTTGCAGTTTCTGAAGGTCTGCTGTTTTCATTTTCCTTCTCTGTTAAGTTTCCTTTGCATTTCTCTCTGGCTGAACACAAAACCAGCCTTTTCAGTTTCAGAAGTGTTTACAATAAAGTTAATTTCTCTCCTAGGTCTCAGATGATGGTACAAGGTTAGCGTGCCCAGGATGCAAAATGTTTATTGTACTGGGACTTTATAGCCTGTAATGAAAGCAATGCCATAAATCATGCAAATATCTTTTATACTCAAGATCTATCTCTGAAGGTGCTTTTTCTTTCCCTCTACAGGGAACTCTCTGCATTCTCCATCAAAAGATGCAGGTTTGCTTCCATAACTGACATCTCCTTAGTGTGTTCCCGGGGGATTTTGTGAAAGGAAAATTAAATTCACACAAGCCTTATGCCTTCTAACTTACCCTTCTTCCAACCTCCTTATTTTGTCCATAAATCACAAAAGTACCTGTGACTTCCACTGAAATTCCAAAGCCATGTAAACACAGGACTTATTTTGCCATCCTTATACATGCACAATTATCACACACCTCAATGAGAATTTTGACAAAGGAAGGACTAATTCAGCTGGCATTTAAATAAATCAAAAACTATTTTTGCCTCCAGATATTGATAAAGCATTGGAATATCACAAATAACCACTATCCTCTACAATAAACTGCACCAGTTGAATTGGGTGCCCTGGCCATGATCCAGGTTTATAACTGTTATTATTACAGTGCTTTTATACTGTGGATGTATTACATTACCAAGAAAAACATTAATATCACATTAGCAGTAACCATCAGGGCCTAGTGATTCTTTATATACTGCACTGTTTTACAGCATGGGCTCATTTTCTGTCCCACTGGGTGTTCTGGTCTTTAAATATTTCAATGCTTCAGAGAAATTTTTGTCAACCGACCACTGCATGCAACATTTATTTTTCTAGCTCTGCGTGGCTAATATAGAAACACAAATTTTAAACATTAAATACAAGATTATCAGAATTATGGTGTCCCTCATTTCAAAGGAGGACAAACCTCAAGCTCACACTTCATCCAATAGGTCTTATTGTGGGAAGAAATCACAGAGGACCAGACGAGGTCCACAGGTCTAGGAAGATGACACTTTATATGTTCTTTCCTCTGTGTGCTATCCTCAGGCCATCCCATCCTCTCTTTACCCCAGTGTGTGGGAAGGAAATGCTTTGCAGCTCTAACCCTAGCACAGCTCTTCTGGCTGGCATTCAGTGCATGAGAACCTGTCTCAGTTGATTTGCAGCCTGTGAAGAAGCTCTCGTTCCTAATAACTCTGAAGTAGATGATTCAGACCAAAGGAGTTTGAGGTGAGTCTTGCTGCAGAAGGTGTGCTATAAACATGAGCCAAATTTTAACCCTAATGGAAAAAACCCTGAACTTGCAGGCCTACATGCACTGCTACCACCTTTAGCCATAGAATGTGCATCAGCTTATCAGTCCCACATCTAACATGAAAGGCTGTCCAAAGAATTCCTTGTTAACGCTACTGGTAGAATAATGGTGTAATTAGTGCTGTCCTTAGAGCAACGCTTGCAAAAGAGGCTGCATGCCCATTCCTTTGTTACTGCCATACAGCTTCTTTCACTGAGCTAACACCCTCTGCCCCAAAACACATTTTCCTCAGTCCACCCCATCTTGACTGATGATACGCGTATCATGTACAAGTTCCTTTATGTGAAGAACTTAGTACATATTTCTGTTCAAAGACCAAATTCCTCTCTTTTCAAAGAGAATCCTCCCTAAATTAGGAACATTCCTAAATCTGTATCAACTCAGTATCTGTTGGCACTACTCAACTTGCCTGTGTGTGCCAACAAATACAAGCTTGACAACAAGCCCAAGGTTTATTCGGCAAATCCCAAATGGCGTAGATAGTTTCATTGTGGGTCACATTACTACCCAATTGAACGAAACCAAGAAAGGGGAGCCAAACCTCAAGCTTTATGGGCCCATTTAAGCACTCATCCTGTGGGCATCCCAAATCATCTCAATGGCCGAGTAGGCAGGACAAAATGAGACAGGCGACAAGGCACTGGCATGTTTCCATACTGCCCCCGTGCTGGTCAGCACAGCCCTGCCTCAGCAGGAGAGAAGGGACTCTATCCTTGTCTCCTCAAACAGATGAAGGTTAGAAAAACTGATTCATCCAACATTTGTATGTCACAGCATCACATTTACAGCAAAGCTGGATTGGGTCCAGCAAAAACTTGAAGGAACATCGCAGAAGAAATGGGCTTCTAAACCTGAGTCACTTGCCTAAGCTTATCCTAGTATGTCTGAACTGTGCACTGTTTCCTACCAAGCTTAATCTAAAAACTTGTATTGATTCCAGTCCTCAGGACCTGCTGAGCGTTTGGAAATGGAGTGCTGTCATTTCACCTGTGCTGTCTAGCACCACACTCTGTTATGACACCTCCATAATAATGGGGGAAGAGAGGAAGAAACAGAGCATAGCTTCTGCTGCATGATTCCCCCCATCTCCAAGCCTCAACTGATTTATTGCATCGAGGTTTTGGCACTGAAAGCCAAAAGAGGAAATTGGTTTTTAATGAAGAAAATAATCTACAAAGTCGAGACAGTTTTGAGAAAAACCTTCAATAACTGTTGTTGGAAGATTAAAGAAGCAGACTGAATGTGATGAAATGTAACATTCAATTTAAAAGACATAAAAAAAATAAGAAGGCAAGATTCACTGTAAGACTGGAGAGTAATTTTTTTAGGAATGCAGCTTCCAACCCCTTCCCTTCTACAGGAAAGTTGCAGAGAGAAATAACCTATAAAAAGAGCCCCACAATTTTATGTGAAAATATGGTCTTATCAAAGGCTAGTTCTCCAATAACGCTGCCTAATTAAAAAAAAATTGAAAATTATTCTCGGGATCATTTGAGTTTTTAGCTGCTTATCAAGAGGGTTAATTGTCTTTGCCTTATCAGAACAAACTGACTGTGTTTTTAATCAATTAACTCATCTTGTCTTGTCTTCAAAAGGAGCTTGATCCTGCGTATTCTCAACCACACTACAAGTTCTTAATCCCTTAAGTAACCCCATTGAAGTCAATGGAAGCACAAAAAATGGTACAACTTAGGCTCGGGGCTTTAAAAGAAATGCACATGCCTAGGTTAAACAAATCCATGAACGCCTGCATGGTCGCCGGCTTACTGAGGGAGCAGCTTTTGGTAAGTCCCTAAGTGAAAGAATCTGGATAGCATTAATACATATTTGCATGCAATTGTGAAATTCGAGGCATTTTCCACTCCACAGTTTTCCAAGAGACAGACCTGGTTACAGTGCACTAGGAAAAAAAAAACCAAATATCTGCCCTCAGCCCTTAAAATGGCAAACTCTCTCCTCACTCATGAGAAACCTTCCTTTTCAACTCGGGCAGGCAGCCCTGGCCGATGCCTCCGCACCGGGCTCTCCCTGCCCAGGGACCATCTTGAACCCCCGCGCCT
>VZTG01002166.1:1383484-1398177 GCA_013397845.1 Melanocharis versteri | reverse complement strand
CCGGGAGCGCCCGGCCCGGCCGCGGCGCCTTCCGCCGGCATCAGCCCCCGCTCCGGGGCGGCTGCCGCCAGGATCGACCCCCAGCCGGCGCGCCCCGGGCGCTGAGAAGCCCGGAGTGTTTAAAGACGGCTCCCAAGCTCCCGGCAGCCGCTCTCCGGGACGGCACCTCCATATCCCGCCCCGGGCGGTTCACCGCGCGGCTCCGGAGCCTTCGCTCGCCGCCCTCATCCCGCGTCGCGCTTCCCGCTTCCCTACGATGATTTCTGTTAGAAGGCTACTTAGTATTATGTGGTCGAACTCATTAACAGCTCCGTGGAAGCAGCGAGACAAACTGTTTAAATATAACCTTTGACAGGTCTTGAACTCTTTGAGATGTTTAATTGACATCAAGTTTTCATTCAGAGATTAATTGGCTTTGTTCTTCCCCCCTACCAATCTATCAGTAAATGGAAAATACTCAGATCTTTTAAATTTAAAAGGCAGATTTTTTCTGGCTGGCACTGCCATTTACTTGCTGTAATGCCTCATTAAATGCAGCACCTACAGGCTTCGCAGCTCAAGGAATATTGGAGACATGAATATGTTTCTGCATGTTCAAGTGCTTGAGGAAAAGCTATTTCTCAGAGCATGAGCAAATAAAGTATAGCAAATACGATGGCCTGTGTTACCGTGGCATTTTAATTACCACTGCTCCCACAGAATTCTGGCCCTGCCCAGCTTGCTCTCTCCTGGGTAAGGCTTGGGCCAGGACTACAGCACGGCCAGGAACCACAGCCAGCTCCAGCACAGCCACGCACATGGTCCGATTCAGCCACACGGTTGTGACCAAACGCTGACTGTGACATGCACACTGCCCGAAACGTCTGATCTCCCTGCCACCAGCCTCCTGCCTCCCACAGCATTTTTAAGTAAAGAGTGTGAGGGTTGAGGGGTGAAGGCAAGTGACAATTTCCTTGCAGCAGGAGCTACAGATCGAGTCCCTGAGGATCCTGGTGCCAGCAGTTCCTCACACAGCTGAGCACCTGGGGGACTCCTGAAGCCCCCATGGCCCAGCCCAGCTGCCAGGCAGGAATTAGCCTCTTTTCAACTCCGGGTTATCTGTCTGCTGGGCATCCCTGCATTTGCTGTGAAAGAGAGGCAGATTAGGAGGAAAAAATCGAGGGCCTGGAGCTGCAAAAAGGCCACTAACTCTCCCTGAAATGTTGAGGTTTAAAAGATCCCATAGAAGCATTTATTTGCATCTTTACACATCTAAGTATCCCTAACAACTATCCATAGAAAGACTCCAGCTTATTTTGTCCCTGCTAGCTTCAGCAGCACAGGCCAAACCTGAAGAGATCCTAAACTCTCTGGCAAAATTTTAAATGTAACCCTTGACACTGAATTTACGCAACTGCTAACAACCAAGAGTGAGGTTTGGAAAACTGGGATGCGGAATAGCGTTTCATTATCCCTCAAAGCCACTGTGTCAGAGGAGTAAGTGCATGCTGAATCTTAGCTTCTGCTGGGCTCTGCTGGCTCTATCTATGACTTAGGAGACACCTGGCAGCTGACGTACATTACAGGAATTTTGAGGCCTTTAAAGGAAAAAGGTTTTAAACTGAATTAGCAAGTACACAGAAATGAGAACAAGGTGATATAAGAGTAAGAAACTAAAGATTCTTTTCTGGAACTCCATGAAGGGCTGGCTGCAGTTTATGTTGTATTGTGTGGTCCAGTCTCTGATTATCTAATTTTTCAGTGTCATGCTTAATCCTACAAGTTTCATGTCAAAGGTACTATTTTATCTCTGTCGGGGTTTACATCTACCCTGTAACATTGCAAATGACTAAAATGCTAAAGCAAATTGTGGTTAGTTGGCCTTGGCTGGATGCCAGGTGCCCACCAAGCTGCTCTATCCCTCCCCTCCTCAGCAAAATAACACGGAAAAAAACCCTCATAGGTCAAGAAAAGACAGTTTCCTAAAGCAAAAGGAAAACATCGTGTGCACACAAGCAAAGGCAAAAACAAAGATTTTATTATTTACTTCCCATCAGCGAGTGATGTCTTGCCACTTCCCAGGACACAGGGCTTCAGCACACACAGTGGGTGCTCTGGAGGGTAAACACTGTAAATAACAAATGTCCCCCCCTCCCTCCTCCTTTTCCTCAGCTTCTGTATCTGAGCAGGCATCACAAGGCATGGAATATCCCTTTGGTCAGTGGGTCAGCTGTCCTGGTTATGTCCCCTCCCAAGATTTTGCCCACCCCCCCAGTCCTGGTGAAGGGAAGATGATGGAGTGACAGCACTGATGCTGTGCCGGCACTGCTCAGCAGCAGCCAAAACACTGGTGTCTTATGGGCATCTTTACAGCTGCCAATGCACAGCACAGCTCTGGGGGCTGCTGTGGGGAAAATGAACTCCATCCCTGCTAGGCCCAATAACAAAGGAAAGATTTCTCCTGTATCTTCTACCTCCTTTAGACTTTCTCCGCCAAGAAAAATATGATTCTTGCTGGCAGTATGAATTTTTCACCAGTAGAGCAGAGGGACACTGTGATAATGTTTTACCAGGATTATTTTGTATTCTATACTCATTTTCTCACGATTACTGGTAAATTTTGCTAATGATACAGAGCTGGAGGCAAAGCCCCACTTGAAGCAGGACACATACACTGTCTGACTTCATTATTAGTGGGTTACCTCTCTCCAGCTATCAGGTTTTTTTTGAAAGTTGAAAACTGGAATTGCTTAATTTGCATGTTTGCTAAAGCCTGCTGGACAGAACTTAATACCTAACACTTCCATTTAAAGCTAATATAAAAGAGGATAGCTTGCTATAGAGGACATGCAGCTGCCTTGCATTATGCTGCTCTTTCAGCCTGTTGTTCTTTCCTGAACAAGGCCCTAGGTCAGGACTTGTAGTATCAATCACCCCAGTAAGTGACCACCCCTTGGCTGCAGAGCCTTAAGCTCGTGTTCTGTGGTCACAGTGAGCAGCTGCTGCTGCAAAAGGGACAGATTTGCCTTCATCTAAGCTGGGCATATTTGTCACCCCATTGAATTGAAAACCAGCCCAAAAAGTGCAGCTAAGACACCTCCATTTCTGGCAGCAGCCTGTATTTACATCAACCCATTTACTAACATGGCTGTCAACTTCCAGTGTTGATACACGCAAACACCTTGAAATCAACAGTTCCAGGAATTAATTTATGGGAAGGTCATTAACGCCACGGCACCTATGAAATAAAAACACTGGAACTGGACAGAGCTCACTTCTTTCACTTTATCACATGATTCACCCTTGAGACATACTAAGGTAACTTACTTTAAAAACTTTCCCTTTGTCAGCCGTAGAGTCTCTTGGCAAGCTGTTCCAACGTCTAACAAATCTTGTGAGAAAGCTTTTCCTAAAATGTCACTAAGTCATCTGGTCTTTGAAGCCAGTAAAAACTCTTCCTCCTGCAGTCACAAAAATCACCAACCCTTTTGCAAGTTTTCAAATGCATGAAAAGTTGCTGTAATGCTCATCTGTCAGCTCTTGCTGCCTCGCAGTCTGGACAAACCCAGTTCTTCTAAAGTTGCACAAGGCTTCTGCTGTTGGACTCTGCCAGTACTTTGGGACTTGTCATTTCACTGTCACAGCATCAAATGGGTAAAGAAACATGGTAGTTAGGGACATCCCATAGGCTAATTTAGCTAATTTATATTGAAAAGAACTGGTTTATTTAAGATCTTTTTTATTTCTTCTCTGTTTTGCACACTTCCTTTTGCTCTTTGTAAAAAATAAACTGTCAAAACCACAGTTATAACAAACTACCACCAACTCTGAAAATAAAAAGAGCATTCGATCTTTAAATTGAGTTCAACTTGTATACTTTTGATAAACTGTCAAAATAAAATACATTAATTGATAACATAACAAATTACAGAAGTTAATACACAAGTTACACTGCTGTAGACACTAAACAAAAAAAAATCTGAATTCCAACTAAGATGGAGAAACAATTATAACTTTGTTTATTTATTTTTATATTCAATCAATAAAGCAGTCATCATTCTACAAATTTTTACCCCCAAAGGAATGCAGGCAAAGGCCTCCTATTAAAGAATAACATCCATGAATACTTAATTGCTTGTGTTTAACCTTATTTGTTATCTTGTGGGAAGAGCAACAAGAAACAAAAGTCCTTAAAACCAAGGCACGTCAGAAGTTTAACAAGCACATGTGTGCATCAAAAGGAAAGAACTTGAGAAGATATCTGTGCATCTTACTGAAACTGTTCAATTTCTTTCTACACTATCTCAAGACACTGGTAAAGTTCAGCCTGAGGTTCCTAAAGGTCCAATTATTTCTGGGGTCTAAAATAAACTCAAAGAAATATCCAGTTGCATGGCAGACTGTAGACCCAGGAACCGAGGAACGTTAGTATTTCCAAGCAGCCAAAACAAAATTGTCAAAAAAAAAAATATTGACACTTTTCTAGTTTTGGAATTACTGAATTTCCTCCAGACTTTTTATGGGTAACAAATATGCAAAAATAACTGAAAAAATCCTATGTTCTGAAAAGGATGAAAAAAAATTCTCAAAATAAAACTGATGAGGGAGTACACAGCCAGTTTTTATTTATACATCTAACATTTGGAGTGTGGGCTAACAGGGAGGAACTGTTCCTTCTTAAAGAACACCTCAAAAGGGCATAGAAAAATTTTTCCCATTTGGACAGCATGTCCATCTCCATTTATTTCAACAGGAGGAAGCATCCTGGATTTCCAGATTTAGGGAGAAAAAACAATAAAACCCCCAGAAGCCAAAACAAAAAAGGTCCCCACACATCCTGATTGAGACAACAGCTACTATCACCCTTCCCCTCACTGCAGCTGTGCCTACTCAATCCTCTTGGCTCAGCCCTGTCCTGACATGGCCACTCTCTCTCCCAGTCTTAGAGCAGAGGCAGTGACCCACTGGTGCTGTCACTCAGAGAAGGCACAGAAAAGAACCATAATTTCTTGGGTTCCAGGTCTGGTGAGATGTTGGAGTCCAAAGTGCAGGGAATATTTCTCTGCCTGTTCTGAAGAGTTCTACCCCTCTGAACAACCCCGTCTTTGACCTTCGTCCATGGAGAAAATTACCTACCCTCTGGGAAGAAGTAGAATCTACACTGGTGTGAATTAGGTGATAGAACATTATATAAGATTGTCACAGGGTGAAAATTTAGAGGTATTGGGTTTGTTAATATAGTAAATAGATAAGAAGCAAAACCTCCAAAATGGAAGATTGTTGTTGATTTCTATGCCCTCTTCTTTCTTCTTTCTTTACTCCATGTTCACAGCAAAAGTGGATTGAGAGGATTGGGTGAAAAATGCCGCAGTTCCTTTCTTGTGACAGAAAGACTTATTGAACATTGGTAGAAAAGTAAAAATATCTTTTGTTTCAGGCTTTCATTGAGTAATTTACCCTTAAAAGAATGGTGTTATCTGGATAACTCGGCTTTTCCTTCACGTTTCCTAGGGGGAGTCACACTGTGGCTCATCCCTTCTTTAATAAGACTTAATAAACAACTATCTGAAAACCAATGCGTGGAAAAGTTCCGTTCGTCTGCAGAGCCCAGGCAAGGGCTCGGAGAATTCTCCCCTATCAGGGGAGGCATAACTAAGGCACGATATAGTGTCAGTGGGATTTTTTTTATTAACACTTCTATTGTGTATTTCATTGGCCTCATTTTTCCTGTGTCTGGGTCAATGTAAAACAAGGCAAAATTAAGCAGTTCGGGTACAGTTTGCTTGAATTCTAACAGAAGGCAGGGCCCTGCTAAGTAATTGTAACAAATAATTTTATTTGCATGCCCTGTCCACAATAAGCCTAGGAACACATAGTTCTGGGTGATTGTTTTTTGTTAAATAGCAAGGAGTTCTGCAGGCTGAATTACTGCATTGTTACTAATTGCATCTTTATCTCTCAACTGTTGTCTAGTAGTCTCTAATATAATAGTATTTTTAAAAGCCACTTTTAATCTCACGTTTTCATTATATGCTGTCCAAAGAATAAAACTGAAAATTAGATGGTTTAGGCCCAGATTCAGAAAAATAACTCCTAGTTAGGAATACACTTGTGCTAGCTAGCAGGTCCTCTTTTTCTTCTTTTCCTTTGTATTCTACTATACAGCAGTTTCCAAGAATGTAATAATACGAAGAATTCCCAAATAATACTGAGTCAGGCCCCCTAAATTATAACATAACCTAAACTCTTTGGTAAATTTAAAAAGCCCAACAATCTTAAAAGCCTCATTGTTTGTTTTCTGGACAGAAGCATCCTACTTGTGAGGCTGACAGTGGTAAAGGCACTGCTAGTGCTTCTTTCCAAGCAGCCTTTCCAAGAAACACACCTTAAAGAGTACCCAGCATAAAACTATATTCAGCACAGTGAATAAGTTTCTTGCACACAGCTTGTATTTTATAGGTTTTGCCTTACATGTGCTCAGAATTCCTGCTCTGAAGTCACATATTCTATAAAGTTTCTCACCTTAAACTTTGCCATACCAGTTCCTTGTACTTTTTGAGTTATGGAAGGTTTATCAACAGCCAGAAATCAACCCCTCCTCCAAAAAAAAACCCCTAGAATAGAGAAGAAAAAAAGCAAATTAAACTCTTCTCACTTTATTTCATAGTTTTACTGAGCCTAACATTTCATCACATATTTCCCACTTACTGATGTCAACAGCTGCATTACTCGCAGTATTTGCGTTCTGTGTAGACAAAACTTTGTTGCATTCTTTGACAGTGGGAGGGATAAGCAGTAGTAGCCAAACAACTGAGGAGCATAAATCTGGGAAGGAGGGAGAGAGGCTGGTTTTAACACAGCTTAGTACCACCATTTTTTCATCTAAAATTTAAATAAAGTGATAACAAACTTTCTCATTCTAATTAGAGTCTTATTGTTATCTCCAGCAATTGCGCTGAGAAAAAATTACTGATTTTCTAAATTTGACCGTATCTTAAAAGCAGTTTTTTCCACTGTCTTTATCAGCACTGGACTCATATTCATACCTAGTAACTAGTAACACATGAGCTATTGATTTTTGTAAACATTTTGCATACTTGCCTGTGGGGGAGGTTTGCCTTTTCTAATTTTGGTTAATTTTTTTTTACAATACAAGTAGAACAGGATTCTTTTTTTTGCTTCCATCTATTATTGTGAAGCAAAGACTGCTACTAGTTGATAAATACAAAACATTCTATGTAGTCACACAGTACAGACAAATACCAGGACATTCTTTTAGAATATCCAGACCTATCTGCAGCTCCCTAACCAAAATACAGCATGTGGCACATGGGAAGGTGAAATTAGTGAAGGAGTGGATGGGGTGGGAACACGCTTGTTAGAAGTGTATGTTTACACATGAAACATCAGCAGAAGCATCATCTATCAAAAATGCCCTTGCCAGCTCTGCAGTATCCATGGGGAGGGATCTCTGGGAGTGGGCTCAGAGTGTAACTCTGAAACCTGGGTCATTTCTTTGGTTTTTTAGAACAATATGTGTCCAACACAAATGGACGTCATAACAGGCTCCCAGACTGTAACATATTTCAAGTTTTAATTAGTTGAATTTAACTGAGGATAAAAGCCACCTTCACTAAAAGGGATGTAATTTAGATGGAAGATAGCAAACTATGTAAGAGCAAGTAGAAACATCATCTCCAGCATAAGAGAATTTAAAGCACTGGCTGAGAGTGAAGTTGAGTGGGTATTTTTCTAAAAACTCTGTGGAAACCAACAATAGCAAGGTCCTAGTGGTATCCAACATTTTCACCCTAAAGTTGTGTAGGCATGAGCTTTTGTTTTTCCTCTCTGCTTAACAAACACTCCAGTAGAAATTCTGTGAACAGTTCATTCTTTCCAAGGACAATTTTCCTACTGTAGACTGACCCTTTATGTACTGAACCATACCTTCGAATGCAAAATTGCAGATTTTAGTTTTGTATTTACGTAGTTATATCTGCCTCAGATAGGAGAAGAGAGAACATCATTCCTGGAAACATTATATAATACAATTTGAAGAGTCAGATACAGCTACATTGATTTGTTTGTTGAGTTGCCGGTTTTTTTAACAGGATACTTTTAAGAGAACCATTTGTACTCCTAGAAATTTCCAGTGAAATGGTATTATAATAAAAATTTCCATGTAGAAAAATAAATCTTACTTACATGAGAAAAAATTAATTATTATATTTTTGTTGCTTGCAACTCCGTCTTAGAGATATTCTCAAAACAGAACCTCTTGCTGATCTTTCCTAAGCTGTGGATCATTACATGAGCTAAACAGTAGTTACAGCAGGAAAAAATATGACATTTGAATAGCAGTAATGTTTTGGTATCTACACAGCCCAGCCACACTGACCTTCAAAATCCAGCACATCTTCACAACATAGGGACTTCTCAGAAACAGTGTATACTTTTCTATAGAAACAACGAGATAGAAAACAGAAATACAAACTCTTGTAATACCTCAGGGACCTTCTCTTGGTCCTAGACAGTCAGAGTTATTTTCCACTTTACACCTGCCCCCTTCCCCCCTCTCTTAAACCACAAGAAGACAGGTAGGATAAGCTATGGAGGACAAAATTTAGCAGAAGGTGCCAGTATTGCTACAGCATAAAATGTTCTGACAGTCCAAGGCCTAAGACATAGAGCAAAAAAAGCTGCCACTACTGGTTACCACACCACTCTTTACACCTTTTTTCCACATGCAAAAGTACATCATCTTCCTCAAGTAAAGTTCTTAACATCACTATTTTTGGTTCTTGCAGACCCCCCAAGATTACTTGTCCAATAACATTGTATCGTAAATGGATGGGCAGTAGAGGGTTACAGTGATTTTACATAATTTGCCTGTGTTAACGTATTTCTGATGTTTCCTTTATTCTCCCTTTGTTTTCCTAGTGTCAGTTACATACACTGGCTGGATCCCAAAAAAACTGTAAGCTGTTTGGGGCAAAGTTATCTCTTTTTCAGGATTAGACACACAAAAATGGTAACGTTGCAGAGCATTTTCTTTTTTTATTCTAGTATGTTTTAAAGAACATTTTTCTCAACAAAATGAGTGCTTGGTACTACTAACTGCAAAGAGAAAATCTTGCACAGTGTGTGCCTTTAGTGATGTTGCTTCACAGAAGGAAAAGGAGGAGAGACCCATAAGAGAGAGCACAAACATCATTAACTCACAGCAAATGGTCACCTCTTCAAGTTAGCACAGCAACAGACAACCTGGTAAGAAAGAGGAAAGCATAAGTTTAGCACAGTTTCCCCAAGTGCATGGAATCAAAGCACTCGCTTTGCTTTGCATTTAAAAAAACAAAGCCTGTCCCAAATGACAACAAACAAACGCACAAAAAATGTAAATACTGTGCAGGAGAAACAAACTACACTTCTTACAGAAGTCCAACAGCTTTACGTATCAATTAGGTGACCTCTGCTTTCTGCTGAACAGTCCCATGAAAAGTAGTTTAGGTAACTGTATGCAAAAGTGAAACAGGACAAAGAAAAAGCACACTAGCGAACCAAAACAATTACAATGCCTTTTTTCCCTCTGTGGCAAACAACTGGCCCTAAATCCAAATTATTTGTAGAGAGATGCAACCATTTCAGCCCCGTACACAAGATCTTCAGACACAGTCTGAGAACCTTCACTGACAATACTGAATGTCAATGCTCTGATTCAAAGACATACTGCCAACTATTACCAAAATTTCCTTTAAAGAGGGTATGCAAAAATGTAAGTGGTTAAATGATGCCTGTAAACTGACTTTCTGAAATTACCTGTTGTCCTGAGTTTCCTATGTAAGATTAAGTCAGCTTCACTCAGGCTTTTCCCACAGTGTGCCATCATAATCAACTGGACACAGAACCTCTTTACTCTCTGGAAACAGTACAGCTTACCAGATATTTAGATTACCTGAAGAGAAATGAAACAACGATACTGAAAGGGCTGAACAGGAACACCTGTCCCTCCTGTCAAGAAAAAGAGAAAATAATTTATTTTTAAGGAAAAAAAAATAATCATATAGCGTCAGTAAAACTCACTAAAATGAGTCTACAAATATGTAAAGGTGGAAGAGAAGTTTTCATAACATATCCATAGGAATCAGAATTTTTTTTTAAAGATACCAAGCTTTACACTTCAGAGTTTCAGCAAATCTTTAGAATAGGCTTCCTGCCAACACAGAATGGAGATTATGGCAGCAGCCCCAAAATGAGTTCCTCTGTAGAACTGTCAGGATCAAAGTACTGGGCAAGATGGATGTTAGCACTAGCCCATTATGCTAGCTCCTGAACAAGCCTTCCTACAGTGCAACAAATAATTTATTTCAAAATACTATTTTTAGCAGAGTGCCAAGTCCTAACATTCCCCACTCCATTCAATGTATCTACCACAAGCACTGTACAACACAGTGTGAGTCTCAGATCTTGGCAAAGGTTTCAGAAGGGCATGATATGATCAGCTGGTGACAGGTATTTAATAGGAAAAACTGTCTACAACTGCTGAAGTCCTTAGACTTCTCAAAGGAACTGCAACATGACTTTCCCCATCTCCCAAGAACAAGTTACCAACTGTCCTGATGCAGAGGAATTCCATTCAGATCTGGTAAGCAGATAACTCTTGAAACCTGTAACTGGAAGACAGCACTACAAAGATAAAGAAAACAAAGAAAAAGAATCTCGGTTGGGGGATATTAACAGTAGAAAGGCAGTTAGCAAATGCTTTGTTGTTGCATTTTAATTGCCAGTTATAGAACAAATTTTTACTAATTTCTGCCTTAAAACATTAAGACTAGAATTCAAAAATACTAATAAGTGCTAGTTTGAGACTGAAGGCATGATTTTCTAGAGCTGTAGAAAATCCACCATCTTCCACTGGTTCCACTAAAATGTGAAGTCTTCAGAAAATTCAAGAATGTTGAATGAAACACAGCAACAACTATCAGTGTAAAAGAAATAATAAATCTCACCCTGTCCACTCCAAGCCTCCCACTTACCACCCAGCAGGCCTAGTTGTTTTTAATATAAAAGAAACACAGTCCTTGACAGATGACACCTATATATTTTCCAGCAGAGGCGTGAACAGACTCCAAGCAGTGTAATTTATCTGAAATTACCTTGATCCCAGGCATACTTTTCTTAATGTGTTTATGACGACAAAGAGCTTACTTTTCTTTATGGAACAATTATAAACCTTCACATTAAAGCACAAGTTTCTAGTCTGGATATTGCCAAAAGGTTTCATGTTCATCCTATTTTCTTTGGGTTTCACACAACACACATCATCTATCTATAATTTTTCTGGAGAAGCAACACAAATCTGTTTGACCTGTTTCTAAAAATATTTAAAGACACAGATTTTAAATGGTGTAAAGTAACATTCCCAAGACAGGAAACCGTCAAAATGCTCTTTCCAAAAAAACTGAAAGCATGAAACTGTCACCATAAGATAAAAAGGCCAAATATGTGATCTGCAAAACTTTCCCTGACCTAGAATTTAATGAATTAGAAATTTCATACGTGAGATGAGCATAACATACAAGAGGTGCTGAAGAGCATCCAAAGAGCAATGAAGCTGCTGAAGGGTCTGGAGCACAAGTTTTATGAGGAGCAGCTGAGTGGGCTGGGGTTGTTTAGCCTAGAAAGAATGAGGCTGAGGGGAATATTCCTTGCTGTCTACAACTGCCTGAAAGGAGGGTGTAGCAAGGTGGGGATTGGTTTCTTCTTAGAGGTAATAATAGATAGGATGAGAGGAAACAGCCTCATGTTGCACCAGGAGAGGTTTAGATTAGATATCTGGAAAACTTTCTTCACTGAAAGAGTTGTCAGTCATTGGAACAGGCTGGCCAGGGAAGTAGTGGAGTCAGCATCCCTGGAGGTATTTAGAAGCATGGATGTGGCACTTAAGGATGTGGTTTAGTGATGGACTTGGCAGTGCTGGGTTAATGGTCAGACTTGACTTTAGAGGTCATTTCTGTCCTAAATGATTCTATAGTAATACAGGCATGTTAAACCCCTTAAGAATTTATTTTCTTCTGAATCAACAGTCTTTACTTTCCCCTAGCTCACTACTCAACAGTTAATACTGCCATTAACCACCACTGTAAGGTAATAATATGCAGGAGTCCACACTCCAATCAGAGCCCGATTTTAAGCAATGAGTTCTAAGAACCTGCACTAACAAAAATTGCAAGAGGCCTCGGCCCTGTGTGGAGTATCCTCAGAAGCCGTGTAGGTTTTAAGCTGAGTTAATCAGTGGATAGGGAAAGCTGTTTCCTTTTGAGCTTCTCTTTCTACTAAGGCCTTTCAGCAATTTCATTAAAAGGGAAGAAGCAACTGCTTCACCTTCCTTGTCTGCAACTTGTCCCTTCCCTAATTCCCCTCCTCTCTGTTGCAATCCACTTTGTACTCCAAGGATCCCTCCCCTCCTGCCCAAACACAAACTTTCTCCCTGAAACTATGACTTGGGAAACAAGTTTTAAGAAGAAAGGCATACTCTCCAAGAATGAAAAACTGGTAGGCTCATAAAGAGAATCTTTAGACCGGCCCAAGCTGCACCTTCTGAATGCATTGGTTGCTTTGCTGCCCTCTAGGGATTATGTTCGGAAACAAAAATTACGAATAAGGATACAGAAAAGGAAGGATATACAGAAGAAAGGATACAACATAAAGTAAAGAGAGGTTGTGGATGCCCCATCCTTGGAAATGTTCAAGGCCAGGCTGGATGGGGCTCTGAGAAACCTGTTCTAGTGAGGGGCATCCTTGCTTTTGGCAGGGGGTTGGAACTAGATGATCTTTAAGGTCCCTTCCAACACAAACCATGCTGTGATTCTCTGATTCTATATGCTAATATTAGTCTAAGCTAATTCCTTCTGCATTGTTTCTATAACAAATGCAGGACCAATCTCATAAACAACTGTCTGATTATCATGTCACATCTAATGCAGAAGCATCCACATACTGAATGTGACAGAGGAACTGTGGAAAATGGCTTAAAAAACAAACAAATTAAACAGAAGACAAGAGAAGGATAAGACAAGAATCCAACAGAAGAAATAGTCCAAAGCAAGCCAACTTCTAGACTGCATGGGGGGGAAAAAATCATTACATGCACCTGCTAGTATCTAAGTGCTTGACTAAGTGAATCTATGTCCTTTTATTGTAACCTCCAAAACGCAGTTTCAGCAGCAGCCGTGCAAATAACAGAAACAGAAAAAGTCTAGCTTTTAAGACAATTCTCCTCCCGACCATGCTACAAGGAATCTTTCTTCCTTTCAGGTGATTACTTTCATGACACTTGTAAGAACTTAGCATTCCTGAAAGCTGTAATAGGTTACCAAAACTTCCAGTAGCTTTTATCAGGAGTTAAGAACTGTCAGACAAGTGTAGTCATAATGCTGCATGTATGCCCAAATTTCAAATCCATAGCAAATAAAGATAAAATGCCTCAAACAGTCAGCCATAGGAGAACTAAAACAACAAACCGAAATTTCCTGCAAGTTTTCGTAATGATTTTTTGCCTTAAAAGTAAAAATGTTGGTTCAAGATTTTCCTGTGGCTCTGGCATCTGTGAGTGGTTTCTTATGTGAATTTTTTTGTGTACATTAAGCTGTGAGACTACAAATCTTCAATTGTTGAGGCACTTGCAGGCAGTCAACAACAGTTGCTCCTACCTTCTCCTTGCTAATCTTTCCCTCCAACTCTTGGAAAACAGCAAGCATAAAGGAGCCACAGCTTGTTTACTCCCATTTTTGATAGCCATCTGCCGAAAGTTGGCACAAAAACAGACCTTCAAAGACCACAAAATTCCCAAAGCAGGAAAAGTCTTGACAATATTTTCCTGACATATTCTAGGAAGCACACATAAACCAAAGGTTTTTCAAAAGTATATAATTTGACCATAATGGGCTGATTTCAAGGCAAGCATCAAGAAACGGTAAACATGGCAAACTACATCACGTTCCAATCCTATTACAAGACACTATGAACACTTAGTAGCCATAAGTATGGATACAAGAAGTCAGCTCCCCTTTATCTCACTGTAAGAAAGCAGCTGCACGATTCCTGCTAGCACTCGTCAATCAATCAGTCAATCAATCAAGCACCTTGGGGCAGACAGCCGCCAGGGCAGAGTTTGGGAAGAATTGCTGAGATGTGACAAAGGGCAATGGATTGTGTCAGACACTCTTAGCTGGAACGTGAGGCTTTAGTTCGATATATAGTAATTTAAGCTTATACCTTTTTCCCTACATCTGGAAATCAGACTGACACGTTATCACTGCATAATTAACAAAACCTTTAACACATATTAAAACATAGCCACGACAACATTAAATGTATCTGCATAGAACAAACCAAACTAATAATGCATCTCCAGATCAAGTAGCAAGACTGTTGCCACACGGTAACTCAGCCTCGGTCTGGAGCCCGTCTCAGCCTTTTTTTACCTCATGAAACGTGCATATTTGATATAAACTGGATGGCAACCCCGCAGCACCCGGTAACGCACCGGAATTGCACTAAACAGGTAAATAAATAGATCGCTTTCTGAATTTAGAAAGAAAAAACAGCACGGGCTCACATAGCGCGCGATTGCATCGATGTGAAAGCATCGGCACCGGCTTTCCCCGCCGCGGCCGCCCCGGGCCGGGCCCCCGCCCGCGCTCCCGTTCCCGCTC
>VZTG01002166.1:1354688-1382550 GCA_013397845.1 Melanocharis versteri | reverse complement strand
GGAGGCTTGGCCGGGGCAGCATCTGCGCTCCGGGGGCGGGGGGCGTCGCGGTGGGGGATTCTCACTTCATTATCGGCCGCATTATGGGTATCCGGCGGGAGGCGGTGAAGCAGAAAAAGGTTGGATTTTTTTTTTTTCTCCTCCCCGTCCTTAAACCTACACCCATGAAAAAATATTTGACGAGGAGTGATGGATGTTGTCGGGCAAGGGTGGGAAGTGATGCGCCCTGCCGGAAGCGGAGCAGACCTGGCTGCGTGCTGGAGGCGCTGGGTGGAAGATGCGCTCGGTGGGAAACTCCTGCTCCTGGTTTTGTGTGCTGTAGTAGCCTCGCTGGCCCCGCCGTGGCAGGCTGAGCTGCTCTCCTCCGCCTTCCTCGCCCCCCCAGCCCCGCCCCGAGGAATATGGGTACGCTCGCAGAGCCTGGTACTCAGCTTTAGCAAGTTAATTGCTGGAGTGCTGAGGTGCCTTACTACGCTGAGCAGGCAGACCGCAGGAGCGTTCAGCAGTTTTGCTGTAGTGGTCAGATGAAGCCTGTCTACTTTCCTGCTCTCCAGGCAGGCTCCATGGGTGTCAGATGATTTCTTACCGGAAGAGGATTGCTCTCACGGAGCCTCCCAAGGCTGGAGCGAGCCCCTCTGCATGGGCGCAAGTCCCCACAGGCCAAAGAAAAGGCCGGGGGAACGAAAGCGCGAGGGTGGGATTAAATGGATGCATGATCTTGGCTTAAGGGAATGCCTTTCCCCTAGGAAGGAGCACGTAGTCTAGGTCTCTTTGTTAATAAGGCTAATTGTTTACACCCTTTATTTTTACGTTGCCTACATAAAAATATACATAAATAAAAATGATGGTTTCTAACCTGCAGCCTGGGTTTGTTTTTCCTACAGGCCACTTAAATTAGAAAAACACCTAGTGTTTGTTTTTCTTTTGATTAAAAGAACTCTTCAGCCCTTGTAGGACAATTGAGGTTCTGTGGTTTCAATTTTGTAAGCTGTATATGCAATGGTACCATTACATTAGTAACTATAGAACTAATTTTATACTCTCCTACAACCAGACTTTTTAGAGCTCCGAAGTGTTTCTGGGGGATGGTATTCAATTAATGCCTCTTTCCCCAATAACTGGGATTAGTATATACTCCCTTTATCAGTTTCCTTAATAATGGAAATGTTACTTTAATAACTCCTGAGTTAGAGGCGCATAATGTGTAGTATTATCCTTCTTGGTGTGTGTATTTTGATTATTAGGGCAAGAAGGTAGTGATTTATTTTGGAACACCTAAGTTTTACAAAATAAACGAAAAAGTCCATCAAGTTTAAAAGTACGACACTTACTAAGTTAACAGATTGGTTATCTGACATCTCAGCAAGATCTCGTTCTTTCATCTCTTTGGTTTTTTGGTTGAGGTTTTTTTCTGATGGGTTTTGAGAGAGACAGAAGCAATGAGCAACAAAAATCTCTGCTCTTACAGCTACATGTAGGTTACTTTTTTGTAGCAAGTGAGGTAATAAGCTCCCTTGTAGTTCTAGGTTTGCATATATGGACATGGCACTATATTTGATTATCTTTAATTATATTTCTTCTTGGAATTGTTCTGGTGCTCTTTTTTGAGGGTTTACCAGATACTTTAGAGTGTATTTTTATTTGCAGTACTCTGTGTGCTCTTTTTTTTAAGCCCCTTGAAATAAATAGGTGGGAGAAAAGAATCAATGATGGATAAAAGTAGCTATAAGTTGAAGACAAAGCCCTGATAAACCCACAGAATACTAAAATGAGTGGAATAATACCAATCCTTGGGTTTCACTTAGCCTATATTGAAAAATAGCCATAAGCAATGCTCTACAACAGTACACTGAGGAGCAAAATATTCGTGATTAATGTTGTGATGGCAGTAAAGATTTTTTTGAAAACTTAGTTTATATATTAAACAAGGTTGTTTTTTTTTTAAAGAAAAAGTGCAACTGTTTCTCTGTGTCTCATGGAAGAAGTGGATTGTGGTTGGAAGCAACACTTAGGAGAAGTTAGTTTAAACATGCTCTCTTACCCCTCTCCACACCATATTCTTTTTACTAGCAAACTTTCAGATAGAGCTTAAGGGAAGTAGTGTTTTTAATTGTCACCAAATATTACAGCAATGAGAGAGATTTTGTCACTGCAAGCAACAATTTTGATAAGGAAACTTGAGATTTTTACTTTACCTAATTTACTGAGTTAACATACCATCTCTTTCATTCCAGATTTGCCTCCTCCTCCTGGTTTTCCTATAGTATTTTATATTCTTGATGAAAATGTTTCTGCTTGTACTTTCTGACCCACCTACAGATCCAGCAGGATGTTACAAAGCTAGTATCCTTATATTGTGGGTTGTTTGCATTCTTTTGGAAATCATGGAGGAGAATGCACCACCCTGTTGTGTCATCCACAGCTAACTGCTAGAGAAGTTTTATTCTACTCAGACTTAGACTTCACAGAGGTTTTAGTATGAATTTTGCTTAATGCTGAAATACTTAATTTCTCATTTACCATCTTTTCAGGGGTGGAGTTGGGGCTGTCAAGAAGAATATTTTGTACCATTTAAGGTCACTTAGGAATGCATTTCTCTGTATGTCTTTGTAACTTTTCTCTCTCTGGTCTTCTAACAGGAAAGCAGGCTTTCTTAAATTGATATTATTAAATGGCGTAGGGAAGGCTTGGTCTTAAGCAAAGGAAGGTACATTTTGTGCTGGAAACCAACATACTTTTAAATTGCCTTGCTGCCCCACAATGCCCTCACTGTGTCTTGTATGCTCCTGGATGATGACTTCATTCTCAGTACCTGGAATCCTGTATAGAGCTGCACCAGCTATGCGTACCTAACTTCTAATGTGAAGCTGCAGTTTAGAGAGGGCCCATTTGCTGCTATGATTTCCCTATTCTGGAAGTGGTGCAGAGTGCCTGTTGGTCATCATCAGCTGGCTGCATTTCCTAACTGGTATTGGCAGAGGGGTGCAGCAGCTGAAGTACAGAAACCTCTTCCTCAGTAGCTTGGAGGTGTGTTTTGGGGAGAGGAAGATTTGTTATTCTTCAGGTGTAGCTCTTGGCCCTTCTCTTCCTTACTGGCTTACAACTCTTCTAACACCCTTTAGTTAACATGTTGCCGGGCATTTCCAGCTCCCGACATTTGTGAAAATGGACCTTGCAGACAAAGATCTTGTTGCCCTTGAGGTATAACACAGCCTCTTTGGGGGTTAGGGCTCCTCACTTGAGTGCTTGGAGCACAAAGGACAGGCAGCAGTTCTCAGGATGGTAGGTCATGGTACCTGTATGCATCTCATTGTTCCTTTGTCATCCTTGCTTTTCTTTTGGCAGTGTGAAGGTGCCAGCTGAATGGAAACAGATGTCTGATTCCTGCTGGGGACACAGCAGTGCTTTGGAAAGGGATGTTCTGGTGGTTGCTGCTTGTTTGTCACGTGAGGGTGGCACCTCAGTACGGGAATGTCACCACTTACATGATCCCCTGCAGGCACAAGAACTCTGAAACTAATTCTTTTTTCATTTTAATACTTGAGTATTCAGTACCTGATGTCCATGATACCCATTTGTCTGCAGGTATCTTAAGTGAAGGCTTTTCTTGCTCATAACCTGAAATTCTAATGCATTCTCTGGTGGTCCTGCTTTCTCCTCATCTTTAGTTAGAATGAAGTGCAGGGTAGTGGTCATTTACTTGTGATAAAAACAGTGTACGAGAGAAATGTTGTGCCTGTAACATGCTTGTATTGCTCTTCATGAAGTATTGCATTCCTAATGACTAAAAATGTCGTGCTTTTTTGTTCTAAAGTGGTATGTTATATTGAGGAGTTTGTTCCTGTATACCAAAAACCTTTCAGAGTTTAGTTGTGCTTATGCCTTGAACCTGGTGCTTTATGAGTGTATGTACATTCTTAACCTGTTACGGAGTTTATGCTGCATTGGGGTTACCTGCCTTACACATCTCATTTTGGAAAGGTGCAGGAGTTCTTCTAGTTTTTCTAATTAACTGTTTTCAAGTTCACAGTTGTGATGGATCGAGATTGCAGAGATGATAGCAAATACAAAACACTGCCAAACTGAAGAGGGAAGAGCAACAAAACATAGTACATAAAGGAAAAGCACTACACTGTTCTTTTTTTCCAAAGCATTGGGTTTGGTTTTTTGTTTGCTTCAAACAAGATGTAGAGCCTAAATATAAAGTGTGTAAGCTTAAAATGGAGTGAAAAGTTACTTGTTTCACTGAATAGAAAAAGCTGCTCTTCTCCAAGAAGGATGCAAGGAAAGTTCCTCTGAGGGTGACTGCTCAAGGAATTCATACTGACACTAGGTATAAATCCAATTGTTGAGCAATTTCTTAGCAAGGTAAACTGTTGTAAACAAATAGATTGTAAGGGGCTTTATGTAGTAGACTACATTTGTGAAATAGTAATGGAAAATAATTCTGAATTAATGCTTTTACAGTATTGGGGAGTTTTCTTTTACAGCACGTTTTCAAAAATCGTACACTCTGATTTAGTGCTTCAGTGTTTGCATCAGTATTGTGCTGTCCTGATGGGTTGGGTAATTTGTACTGCTTCCATTGCTACATTGAAGTGGTGGTAAACAAACCAAAACCAAAAATTACTTTTACATCTAACTGCTTTCTCCTGCTGTGTGATTTGGTTGGCTATGAATATTAAAATCATATGGTTAGAAAAATCAAAACTAGAGAGAGATGAGCAGAATTGTTTCTGGCATAGTTGTTAGTATAGTTTCTTGTTGAAAGGGATCAGGGATGGTGGCTGAATTCTACCTCTTACCTATTTTTGTTTGTTTGTTTTAGGGGAGCCTAACTGACCACAGTAGGTCCTGCTACTCCTATGACAGTGATAAATGTTAGAGTACTAATGGACAGTTGTAACTTAAGGAGGACAAAGTTGCATCCTTGCCAACTTTATAGGGGGTAGATTTAGATATGAGAAAGAAATTCCTCACTGTGGGGTGGTGAGGCACTGGCACAGGTTGCCCAGAGGCATTGTGGATGCCCCATCCCTGGAAGTGTTCGAGGCCAGGTTGGATGAGGCTTTGAGCAACCTGGTCTAGTGGGAGGTGTCCCTGCCCATGGCAAGGAGGTTGCAACTGGATGGGATTCCTTCCAACTTCAGCAATGCACTTCAGGGGTTTAATTGTGGTAACCAGGATACTGTCTAATATTTAGGTATACTTGAACATCCTAAGAGTAGTGTTCACATTCAGCCATTTGATGTCTTAAGGAAATAATTTAGAATGAATGATGGTTTTTCCCTGCCTCTCCTTAGTAGCTGGACTTCTTGCTGTGGTTGGCTTTTGCTTACTGTCACATAGTTGTTCTGTAGGTCATAGTTATTAAATAAATACTGAGACTTACTTGTTTTCTTACAGGTGCCACAAAATACACTGATAAAGATAATGGAGGGATGCTTGTATGGTCTCCATATCATAATATTCCCGATGCCAAGTGTAAGTCCTTGCCTGCTTAGGAATTTGAGTGCTTAAGTAAACTAAATAATGGTTTCTGGTGTGCCTGTTTGCTCTTTATTTTACACACAGTGAAATTGCAAATTAATTAAACACAAAGCTTCTCTTTTTCTTTATTTAGAGAACTCCAGGTAAAGGAAAGATGACCTTCTCTTATATTAGTAAAGTCTTTGTTTCAAATCATACTGCCTATTTTGTTTTGTCATCATCATTGTCTGTGAAATCTTTTGTTATTAATTAAAGAATAAAGTATCTGAACATGAGGAACTTGCTGCTTTAAATTTCTAGGAGAAGGAGTTGCAGTGGATGAATTCAGAAAAGATTTGTTGAGGCCCACTTCGAGGGGAAATTATTACTGCTGTCGCAGAAGGAAAAACCAAACTTTTTCTCCCTTTGGAAGTGACCTGAAATATAGGAGTCATCTGGCTAAATGTGATCAAATATCTGTTTAATCTAGTTTAAGCCTGTCTCCTAGTCTAGAATTTCCCATATGTAATATAGGGGAGTAAACTTTGAGGATGCAGCCGTGAGAATCTCATCCTCAGGACAGTTTCTGTCTAATACCAGTAGTTAGAGATTTGTGTCCCTCTACATTTGAGGGAATGCACCTTCAACTACTGCAGAACAGTTAGAAATAAAATACTCCACAATTGTGATTATTAAACACTTTTTTCATTCCCTTAAAGTACAATTAACTCTTTGCTGCAACAGTACATGGCAAGGATATCCCTTGTCCATTTAAATAGGGAGGATATGATTATTTCCTTTTCTTGATCATACTTCCTTTCAACTATTTAGTTGCCACTTAATTTTGAGCTCTAGAATGTGAATAGGAAGAGTTTTTTGTTTAAAAATTAAAAAAGTAGGACTTAATTTCAAAATGATGGGAAGTGTTCAACTCAAAGCTGGCTCTATTATTGCTAAATATGATTTTTAAAATGTTATTCATTAATTTCATTTTCTAATTATTGAGTTTTCATACTTTCTGTTGAAAACTGACTTTGTGTCGTAGTTAAAATCAATATTGGTCAGTGAAAGCAATAGTAATATTGAAGATATGCATAATCACTGATAAAGGATCTCCTTGCTTTAATTTTCAACATGTTTGGGAATACGAGCAGTAGAAGTAGTTCAGTTTAGAACTAACCCAGGAGTGGGTTCCAAAAGGCATAGCCTTTCAATAACCAGCCAGTCTCTGCTTTAAGTAAATAAATTATGAGCCTCTGTGGTTTTATTGTAGTAAAAATGTGAAAGAAAGCAGAATTAGCTTGTATAAACAGTTTATAAAATTAAATGTTCAATAATAGTCAGTGGGTTTATTTATTATTAATAAACCTGTGAATAGATTTGACATTTTGGGGGACCTGGGCCTATGTGTTAAAGCATGGGGAGACTTTTCCCATGTTAGATGGCTAATTCTGTCATAGAGCAGAGCTAAAAGTACTAAAGAATAATTCTGACATTGCTTTGTTACAGTGGATGAATATATAGCAATAGCAAAGGAAAAACATGGATACAATGTGGAACAGGTAAGTGCTGTGGGATGAGTGCGCTCATTTAAAGGATGTTTGTTTAATATAAAACTATAACACAACTCTTTTATTTTTCCCCTTGGTTACCATTAATTAACGCTGTTTCTCTTCAGGCACGGCACAAACACTGCAGTTAAATGGATCTGCATACAGTTGTGGTCTGGATTCTCTGCAAAAGATTGAGCTCTTTGTTTTCATGACATGCTCAGCTTGTAATGTGCACTTTTGAAAGGTTTGGTATGTTTCTTGATACACTGGGCATGTCATGCAATTGTGTGTGTATATTTAGCTGAAGAGTTTCTTAGGGAAGCAGCTTACAAATTTAAAGCTTAACATTAGGATGCAAATATGGTACAATTTTGAACCATTAATTGGTAGGGATGGCACTGAAAAGGTTTCTTTCATATTGGAAAAAAAAGGCAAACCAACCTCAATTGAGTGAGTTTTTTCAGAGGCAGGAGAACAAATTCAAATTTTAGCTCTGAAAGTAACAAACAAGTTCACTTTTTATTTAACAACCTTTGGTCACCATTCCTTAAAAAGTAAGGATAAAACTTTGCTGGTCTGCATGTAGATCTATTGCAAATTTCTTCATAAATTAACCAATCTATGTAAAAGTGAGATTACCTATTGCAAAAAAATATTTGCTGTACAAGTGAAAAGAAGTTGTATGATCAAGTTTTGGACGATGGAAGCTTGTTCATCAACTGCTGTCTGACACAGAGGCTGCCAGTGTTACAAAGTCCAGAATGTACCTGTGGTTGGGTGTCACTTCTTTGTGCCTTGGCTTCTGTTAGGCAGGAGGGGGAACTGACGGATCTCAAGTCTCCAAGAGATGGATTTTCAAAATAACTTCTGGTGCAAAACATTTGTAGACTCCTCGCAATGGAATAGAAATTCTTTTTGCAAGAAGTGCTTGTCACTTGCCATTTTAACCAGAACAGAGGTTTGCTGTGTCCAGGCTCTTAGAAGATGTGAAATCAGGGGGTTGGAGAGACGCCTGATGAGCGTGTCTGCGCTGTATGATTGAGACTGAGTGGATTACATTGCCCAATTCCCATGCCCGAATCTTGGCATCAAATCTGTCAGTGACTCTCTGGCAGGAAGTCTAATGAACATAAAATTCTTTTAGAATATCGAGAAATGAAATTATTTAAGAAAGTATATTTAAATTTCCGTTCCTTATTAGGTGCACATGACATGGAAGTGGCCGTGCTGTTATTTGTGGATTGGAGAGTTGTAGAAAGACCACTCTCACTTTGAACTTTCAGACTTGCATTTTGGATGATCCTCTGGCTACTGAAAAGTATTTTTATTTTCTTTTTTTAGTGGGCTGGTAATAAAGGCCTATAAGGAACTGTGTAGGTGATATATGCCTGTAAAGTAAGAAAGCAGGTCAGATTTGAGCCTCTCAGCCTAGTTCATGATGCTCTAGAATTACTGCTGCCATGCCAACCTTAAATTGTGTGGCTTTCATACCATTAATAAAGTATAGATGTGCCCACTGTCTCCTAAGAGAATTTTGTAACCTATAGTAAATAGCGAATAAAATTGTAAATACATTTTGAGAAGGAATTCTGATAGTCAAATTTTATTTCGAACAGATCAATTGCCTGTTTTTATTTAACTTGTCTCAACGTTTTAGAAAATTGACTAAATCCAAAGAGGGACTATTTCTTTTCAAAGGCTCTCGGCATGTTGTTCTGGCATAAACACAATATTGAGAAGTCCCTTGCGGATCTCCCTAACTTCACTCCTTTCCCTGATGAATGGACAGTTGAAGATAAAGTCCTGTTTGAACAAGCATTTAGCTTCCATGGAAAGAGCTTTCACAGGATCCAGCAAATGGTAAAGTAATATTTTAATCAGAAGCATTAAACAACTCAGATGCACTAAGAACAAAGGCTCCTGTTGGGCTAAAATTTCATGTTGATTTCTATGTAAAAGCTTCAGGAAGAACCTTGAATATAAGATTTAATTTAATTTCATCATGTCTCTTGGACATACAGCTTTTTAACTCTAATGAAAAGAAACCTTCTTCCCTTTTTAAAGATATGTATGAAATACATCCCTGCTTTCTATCTTATCATGCATTTAAAATATTGTTTAAAGATGGTTATAAACAGAGCAGAATTATAATAGTGGGTGGAATTTTAAATTTTAAAAATGTTAATATGTTGATGAATTCTTCTAGCTCCCAGACAAGACCATTGCAAGCCTTGTAAAATATTACTATTCTTGGAAAAAAACTCGCTCTAGGACAAGTTTGATGGATCGTCAGGCTCGTAAACTAGCTAATAGAAATAATCAAGGTGACAGGTGAGTTTTATGTTCTTAAGTAGCTAACCAGGGACTGAAATCTTCCTAAATAGAGATGTGGAGTCATTTCTAGCCATTGATTCAGTGTGAACAGTGTGTTTCAGGTTTGAGCCCCTGTTGTGATGTCTCTGATTTTAGCAAGGGTTTTGGTACCTGTGCTTTAAGAACTTTATCGCTTGAGTCTGTGTGAGTTGTAACAAGAGATGGGAGTGTTTTAATGGATAACTGTAAAAACAAGGATTTAAACCCTGAAGTCTATTACGTCTGTGCAGGAGAGTGATTTTGGGGTGTGTGGAGGGTTTGGGATTATATTTTTTTGTTTGGATTTTTGAACTAATACAGAATTAAAACTGAATGTTCAACCACTGTAAAGAGCTGAAGCAGTTAAAATGCCTATGTATTGTTTTATAACAAAACCTTTTATAAAATCTTTTTTTAGGAGACTTAGAACTGCTATCAGTCAGAGAATTAGAGCTCAGAATACTTTTGTTGTCTTGCATAGAAGGGAATAATATTTCTCATAGTTAGTATGAAATTAAAATTTTATTGGTCTCAGCATACTTGATTATTAACTTGCACTTTTTAAAAGATGATATGTGTTGCATGTATAAGTAACATAATCTATGTTTATATTGGAAGCTATAATTTTATATCTGTAGAAAACTGCCTAACTGGAGCAAAAGGGGTCTTTTTAATTATATGTTATTTTCAATGACTCCTGAAATCTAAAGTTCATACACTTATTTAGTGATCTTATTTCTGAAAAATTGCAGGCTAAAATCAGTTTGCTTTTAATATAGCAGTTTGGGGGTTTTTGGTAATAACTAGAAATTTTAATATGTTTTTGCATGAATTTATTCAGAAATTATATTGTTAAAATGACTGGATTTGGCTCTAAATCGACTGTTATCATTTTAACCTTTTCTCTTTGATTTAATTCAGTAGATTTCATTTCCCTCCCCTAAATTGCTAGATTTTAAGCACATTGGTGAAAAAGCAGTCCCATGTTTTCCCATCGTATATTGTTGCCTTATGCTCCCCACAGACTTCAGCAAGGGTTTATTCACCTGGTGCAGTGGTTTGAAAATTGGTCTATTAAAACTAATGGGGCAAATGAAAGGTTATTTCTAGCCTTGGAATATAGTTGGCCACATAAGTGTTCACACTGGCACAAGTGGTTGCATTGAAGAAAGGTGACACCAAAATTCTTGGCAGCAGTACCAGCACTGCTTAAAGTAACTTTGAAACTATGGTTTGCGATTGCTTGTTTATTATAATAATTACTAGAATTTAATACATAAAATAATGCTTGGAACAGCTGTCTTTTGAAAACTACAAATAATTTTGAGATGCCATATACTTAGAATAGATAAATTCAAGTAGGTAACGATGTTATCCTGGTACATGCTTATATTTGGGTTTAAAAAGTAATAAAGTGACCAGCTTTTTCATAATCTGTCTTTAGTGATGATGACATAGAAGAAGCTCATCCAATGGATGGAAACGATAGTGATTATGATCCCAAAAAAGAAGCCAAAAAGGAGGTAACAGATAACTTAATGGTGAATGTCAGTTTGTTTGTTCTCAGTGAGTGTGTTACTGTGAAGAGTGAGTTGTAGTACAGAGGTTTAGCTTGCAGCCTGCTGAAATCTCGGGGTCTTTAAGTGGTCAAGACATCTCGTTGAAAATTTTATCCTATGTTTTTGCCATTTTGTGGCTGTAAATGCATCTCTCATTACCTCCACTGTGTCCTGAGAGATCTTCAAGTTTTATAAGAGACGTATCCTCTCACAACCTGGTAAAACAGGTTGTATTTGTCCTCCATCACTCTTGTTAATATGCTTACAGTTTTACTGGTTTTGAGTTATTTGAATCAAAATGTTTTCTTTGAATTTTAAAATTAGATTAAATTTTTCAAAGAACAACTTTTGTTGTTTGTTCAAAGCCACAGTGAGGTGATGCATTTCAACTAATATGTAGTTTTACTGAGATGCTTTCTACTAATAAATGTGGAGAACAACATTTTTGTCCTAATGAGCACTTACTGTTAGCTTTAGAGATGACTGCTGTGTTCAGGGTATGTTCGGGTTTTAGGGGGTTTTTGAGTTCTTGTTGTAAACATTAAGCTGTCTATGAACAAGACTAGAAAAACATATTAAAGTGTGTAAGTGTTTAATTGTTTCTTTGATCAACTTTAAGCATTTGTGATTTTCCTAAATCAGCCAGTTCATGCTTCTCAAGAATGAGAGGAGAAGTTATGCAAAACTTCAGCTCTCCCATGAAGTGGTATCTAGGATTATGAATAAAACTTTGCACTTCAAAAAAAAGTGATTTTGAGTAGGGGACTGATAAGTTTAAATTCTGTGCTGAGCTTTGCAGTGACCTTCAATGTATCCCTTTATCTAGCTGGCATTGGAGAAAAAAAGGACAATTATCCCTTTCTGTGAAAGAGTTTGAGATTTTTAATGTGGGGATGTTTTATAGTACTTGAAATGTCACATGGTCTGATAATGCACCTTTTTGTTTTTATGCTGTTCTAACAATGTCCTTGCAATCTAATGATTGGAGTTGCTGCCTTAGCCATGTCTAAATAAGGGCTATTTTGCTCAATTTACTTGGTTATAGTTTGAGTCATTACATGCAGTCCAGAATGCAAGTAATGTGTTGGTTGACTTCTAGGAACAGGACAAATAGGTTTGTAGTTTCTGATGTGCTGTTTGGATCTGCACAAGATAATTTTGTGATCTAATAGTTCTGGTAGGATTTGCGTACTTTCACTTCCTAAGCAAAATATAAACTGAGTAGGCTGCTTGAATACACAGAGCAATGGAAACTTCCTGTTACCAGATAAAACAAAAATAACCAAAACTCTCTGTCTTGGCAAGACAAAATTGTTAGAGAATATTTTCACTTTAAATCCAGATTGAACACACAGGAACTGCAATTTCATACTGAAAGAGCAATGCAGAACCAAAACCCAAATAATATAAACAGGGCAGAAGTAAACTTAACCTTGAAATTTTTAGATGTCAGAGATGTAAGGCTCTACATCTATTTTCCAAGGAAGAGCACATATCTTAAGTGCTTTTAAGGTGGCCTCTATGAAGTCTGTGGGCTGGATTAAGATGTTATATTATCTGGGGAAGAGAACATGGCACAAGGTCAAGTGTAGTAAAACAAGACACTGTTTGCTGCTCTGTACTACTACTGCAGAAAATAATAATAATAATAACAACAATAATAATAATGGCTGCTGCACTTGGATCACAGTCACTGTGATCAGATGACCACCTCTTCTTAACATGCGTGGATGCCAGCAGGGAGGAGCAGTAGGGAGCTGCTTGAAGTAGGGAAAAGCCTGAATCCTCTTTCTATTCTGGTTCTAAGCATTGCTTTGAATTAGAAAATCCTTGCAGAGGGAGTAATTTTTGTCTCTGCTCCTGGTCTATAGGGAAGCTACTCAGTTGCTCTGAGGGAGTCACATACACGCAGAGTAGCTGTTGTGCAGCAATGCCCATTGAAGACAAAGTTGAAATGTTTAGGTGCCCAAACATGTCAAAACAAAGACTTCATTTCCTCTTTACCATTTCTTTCCTTTCCAAAGAAGCAAATAACAAAGGCTCAGGTTTTTCTAAATTACATAGATTTTTATAAAGACTGCAAGAGTATGCCCGTACTCTCTCTTCCAAATCTCAAAATCAGCCCCTCCCCATGCCCCCAAACAAAACAGTACCATCTCTTTCTGTAGAGTGCTTACAGCAGGGAGAAATGTCATTTTGCATTCTTGCCTAGCCACCTTTGTCATTCTTCTCTCTTAATCTTTGCCCAAATTTTTCGTATCTGATCAGAAATAAATGTGTAAAGTCACTGATTATTTGTTTTAAAAACAAGATACATACATGTATATTACTCACCTACTGTGTATGTTAGAGGTTCTCAATGTTTGCCCTCTGTCAGAGTGTTCAGACTGGGATTTCCGTAACATTTACTGTATTTGTGGCCATGTTAAAAAAAAAAAAAAGTTTGGAAAACTGACCTTTCTTAGACTAATGCAGGCTTCTCCAGCAGATGACTGGTATGGTACATCAACTCATCTGCAAGACATAGTTGGATTACTACATGCAAAGGAGGATGTTAGCTTAAGTTTTATTTGTCATAAATATGACATTACAATGCTATCTGATACTTCATTCTTTTTAGTAAAGTTGTATACAAGATACTGTTATTCTTTAATGATTTATTTCTTGTAAATTAAAGGGCAATAATGAGCAGCCTGTTCAGACCAGCAAAATAGGTCTGGGTAGAAGAGAGTATCAGAGCTTGCAGCATCGCCACCATTCCCAGCGTTCCAAATGCCGTCCACCAAAAGGCATGTACCTGACCCAGGAAGATGTGATAGCTGTTTCCTGTAGTCCCAATGCAGCCAACACAATTCTTAGACAGCTGGATATGGAACTAATCTCGTTAAAGCGACAGGTACCATGGGTTATTGGTCTTGGTTTTTTTTTTCATCTCAGATTGTTCTGATTGTAATGGTTTTGAAGATTATCTGTGAAGATTCTGAAACTTCTTTAATGTGAGTCTTCCTCATTTTGTTCCACAGTTATCACCACAAATGCTGGACAGTAGCTCTTCTTCAGTTTTGTTTTTTACATTCATCTGCTCTTTTGGATAAAATGAAGCAAGATGACCTTTTACTTAATAAAAAGGGGTAGCATTAAACCAGTGCTACAGGTTTGGGGACAGGAAAAATCAAAAGTTACATTTGATTTGATTTTTTTTTTTACTTTGTTGGAAGTATTTGTGTGAAAAGTGAAAATGAGACCAATGGAGCAGAGGAAGTTACATTTTTTGTGCTTTAAATTGTAGCTGTTTTTCTGGATGTGCTTTCCCACATACTATAAAAGTATGGGAGGCGCGTGGAAATCATGGGCCTAGTTACTTCTTTGTTAGAATTGATATGTTTTCTACTTCTGATTAGATTTAGAAAAGCTTTTTAGTCTTCAGCTTTAAGAGGAAAATTGCCTGCGTCTTTTGCATGAAGAAATTAAATTTTGGCATTTAAAGTTGAAACATGTAATTATTCAGCTTCTAAGGGTACAGTAGTTATGTGCATGCTTGCTTTCTAGGAGCGATGGGGCTACAGAGTCAAGGCTTATCTTCTGGAATTTTTGCCTCCTTATAGAGCTGCCATGTTGCAAAATCATGGAGTGAATAAAGGGTTTCTTTCATGGGGTTTTTGCTCCCTTATGTTCTTTTACAGGAGAAATAAGCTTCTTTCTGTCACAGCAGGACTCTGGGGCTAAATAGCATAGGTGGGTTTCACTCTTTAGCCTAAGTGTAGGTGAGTTACAGCCTTGAGGTTGTGTTTCTCTTTTTTTTTTTTTTTTTTCTTTCTTGCAGTGATCTCAGAGATGCAGCCTTTGGAATCTCCCACTGAGTTGTCTGCTTTTGTGTCCATACTTAAGAACCCTTGTAATAGCTGTGCACCATAGTATGCAAAACTATTTTCTTACCTATGTTACCTTATGTGCATCACTGTCAGATTTAAGTGGTTCATAGATGTGTATATGTACAATTTGGAAGCTCTGTCCTTTTTATAACTAAGAAATATTTAAAATCATTTCAAGAATCCCCCTAGAGAAAATCAGAATAATCTCAGATAAATAAAAAGCATCTGTCAGAAGGAACTAACTGGAAACATCTCATGAATTCATTTTTTTTTTTTAGAAGGAAGAAGTTACTAAATTAATACGTGCATTACATGTCACATTTCTAAGAATGAAGTTTTGTGTCTGGAGTATTCTTCATTCTTCAAGAACATGTGCATTCCTATGAAAACTTACTTGTTATGAACAGCTTTTAATATTCTTGCAGACAAACTGTTCTTTTGAAAGACTGGCTTAATTTTTTTTTTCTCCATAGTAAACTGTGATGTGTTTTGTTTTGGTTTTTTTTAAGTTTTTTTGAAACAGTTAAAAGTAGTGAAGCCTTAAACCATAATATTTCTCTTTTTAACTTAGGAGGTACACTTGTGGCAATCCTAGTGAAGATAAATGTGTAAAGTGACCAACTTTCTTTGTGGAGCTGATTAACTTTGTTGTTTTTGACCAAGGTTCAAAATGCTAAGCAAGTAAACAGTGCACTTAAACAGAAAATGGAAGGCGGGATTGAAGAATTCAAACCTCCTGAGGTAAATCAGAATAAACACTGAAACTTGTGGCCTTGCACTTACATTAGTGAGGAGCTGCAGAAATGTGTTTTGCTACAGCCTAGTGTTTGCACTCCAGCAGCAGCTTAAACAGGATCCATTAAATTACATGCAGGGGGGAGCCTGGCTTCTTTACAAGAAATCGGTGGTAGGCTTTTTTTATGGCAACTGATTGAAAAAAGAAGCAGAAAAAACTGAAATATCATGTCTGTTCACAATAATAGGGAGCTGAAATTGAGCCGTGGTACATGGGGGCTTTTGGGATTAAAAGTAGGTAATGTAGATTGCCAGTAAAAAACTGTGTTCTGTATGAAAACATGACTATATATATATTTTGGCATCTGAAATGAATGAGCTGTTACTACTGAAGTTCTGTTTTTGTTTGTTTTAAAGGCTTGGATATGAAACATAACATGAATGCAAAATGCTCTGAACACCAAGTCCAAATAGTTTAGATAAATGTTACTATAAATTCAAATTCTGTCTGCATAAAGATCATTAGCTTGTGCATAAGTTATTACATAGCTGATACTAAGAACTGCAATAAAACAGAGGAAAAACTGCTGGCATAGTTTTAAGCTCAAATTCATAAATACTATTTCCTCTGCATGAAAACAAACTATAAATTTATGGCTTATAAGCAAGAGGTTTTACCTATTTTGCAAAAGGGTAGTGCAAGTAAAACACATTGATGCTCAGATATTTTGCAGCTGTTGAAACAATTTAATGATCTTTGTGCCATTTTTCTAATTTTAATAGTCTAATCAGAAAATCAATGCCCGTTGGACCACAGAAGAGCAGCTTCTTGCAGTACAAGGTATGTTAATAGTAGCAGCAAGTTGAAATCTGATGCAAAGGATTTGAAGAGGTGCTCAGGCTTATGTTTGTATTTCCCTCTAATGCAAAGCTAAACTTTATCTGGTCACCAGGAAAGCAGCAAAACTGTTGAGAATATTTAGGGCATTTATTCGAGCAACATGACACTAGGCTTTTTGTTACCCATGTTAAATTTCAAAGAGAAAAGCTAAGCAGGGTTTAATAACTGTATTAGTACCGGAAAGTCTTTTCAATCATCCTCTAAATCACTTTATATGAATTTCTCTAAAGTGGAAGACGAAAGCAATAGTTAAAGTAATAAAATTTGAAGCATTTAAGGCATCTCCATATTCCTAAAGTAGGAAAAAGCAGAAGTAAATCTCCTTTATCCTTGCTTTTCTCTGTTCATGAGGGAATAATGGGTAGGCATCTACCTGTTAGGCCTTATAAGAGTCTGAAGCTGGATATGGATGCTTGACTAACAGTCTTACTGGGCTAAAAACCCAGCATTTTCTAGTAGGCTGTTCGTACAGCTAATTTGCATTTATTTCATCTATAGGAAGGAAAACTGACTCTTGCATTAGCATGCACTGCCCAGTCAAGGAACATATAAGGGAGATATCTGGAGGTGCTGTCTTGAAGGCATATATTGCCTATATATTGACTCACTTATATGGATTATCTTTTATAAGGATAATATACTCAGCTCAGTTATATCAATCAGCTTTATTCCTCTGTATTCTTCACCTTGAAAATGAGAGACTGAGTTTTAGTATAAAATATTCAGTGGATCAGGATATCAGTGTGAAGTTGTCAGGTATGCGATACCTGGTACTTATTAGTCAGATGACTGAACCTAAAGTTAGGTTATTTTGAAGTGTGAATGGAAATGCAGAAAGACATGGTGTGTCCTAAATCATGCCTTTCAACTTACATGCCTCAGGCTTGGATTTTGCATCTCCAAACTGTTTTCTGTTCTAAGTTCATTCTCTCACTATTGCTAAATACTTCAGTATTTTGTTCCCAGATACAACTGAAGGAGATGCCTGTCTCTAGTATGATAGTCTAGTAAGTAGAAGGCTTGCTGGAAAAGTGGGGAAAATCCAGGGTCATTGTGCCTGCCTTAGAATGAAAGCATTCAAACAGTCTTGCCTTTTCCTAGTTTAGTTATTGGAGTTCTCACTAAGCAATAGTTTGGGAAGTGATAAGAATACATTCGGCTTTTGTTAAGCTATGGCACTTTGTGACCAGCAAGACAAATAAACTGGAGCCTGAGTAAAAGAGAGTGAGGGTCGGTGGTGACTTTGGAGAGGAGTTCGAGTCTTTTGGTCTCTAGGGAATGTTCTGTGTTTTATAAAGGTCGTCAGCCTTAAGGGTGGGGTGAGAAATCAGGCCTTCTGGAAGAAATCTGTTTTCATTGACATGTGCTTCTTATATGTATTGTTTCCTTTGTGGTCCCCTTGCCTTGTCACTGTATAAAATGGAGATGGGAGAGAATCTTAATGACAAGAACAAAGTGTTCTAATTATCCCTCCCTTACCTACTGCTTGCTCTCTCTCCTGGAATGAGAGTGCTCCCATCCCTCAGGCTAAGGACCCTGATTTCTTGCTTCCAAGTAGTTGCTTGAGGCAGTAGACTCTAGGCGTGAGGGAGCCATGCTGTATTTTTCCCTGACTTTGTTTTTAGAAGGTAGCCCCAGTTACTGTACTAAAAGCTTCCATAATGTGCATTAGGTTTGGGCTTGAAAGTTGACTTGAACATGGAGACATTTAGTCTGTACACTTAAAAATAGATTTATTTCATTAAATGTACTGGTATATTCTGGCACATGCTTTTCATAATTTTACAGAAATCATAAGCATTAAGCAGGTAGGTGGAACTTATGTGATTTGTTCACTTGAATTTGGACAATAAATCTCACCATGGAAATCGTAAATATAATCTGCAGTAACATAATTTTGGTACTGTTTTTCCTAAACATGAAAAAACTCGTTATCTGTAGGCTAATCTCAAGAAATTGCCAGTAACTAAGGAAGAGGTAATGAGAAAACTTACCTTAAAATAGAGCTGTGTGTAATCTTAAAAGCAGTGTGGATGCCTGCAGTGGGGTTGTGGACTCAGACTTACGATCTCTGAGCCAATATATTTGCAGTATAATTTATCAGGTAACAGTTCAGCTTTGAATAGTTGTTGAATGTAATGGGCTAGTTCACCACTTAGTGTTCTTAAATTACAAACTTTTATGTACAGAAATGTATGAGCACGATCATACTGTCAAACTAAGATCTTGGCCATTTGAAAATGCAATTGCAAAAATGTTTTAACGCTTTTCAAGACAACAAAATTTGCATTGAAAAGCAGTGCATGATTTCATGGCATTGCAGGGAAAACCAGTTGGGACAATCTGGATCGAACTCTACATAAGATAGTTGCCAGGAGCACTGTAATCCTATCACAGTGGAACTGCAGCTCCCATTAACTATTTCTGCTTCGTTGTGCTGCTGTATTATGTTGCTTTGCACCCTGATTAATATTTTGTGTTTGCTGTGCTGTGCAACATTAAGCAGTGTAAACAGCATCAAACTTGGATTTATGAGATTCTCCAAGAGAGACATTCAAGATGAAATGCTGTAACCAAGAGCATGCACGTGTTCCAGTGTACCTTTGCAGCTGGGTGAAGTTCTGAAGAGCTTCAAGGATTCCTGTGATCTGGGATGCTTTCAAATGAGCTGGGAGAAAACCATTCATACATGTGAAGTGAGGCTGTGCAGTCATCCTTTTTGAGCTTCACTTTCATCACCCTAATAAAACTATATTTATTGAATAACGGATTAAACGTGAGAAATAATTTCAGGGTGTTCAAGCACTGAATTTGTGTAAGGATGCATAAGTAATGTGCACCAGTTTGACAGGGATGATGGCTTGACATCAACTCTTACAGATATGCCATCACCTTTACACATTAACGTTTCATAAACACACAATGAATTTTCTCTATTTCTTATGTAGCTTGAAAGGCTTTCAATACATCATCGTGGTAGAGCAGTAGTAAAAAACACAGAAAAGAATCCAAAATGAGTAGTGCTGTGTGTAGCTATACTAAAGAAATTTTCTTTTCTTTAGTTTTTTGGGGGTTTTTTAAGAGTTGAGTTCTCAGTGAAGAGAAGAACACCTTGTTTTCAAGCTGTTTGCTTGGCAATAGGCTTTAAGACCTTATTTTTGATGACCTGAGTGGAAGATAACCAACAGGCTCAAATGTTTTGCAGTTTAAGGGAGGAAAGAAGTGGAGCCACCATAGTAACAGAAAAGGAAGAAATCACTAAAAGTCTAAATTAGTTTTCTAACAGAAATGTGCTTTGTTCTGCTGGGCACCTTGTTCACTTGATTAATTGTACAGGATGCTAGATATATTGCAGTGGACATTTCATGTTCATTATAAATCGGTAAGGGTGGTAATGGTAGGGCAGAAAAAGAATATTAAAATACTGGAGGCAGTGTTCTGTGGGCACACACAGCTTTTAAGGAATATAGCTGATATCTTGTACAGCTGATAAAGCACAGAGCCAAATCCCTGTCTTTGCTTTGCCTGGATCCATGCCCTCCCACGTGGCTCTGAAATCTTTCCAAGGTTCCCGCAATGGAGGGTTGTATTCTTTTGTACGCCCCAGAAAAGATACTAAATAACGTAGCTGGGCTCTTGACAGCTGGAACATCAGCTTCAGCTACAGAATTTGTTACTATCCTGGAGGTGAACTTTTCTTTTAAATTGCAGGGAGTGAGCATTACCACATCTGAAGTGCCTAATAACAAGGAAAGTAGAAAGGAGCAGAACAAACTGAAGGTCAATTAAGTTGAAAAGGAATATAGCTTTCAGATTTGAAACAACTCTCGCTTTCTGAACACTTTGCTTCATTTTCTGAAGTGAGGCATGAAATCAGGCATAAATTTCTTTTCCTGTAATGAGAAAGAGTGCCTGTCCTCTAAGAACTGTAATGTGTTCCAAATGAGTTTAGCTATCATGAGCTTCACAGGAAAAGTCAAATTGTAATTCACTCATGCATAACTGACAGCAAAAAAAAAAGTCTTCTGTTTACTCACTCTGGAACAAAATTGGTTTATTTCAAGTCTCCAAACTTTTTGACACTTGTAATTAAAAATATACTTTGTGCAGCTAAAAGCTGTGTTCTAGGAGGTGGGAGAGGTTGAGGATTTTTTTTCTTAGGCAGGAGAGGGGAAGAACTAGACACATACCCTAAATGTGACAAAATCAATATACTTTTTATTATAATTCAAATTTTAGGTTAAAAACTATGGAATGTTGCACTCAATAGTTTTTTGTGTTATATGCAAATGTAGTTTTTGAAGTATTTAAAATATATGTTGGGATTTTCTTTTGAAGTGCTCATAAACAAAAGTGACTACTGCTGCCAGTACAAAAATTAATGAAAAGAACAACACAAAGATCACCTGTCATGCTGCTTATCAGTAGGGGATTTAATCCTGGAGACTTGTGCTGAGCCATCTTATAAGCAGACACTAGTAGCTTAAATATATTTACATTCTTCAATGTGGTTGTCCCAAACCTTTAGATTTTTCACCCAGTTTGAATGGTGAATGAAAGCTTCAAACAGACTTTGTGAGGTGAACACTTGCCAGTTGCTCTGTGTAGCCTGAGTAGACTAGCATGTCACAAGTGCAGGAATGAGCAGGATATTGTCATTAGGGAACTGTGCCCCCCGTTCTGCCCTCTGCCACTCCTGCCCGACTGGCTGTGGGAAAGAACCCTCTGCATGCAGCTGGTGTGGAGGGAACCTGTAGGAGCTATCAGTGTTTGTCACTTGACATTTCTAGCATTATATTCTGTTTACAGCTATACACACATGCTCAGTCACCCTTCCTCCTCTCTTGAGCTGGTCTTGGGCTTCTGCCCTTACTGTGAGCACACTGAAAGATTTACTGTGTTTGTCAGAGGCCAGATCTCTGTGGTTTTAGGTTGAGAGGCTTGGTGAGTAAGCAAGGATCTTTTAAGAAGAATGGGTGATGACTTTTTAATAAAGTTCTTGATTTGTATGTTAATAGCTGTGCTATTAAAAATTACTTTGTTTTAATGGAAATTGAGGCCTTCTCCTAATTGAGAAGTTCTCCTAATTAGTGAGTCCTCGGTTTGCAGGTCCCATAGGTTCTCTCTATAAATACATCACACGTAGCTGTGTCTGACTGATTCTTCACAGCTATGTTATTTACTTTGCCTTCCAGGTGTCCGAAAATATGGTAAAGATTTTCAAGCTATTGCAGATGTAATTGGCAACAAGACTGTTGGCCAAGTGAAGAACTTCTTTGTAAACTACAGGCGTCGGTTTAACTTAGAGGAGGTATTGCAGGAATGGGAAGCGGAACAAGGAACCCTGGCTTCTAATGGTGATGCTTCTGCTTTAGGGGAGGACACAAAAAATACTTCTAATGTGCCATCAGGAAAGAGCACTGATGAAGAAGATGAGGTGTGTTTTGTGTACCAGAAATAAGTAAGCATGGGTTGAGGAACAGCATTTTATTTAGTGATAAAATATAAGGTTAACTGGTGTGGAGTGGCAAACCGCATTCTAAAGAATGATGATGAGCTTGCATAGAACTTCAGCCAATGTCGTTAACCAGCTGGGAGCAGGATTGAACCTTTGATAGTGATGCTCACGTTACTGTTTTAGTGTTAAAATTCACTTCTTGTTCTAGAAGAAGACTTGCTTCGTAAATATTTTTAGTTCTGCTGTCTATAATGTTTTGGTTGGTGATTTCTTTTCAGTAACTTCTCAGTTCTTTGGTTTTATTTTTTAAATGCTGTTTCCTGTGTAGTGGCCAGTGGCAGCCCAACTGCGTCACGTCCTGGCCAGGATGGCCGTTCACGCAGTCTTGTCTTTGTCCTTTGTGCAGGCACAAAGCACTCCGGCCACTCAGTGTTTAGGCCCTTCACCTCCAGCACAGGCATCTGCTCCAGCACCTGCCGCTCCCATGGCAACTTTAAACCAGCCGCCCCCGTTACTGCGTCCAGCACTTCCCGCTGCTCCTGCTCTGCACCGCCAGCCTCCGCCGCTCCAGCAGCAGGCGCGCTTCATTCAGCCGCGGCCGACCCTAAACCAGCCTCCCCCCCCGCTCATCCGCCCAGCTAATTCCATGCCGCCTCGCCTCAACCCCCGGCCCGTGCTGACCACGGGCAGCGGCCAGCAGCCACCCTCGCTCATCGGAATTCAGACAGAATCTCAGTCCACTCTGCACTGAAGAAATAAAAGCGGAATTATGCTAACTCCCACATTTGAAAAATTGTATCAGTGTACTTTTTTTTTTTCCAAATGATGAAGGGGAGAAAAGAGCAAGCCTTCACAGGTATCAGACCAGTTTTCCAGAGGAGCAAGCTAAGAACTAGAAATGGAACAACGTCAATGACCACCTGTATAAAAATATTTTTATGCCGAAGACTTGTACAGCAGAACAATGCCTACGCTGCAGCCCTCCTCTGTATGAATAACTGTTGAAGGAAGCTAACTTCTTAAATGAATAAATGTTCAACACACCAAGATTTTGTTTAACTGATTTTTACTCTATTTATTTTATTACAGTTCTTTATAGTCAAGCATCTAACTACAGGAAAGTAGTCTGGCAAATCTAGAAATAGATAATATTGTAGGAGACTTAAATGTAGTGTTGAGGTTTTTTTGTGTGTGTGAATTTTGTAATTTTTTTTTTTACCTTTTAGTGAAAGAAAATAATGGCTTTAGGTTCAGAATGTTTGGCCCTGTTTAGATAACCGTAGAAGCATTTCACACACTTGTGAAATGTAGGTCTTCTCTACATGTTTTTCCCAGAATATCTTAGCTTGTTTTAAAAGGTACTGGCTTATTAAATACTCCTCTTTCTCAGAGTATTCTGAAGACTCGGTGAGCTATTTTACCAAATTTATTAAATCTCATGCATTGTTCTACTCATAGAATTTAACTGGAAGCGGGAGTCCAGTTTCCTGCTGCAGTCCTGTCTTGTGGGCTGGGCAGGATAGAGAGGCAGCAGCTTCCACCACCCAGGGGGATGACAGGAAAGGAACCATCTAGCAAGGAGTATTAATTTAACTTGTTATTCCACTAATTCTTCTAATGTAAGTACAGTAAAATTCCATTCCTCTGGGAATGACTGTCTGCAGTTTGTGTATGTTGGATCACTGATACCTTGCTTGAGCATTAATGAGGGAAGTGTTGTAGAGGCTCGTGGTGTTGGTAGAGTATCATGAGAGTAGTTACCTGCTGCCAGCCCAGTCTCACGTTTAAGTGATTATCTCTTGACTCCTGCTGTATTTCTGGCAAAGTTGATTACATGAATTGAGGGTATTGGCAGAAGGAAGAGGGTGTTTGTTTATTTTATTGACTCAGTAAAACCTGCATTTAGATAGTAATATTGCTTCCAAATGTTAGGAGTTTGAAAGAAACTCATTTCACTGCATTCTCGTCTGAAACCTTGATTGATACCCAGCAGTGTTTTGGGGTGTGGTTGGTTTTTTTTCATTTGTTTTTATCGTTTGTTTTTTTTTTTTTTGTAAAAGCAGATGCCTCTACCCTCCAAGTAAACCAGGCTCCAAATATGAGTAGCACTGTTTGAAACTTTGTGATCTGAATTAAGCTATTGAAAAAGAATGCATTCTTGATTTTGTAATAATATTTATGTTGACTATCATACTATTTAGAAAGTTATTTTTGGTTATAACTGAAATGGTGTCTAAAAGTCTTTTTGAATCTATTTTGTTATTAACTAGATTTGCCCTTGACTAAAATGAGACTTTTTATGCAAATGGGATGTGCTCTCCCTAGGTTATTTTCACAGATAAATTGGGTGGTCTAATGATCAGTTTAGCAGCTAAATAAGGTCCTTTTTTATGTGCAAAGGGAAGTTCTTGTGCTATCAGATTCTATTTCATTTGAAAATCTAGTATTAAAGTTAGATAGTTGTAGCCTGAATTGCAGTTAAAGTGTTGACCTTTATGTTTCAGTTCTTCGTTTTAAAATATTCTCAGATCAAACTTGATTGATTTTTCTTTCTGAACAGCTTTCATTGGTGTGCTAAGGTGTCATACAAAAGGTTGTTCTTACAAATTCCCTTTTGCATCAGAGTAGGTGCTTAGCCACTATGCGAGCATCAGATGACCCCCTGACTAAGAAAAGCAGAATTTTAAAACAAGCACCAAGGAATTCGTGGTCATGGAAACTTGTGTTCTGGGAGTCATGAGTCATTAGTGTGCCCTCACCAGCTACACAGAAATCTGACTGCTCTCTGGTCTTTAAAACCAATACAAAACCAAGATGGTACATTTTTACAGTTTAAATGTTAACAGTGGTAAGATTAATCTTCAGGATTTTTTTCCTTTTTTTTTTTTTATTTTATTTTTAAGCATTGAGTCTCCCAGGTGTGTGTATTGTACCTCTGCTAATTTTTGTCTTGTCTCTTGTCGATAGACTTCAGTATGCAGAATGTTGGGTGTTACAGTACAGTTGGCCACCACCAACTGCTATGAAACTGTTCAGTACATTGTAATTCCATTTAATCTTGTTTAAATATTCTATAACTGGGCAAAGGTGCTGTATTTGAAGGGGGGAGGGAGGGAAAGAGGTAGGGTAGTATTTCTTAATTTACCTACACTGTAGCACACAGTAGGGAACTCCTAGCATTTGTAGTACTAAATAAGTATGTACATAGCAAAATGTCTTTATTGTGTGCTTTGCAGAATATGTGCATACAGTTTGCACGTCCTGTTCTGGGGGGTAGGGTTTGTTTTAAGCAGTGTTTGCCTGGAGAGTGATATGCTTGCTGCTTAATCAAAGGATTAAAGTTTCAAAGAAATCTGTGTCTTCTATTTTTATGTACCTTGTAATGGTCTAATATGTTAGGGCCCTTATACTGTGATTCTCTTCTAAATTCATTTATATTTTTTTAAGAATTAGAAATAAAATTATACAATGTGTTGATTTCAGTGGGAAATTTCTTTTGCCATATCTAGTCTCCTGTTTTGTAATGTAGTAATGAACTCTGACTTCAAGGTTGGCTTAATTTTGTCACTTTAAAAAATGTACGATGTTTGCACACTAACGTTTGGCAGAGAACGTGTATCCTACATTGTTCAAAGCTAATGTAACTCTACAGCTTTTTGTACAGTTTATTTTAGTTAATAAAGCAAAACAGTACTAAAAAAATTACATTTTACCAATGCAAGGCATAATCGGAACAACATGTATTCAAGAAACAACACTTGCAAAATATGGATGTACAAGAACTATCAGATTGAATTGTTGCACTTTAAATCAGAATGGGTACGAAGTTGAGCAGGTATTTCTGCACTTAATAAAACAATCACTAAACATTGCACATCATAGTAAAGCAGTTTAATTTTTTGCTCCTGAGCAAAGGGAATTAGCTACTTTTGTCCTTAGGTTTTCATCCTTAAGAGTGTTGGGATTTTTCTTTATTCTGGAAACCTCACAATGCATCGAGAACAGTACACAGAGCAGTAGCTTACAGATGTGGGGGTTTGTGTATGGATAGAGACGAATTGCAGAGTTAAGGGAATAGTTTGGGATGAAGGTTACTAGGACCGTGTTGTGCCTCTTGATAGCAAAAGAAAGGAATAGACTGAATTTACAGCTGTGGCCAGGCAGAAATGTGGTTGTCAGGCAAGAGCAAAGCCAAACACCATGAAATAGTGTGCTTGGAGATGTGTTTCAAAGTGAAAGGGAAGTTGTAGAGAAGTCAGCAATGGTGCACTGTAAAAAACACTGAACACAGCTCAGTGCTCCTGCTAAACATGGGGAACCTCCAGCTTTTGGCTGAGGTAGCCAAATCTCAAGAGTTTGCCTTTCTCAGAGTGAGTTAAAACCAGTTACCGATGTGATAGACATGTGCTTCAAGATCCTAAGCAAGTGGTATGTGAGATATGAAGGCAAACATGAACTCTTTAACACTACTCACAGTCCATTGCTGATGAATTAGGCATCAAAAATGTACACTCAGGTAGGGAGGAGAAGCAGAATATACAGGCAACAGTATCGGGTCTATTTAATTAGCAGGTGGCCCCTTTTATAGAACAGACATCCTCAAAATTAATTCTACAACTTTGGAAAATAATTACTTCATTTTCACCACTAGTGAAGGCTGCTACTTTCTCGTTCTGTCAATTCTTTAATCTTAAAGCTCATTTTCAGTGCAGTTTTGTACACTGAAAGAATTCTAGCAGCACAATAAATCCTCATTGCTGTTACTGACTTGGCAGTTTTCCCTTGGATTGGCTCAAAAGGAAGCACTGAGATTCAGGGATTGTCATCTCTACTGCAGTTTCAAGGATGCAACTCTGTCTTCATGCAGACCAGGCCTCCTGTTACGCTCACTGAGCCTTAAGAGTTGGGATTTTCAAAGTAATGCCTGCATCCTGATATCTTATCTGATGATTTTATTGATGGATCTTCATCTCCATAAAGCACTGTTCTGGGGAATTACCATGTTCTGCACTGGGAGGATAGTGCAGCCAGTGTCCATCTTGGGAACCTGATCCCATCTCTAAACTATTCATTTAAATTTATAAATATTTAATTACAGAAACATAATGCCTGTTGTTTTGATGGATCTTCCTGTGAACTTCCCGGTAAGTAGTACCCAGACTAATCGGGATATTCCTAAAAGCTAATAAAAAAGTAAAAGCAACCTATTTTTTGCAAGAAGGAGTGCTTTTTAAAGTGTCTGTTATAGTAATGTCTGTGCTGGGCTCCCAGAGTCAGTGCACTATGGACCGACTCCCTCGGGAGTGACAATTCTGAGTCATTTTAGCCAAAAGAAGGATCTCTCTGAAACCATTTTATTAGTATTGGTTTTAGAGCTCCTTTGAAGACAATCCAGATAACACGACCCAATTGTTTCTTTTCTTTGTTAGCCTTAGTGCTTTTGTGCGTGTGCTAGGATGGAATGTTCCTTAGAGACCGGTTTTCCTAGAAGTGGTTTAATGTGAAAGACAGAACAAAGTGCAGCAGCAGGTGATGTGGAACAGGCAGCAAAGCCCTGGCATCAGTACTGCTGGCTGGAGGAGGGCGGCGTGATCTGCCTTTGTAAGGAACCCTTCGGCACGTCTCGGGTCGTTAGCCAGCAGTCCTGGCATGTAATAGTAATACAATAATAGCAAATAATAACTGGCATGTGGCATGTCCGTGTCCTTTGCCTATTTAGCATGGGCTTTGTTTCGCCCTCCCAGCCCCGCAGGTGTAAATAACTAAGGAACAACTACCTGCCCTCCCTGCAGGCAGGCGGAGGGCGGGCAGCGAGCGCTGGGTCCGAGCCCCGCCGCTGCTCCTCGTTACCCCCTCCTGGAAAACTCCCTGGCCTGCGGGGGAGAGCTCTCCTGCCCTCACCGAACCTCACAGGGCGTTCGGGAGGCTGCAGGGCGCCGTGCCGAGCCGGGAGCCGGCGGCAG
>VZTG01002166.1:1331425-1354594 GCA_013397845.1 Melanocharis versteri | reverse complement strand
GAGCGGGGCCGGGCCCGCGGGCGGCAGCGGGGGGCGCTGGCCGGGCTGGCGGGGGCGACAGCTCCCTGAAGTGCCTCTGCCAGCCCCGCGGTGCAGGGGGAAGTCCGCGCGGGGCTGTTCTTCCCCGCTTAGAGGAGAGGCCCGGGTCGCAAAGGCGAAGTTGGCGCCCCGGGAGTTGCGCGAGGTGCGGCGGAGCCCTCGCCCCGGGCGCGGGGGTTCCCCCCGTGGAGCCGGGCTCAGCCCTGCCCTGCCCGGGATGCGCCACGGCCAGCCCCCCGGGGATGCCGGAGGGAAAGGTAGGCCCGGTGCTCGCCCCAGAGGTTGGCAGCGCCGAAATTTTGGGGGCTGGGAACGAAACAAAGCCGGGACTGCTTGGATGAATGAAGAATGTCTTTGCAGCTCTGATCTTTTCAGACTGCAGGGAACTGTAACAAGCATCCCCGCTGGTGTCAGCTGAATGCTGCTGGGGGGAGGGAATCTCCCCTGTGTGGTTGTGCAGAGAGTCGTCTGATTTTCCCTGATTAACAGCGCTCTGGGAGCATCTTGAGGCAGCAGGCTTTAACCAAAGATTTTCAACACTCTTCATACTTAGAAGGAAAAATGAAGAGCTCCTATTGTTGGCACTTCTTGAATTGCTTTGCCTATTGTTAGCTTGGCTGTGCCTTCCCGGTGCCAGCCAAGAACAACTTTCCTCATAACTTCCGTTTTATAAATACGGGATGGCTGAAAGGAGTGCAATGATGCGCTAAAAATAGCTGGGTGTATTCAGGTCAGGCACATCTCCAGGCTGGCAGCAGAAACAGTTGTATTTTTAAACTCCCCTGCTGATTGCACACAGAGCATGTGGATTTACTGACGAAGGTAAAATTGGGGTGCTCTGGAATGCCCTTGTGCATGAGCCTTGGCCTGGCTGGTGTTTCACTTCATCTTCTTTTGTCCGAGGACTGTGTTGTATTATTGGTTTGAGCTAAGCGTGAGGTGTGGTGGTGATGTGTTGCATTCAGCCTAAAACCACCCAGGACAACTTCCTTTGCTGTTAGCCTTGGTTATCTTATTTTGTTTCTGTTGTGCCGAGAAGTGTTTGTTGTCGTTGAGGACCCCTCTGTGCGAGCAGAAGGCAAAACCGCAGCCCTTGGCTGAAGGGAGTTTATGGCTCAAGTCGGGAAGGAGGGACGTGCCTGCGTGCGGGAGCAATAGGAGGCAGTGCAACCCTCTGGATCACCGTGATAGGCAGAAGCCAGCTGTTCGCAGCTGCTTGGCCAAGGAGATCTTGGAGAAGAGATTTAAAGAAGAACAGCCTGCTAATATCTCTCAAAAAAAGTCTGCCCTCCCAGCACACACTTGCTCAAAGACATAACAAGGAGGCAGTGGAGCCTGTTACCATTGCTTGGACAGAGAGGAAACCTTTATATCATTGGAGGTGATGCAGGGGCAAGTGGAGGGAGACTAAAACAGGCTTTGAAAGTGAAGAGGTTTTGGTGCAGTGGGAAAGTGGAAGGATGGTGAGAGGTGATGTGGTTGTAGCTGCGGCTTAGGAAAATGATCCTTGTGGCAGCACGCAGGGTGGATAAATGAGTGAAATATTACATTTCAAGAGAAATAAGTGTTTGGAAATGAGTGTTTTCCCCATTCCTGGAAGTGTTCAAGGGCAGGCTGGATGGGGCTTTGAACAGCCTTGTTTAGTGGAAGGTGTCCCTGCCCATGGCCAGGTGGTTGGAATGAGATGATCTTTAAGATCCCTTCCAAACCAAACTCTTGATTCTGTAAAAAACAGAGGATGATGGTGATGGATGACAGTTTTATTTGTGTTAGTAGACAAGAAATACTGTGTCATACAGAGACATGAAGCAGGAAAAGTTGGTGAGGTATTGTGAAGATCTAAGACTTAAAGCCTGAGAGAGAGATGGAGGTTGCAGAGCTGAGTGGACACAGGGTCTGATTGTGTCAGTCTGGGACACAGGGGCTGTGCAGAAGGGCTTTGGGGGAAGCTTGGGGTCATCATGCTAGCCCTGGGCTGGTCGTCATCCACAGCCCAGATATCAGAGGAGAGGCTGAGAGTTCAGCCTGTGCAGGAAGATGGTCTGTGGCGATAGGGCACATGTGTGAGTACCTGGCAGGAAACTTTAGGGTTAGAAACTGAAGAGGTGTAAACTGCTGAAAGATAAGATTCAGAGTAACATCATGAAGGAAGAAGGAAAAGCTTTTGGCGCTCACAAGGTATTTATGGTGTTTTGAGAGGGTAAGGAATCACAGCCAGGAGGGGACAAGATTTTAAAGCTCAAAAGTTGCTGTTGTAGAGTTGGACAAAAGGAATTTCAGATAAGTGCAGAGGGCAGAAACCAGACAGTTCTTTATTTCACCACACAGGCTCCCTAAGGCAGGAGCAGTTCTTACACAGCTGTCAAAGCTATGTGACAGGTCAGGAGCTCTTCATTCTGGGCCTCGTATTGCTTGGGTCACTTTGCAAAATCCCTTCAGTGGGCAGGTGCAGACTTGCAGGGTACTTCATCTGCTGGACTTTATTTGTGCCCACCTTTAAGTTATCCTGTAGCCCCTTCTGTCTTCTTCAGTTCTTTGTCTGACTCTGATTTTGCATAAATAGACATCATTTATCATCAGGAATCATTGGGCTAGGGAGAGGTGTTCCTTTCTCTGGCTTTTCAGAGAGTCTGTGTGAGTAGTAACTTTTCTTGGTCTCCTGATCCTGTGGAGGCAGTTGGTGGCTGTAGGGATTCAGGTAGTTTCTGTCATCTCACAGACATTCCATTCTTGGGAGCATTCCCTGCCCAGAGCAGCGTGGCAGCCTGAGGGTGCTGCTGCAGGACTTCAGCCAGCTGCCTGGTACTCCTTACATCCAGTGTGCCCTTGGCTCTGGGCCCTGAGGTGAGGGTTTCAGAACCTCTTCTTTTGCTTTTGGGGGCTTTTCTGTCCAAGTTTCTCGGCAATAACTGTGAAGGGTTAACAATCACACTGTTAGTCATCAGTCCCTTATCAGTACCAGTTTGGGCTGCAAGTGAGCAGTTGTTCCACCCTCTTCCCTCAGCCTAGGAAAGAAGCTAACCTCTTTACCCTGGTGTGTGGCTTGGCTCAGGAAAGTGAGGAAACTTGAGTCATGCTGTATTGTTAATAAAAATGTTGCAAAAATTTCCAGTTTCCCCTGCTCGATATTGCAACAAATACACAAGTGTGTGAGAAACTGTCTCCACCTAAACCACAGTGGGTTTGATATGGGATTGCCCAGAGTGCTCTGTAGTTAAGCGTGTTTGTCTCTGAGAGTGGGACTGATAAAGCAAGTTTATGTGTGTAATATACTGATGTTTGCATACAGGGATTCTGTACGGGTAAGTATGTTGCTGTGAACTTATTTTGCAGAAGATTATATCAAAATATAAAAGCTACTTATTATTATTATGCAAAGCCACCTAGTGACTAACCAAACCTCAAGGTTAGGGACCATCTGCAAAGCAGTTTTTTCCCGAAGTAGGCGCTGTGAGACATGAAATGATCAGACCTGTGCTAAGTCGTATGGTTCACAGTCTTGTTGGCTATATCCATGTGCTTGAAACTGCAATGTGGCCCTATGAAAGAAACAAAAAAATGCCTGGCTGTGGCAGCATGCTCAGGCAGAGCAGCACAGCTTTCCACTGCCCACTGCATTTGGAGAAGGGGCCATGGGAAAGCACTGCTCCTGGTTTTTATCTCTGTAGATCTCCAGCCTGTCCTCATGGGAGTGACTTTTTAAGAACACATCCTTTCTCGTGTTGTTTTTTTTTTCTTTTGAAGGAAAGAAAATGGTGACAATCTTTGCTGTCACCGCTTTCCCAACTGCAAGTTCATGGGGTCCCCAATAGCATCTGGGTTTTCACATTAGCAGTTACACTTTCAGTGGCAGCTGTGGCTAGAAAAATGTGTATCTATATGTCATCAGACACCTGTATGTGTTAAAAAAAATTTGAGCTCATCCTAGTAACTCAGATGAATAACCATTGAGTTGATTCATAGATTTTTATATAGATGCTGGTAAAATTCTTTATTAAGACTGAGTCAAAGGGTTTGGGTGTGGAAAATTAAAACAATCTCTTGTGCCTTAAATAGATATTCATGGCCAAACCAACTGAATGGTTAAATCAGCTGAATAGCGTGTCCCCATGGAGCAGAGAAAGAGATGTGAATTTGAAAGCCCGAAAGACCTAGTTCTGCAAAATTTGTAATGGCCAATTATTTGTTAGAAAAAGCAAGGACTCACTTTGGCTTCAGTACACTAAAAGATAAAAAATTAAAGCCTGTTAGTTGTGTTGCTCTCTGTTTCTTACTGTTACTCTTTTTTCAGTAATTTTTGTTTCTTTATTTTGTTTTTCTGTCTCTTCCTTCATTCCATTTCCTAAATGCTGTTGCTGTCTGTCTTCTCACTCAAGTTCATCCCCTTGAGTTTGCCTGAAACTTGGTGAGGGTTTCAGCAGTGGCGCTGAGGGGGTCAAGGGCCGATCATGAACAATAACACTGACCCGCTGCTCTCTACTCATCTGCAGAGTCAAACTGTTTAAAATTAAGATCCTGCTCCCACTCAGCTTCTCCATTTGGGGTTTTCCCCAAAGCTTCCCAGAAGCAGATGGTGCTTCCTGGAGCCGTGCTTGCAGAGCACTACACTTTCTGCAGCGCTGCCTCCTCCCAGTGAATCCAGCTGGATATGTCCTTCCCGCAGAGCTGCCAGGCTCAAGGAAAGCCTGTGTAGAAGCTGTTGTGCTGTTCTGCTGTCAGCCTGGTCAGAGGTGGTATGTAGTCTACAGCCTGACCAGGAAGCCGCCTGGGGACAGGTGCTGATGGCAGGGATGAAAGGACACCTTCTGGGTTAAAAAGCTTCCTTTTCCTTCCACATATCCTGTAGAAGGGAGCTTAGGCTGTGCTGAGAAATGCAACTTCAATCAATTTAATTGATCCCATAAAGAAGCAGCATGCCTGCAAATTGGCGCCTTTCCCTTTGCCACTGACTTCATGACGCAATGATTTGTCTGTTCCAGAGCTTCACGGAAGGTTCAGGAAAACATGCCATAGGTTGAGATACCTCCTGGGAGGGGAAATGGAAATTGAAATAGATTAGAAATGCTCTGGGAGCAGGCTTAGTTAAAGGGAAAAGATGAAAGAGGGTATATGTTGCCTTAAGCACAAAAGAGAATAGGAACTTTCTCTGGAAAATTAGTATTTTAAATAACAGGAGACTTAAAAATTATTGCTTTTAGAGAAAATACAATAGGTTACTTTAGGAAAGGAAGAAAAAAAAAAAGAAAACAAGAGACCAGAATGCAAAGGAAGAGAGCAGAGGAGGACAAAGAAAGAGTGGGGGTAGAGATGGAGCCTAAGGCACTGCCACGAGGGCAGCACATTTTGGACTGGGGAGGGAGGCTGATGCAGAATGAGGCAGATGGAGGCTGCCAAGAATCCTGTGTGCACAATTAAGTTCAGACTACAAAACCATTAGGGTTTATGGCCACTTAAGTTATTACAAAACCAAATAAAATGTTTATTTTCTGAAAATGAATTTTATTTCCATGTGAGAGTTCTGTTTAAATGTGACATGCCTGAGCAGCCTGTGGCATGAGCTGATGGGACCGAGCCAGTGCTGCTTCCTCTGTGAGCTGCCACTTCACTTCCTGCAATGGGTGGGTTCACCTGGCTTTGCCGAGGCTACTGTGGAGGGCTTCACAGGATTGGACCTGGGTTTTTCTTATATCCCTGTGTGTTTCCTGCTGCCCTGGTACTTCTTTGATCACATCACTCACCAGTCTTGTGGAAGGTGAAATCTATTCTGTATCTTGGATTCCAACTGTGAGAAACGCCCTCGGTAACCTTGTGTTGCTCCAGATGGTAAAATCTGCAGTCTCTACATCATTGCAGTAAGGCAAAATACTTTTCAGTGGCTTGCCTTTTATCCTAACACTTCTAAAACATTTTTATACATGATCTTTTCAAAGCTGCTCTGGGGGATTTCCACTCCCTTGCTGCTTTAAAATGCTTGTGCTGCTGTGTTAACCACAAAGCTCATGCTGGTGCACTCTGTCTCTCTGTCTCTCTCTCATTTTCTCCCCATTGAGGACCAGCTACAGCTTCCAGGTATGGCTTTACCAAAACGTGTCTTGTTAATGCTGGCAGGGGCTTAACTTTGCCAGAATTATTTCTCATTACTGAAGGGCTATTCAGGAGGTTGGCACACAGGGGTTGGGGGAAGGCTGCAGACCCAAAAACATCTCGGGAAACTAGTTCACCCCCTGAACCGGCAGAGCGATGCCGTGGTGTTGTAGGGGTGAGTGGCAGAACCTTCTTACTGAGATTTCTGTTGGTGCTTGGGAAGGTGATAAAACATTCAGGAATTGCCACAGAAGTGATGGCAACAAGGTTATTTTCCAGCTGTGAATGAGGTTATTTTAAGGTGTGACAATACTGTGTTGATTAGAAATAGATTTCTTGATAATGCAAAATTACTTTATTAATTATTTTTAGAACCTCCAGGGAAAACAGTAGATGTAGCAAATAAGTAAACTGGCTGTAAAATCAAAGCTGCTTCAGCGCCAGACACACTTCATTAGTTGTAAGAGTGTATTTTTAATTTTTTTTTAATGCTATCTGTGTTGTATCTGTCTTAAAAACCTGATGAAGTCTAGTCTTACGGGAATTTATTGTAATCCTTGACTGTACCTCTATGCAAAGGAAACCCTACTGTCTTACTCTGCTGAGTGAAAATTTGCCTATGGAGATGAGCAAACTGGTGCCTGCTTAGTAAGGTTTTACTGTGCCTTGAGGATGAGGTAATACTACACTTAGAACTTCAGTAGGACAGCGGTGTCTAATATGAAAGAAAATGTTTATTCTGCTGTCCTCTGCAGCAACATCCCCTGGGGGGGCTCAGGCACATATCCAATAGGAGATTGTTGCTGTTAGACATACTCTCTCCTGGGTACCAGCTGGTCACTGCCCTGCAGCTTTTAAGTGGTTAAGACAAGAGCAGAGCGGCTCCTGGGGTTCGCTTGCTGCCAGGTGAAGTGGGAGTGAGCCCTGAGTGTCAGCAGTGGGTCTGTGCCAGTGCAACAGGGGATCCTTTCCCTCCTCAGCCTCTGGGCTGGAGGGATGTACATGGCGCTGCCAGGGTCCTTCTCCCACCTGGGCACTCTGCAAGTGTGTTTTGTTGTCAGCAGTCAAAATGTTGTCACTCCTCCTGGGCTGGAAGGGACAAGGATGATCCCCCAGTGATGTCAGATGTTGTCATCTCCTGTTTCCACATGACTCCATATAACTTGCTATATCTTAAATATGTATCTCAAACTGTATAGACACTTTCACTCATTCTTTAGCAAACTGTTACCTCTTCCACTCTTGTGTGTTGAGTTGGGGCATATATTTCCTTTCCCCAAAATAATGGGGTTTTAGAGTGCCTTAGAGTAGTAAATCATACAACTTTGTTATTTTAATTCAGAAGTACTGGAGGCAGCTAATCTGTTTATAAATTTAATAGTTTACAAGGCAGCTTGGAGAGGGTTGTTATAATGCAAGATATGTTCCCCTCCATCCTGTTTCTGCTTGTCAGCTCCCAATGAAGCGACCTGATCTTAGACCTCCAAATTTGACAAAACTTTTCCCACTGTGACTAAGACAGTTCTACAGATCTACCATAAAAGGTAGATAATTTTAGAGGGAGTGACGGGGCATCTTCTAAGACTTGTCTCTACCAAGTGTCTTAGGGCAAAGCAATAGAGCTGAACTAGAGCTACAGAAAGGTAGGTGCATAACCTTTTTTCTATGCCCTGTAGTATGTATGACATGGAAGCTGGTAAGTGAGGAAGGTGCTTTTTACTGGGAATACCCCAGTCCTGGAGGGTGGCTGAGCATCACCCTTCCCTCATGCAGTGAACCTGGCAGAAGCCGGGCTCTCAGCCCCATTTGCTGGGCAGCAGGACCAAGGATCCTGTCTTCTTGTCCATGTGTGATGATCAAATCTGCGATAACAACTCAGATATTTTCCATTCTCAGTCTGCGACATGGTGGCACCCAGGGCCTGTGCCTGGCTCTGCTGTCCTGGAGGTTTTGGCTGCAATGGTGCACTCACAGCTCATGGGGTCATGTGCTAACCTTTCAGGAGGGCTTGGCTTCATATGAGAGAAAACAGGAAAAACATGTTCTCTTTAAAAAGAGAAACCACATCATGGGGAATGGTTTTTCCTGTGTGCAGAAAGCATGTTTTTGTGGCTAGAAGAAGTTAATCTGTCCACAGTAGTTCAATGTGATATCAAGGTTCCACACAGCCTGTGTCATTCTGACTGCTGGTGCTGTAGATCGGCTGCAGAAGTGCTGGAGGGGAGCTGTTTGAACATGGCTTTAAAATGCTGGTGCAATTTTATATCCTAGTAAGTCATGCCCATGCTGATTTTTCTCCTTATTATTATGTTCTGCTCAGTTTCTGAACAATAAGCAATTCTAAGTGTGGAGCATTTCAGTGGAAAATGTTTGGGCTCAGTTTGGCGTGGTGGTAGTTAAAACAGGATAGCTCACAATTTATAAAGTTTATTTTTGTTAGGAAAATTCTCCTACTTGGATTATTTCCAGTGAGGTTAAGGCATCTGCATAGAAAGAGTTGTTCCAGAAGCATTTTGCTTGTGCAGCTAGTGGTGCAGGCAGGGCTGGGATGCTGAAGTGGTGGGAAGGTGCAGCTGGGAGCTCTTTGTACTGCACTGCCTTTGAGCTCCCACCCATTGGTAGCTGTTTATAGGACTTGGGCTTAGCTTCTAGTGATTCATACCACTTTTTTATGTGTGGGCAGAATTAATTCTATTTATTTCAGTATAGGGAAATCCTTTTCTCTTTTTTAATGTGTAGATTTTCAGTCTCCATAGATTGGGGTGTTTTGTGTGTGCTGTTGCAGTGGAGTTGCAGTGAAAATCCCTTTACAGCATGCCCTGTGTCTGCCACAAGAGCATCATTATGCAGCACAAGCCCGCCGCTCCCTGCTATTTTAAACCAGCATTACAGTTCACACGTGTGCTGAAAAATTGCAGCATACACAAAGGCAGGACACCTTCCCCTTGCTGGAAGCTGTGAGCAGACAGAAGTGAAAGCTCCCTCAGCCCCTACCTACGCTGGCCATGCTTCAGCGTAAGCAGGAAGTTGATTCAGATAACCCTGGGGTGCTCTCACTGTCACAAAAAAGCACTTTTTCCCCTGACGGTTTTCCTTTGGTTTCAGTTCAGAGAGCCCAAGCGCTGGAAGCCAGAAGTGGGAGCAAAGCTGCTGCAAGCCGCCCTGAGTCACCGGTGAGTGCTGGGATGGGAATTACACGCTGCCTGGGCTGGTTTGGATCACATCCCACCCAGCGCTGGCTGGCAGCAGGGCTGGCACAGGGCTGCTGTTTCTCAGCTCCTCTGAGTCCCCCAGCTGATTCACACGGGCACCTCTCCAGCTTGGGGAAAGCATTGCCATCCCCAGGCCCGCTCCTGAGGCAGCCCATTTCTTCCAGCAGAACAGCTGCAAACCCTGCAGCAAAGCTCCTGCAAGGCTGGCAGCCGCAGTGAACTCCCTGATCTTCTGGGCACCTAGAGGCTTCCGCTCTGCCCTCGGAGCAGGCAGCCTCCCCTTTCACCTGGGGTGCTCTTTCCTGTGCCCTGAGGTGCCCTCAGCTGTGCCATATCCTGGGCAAGGCTGACGTGGAGGAGGTGCTTTCACGGAGATGTCAAGAGTCTCCATTTTTAGGCGTGGGATCTGGGTTGGATGCATTATGAAGGTGTTTAAGGACATACAGGCTCTTATTTCAGCAAGAGAGTTGGAAGGTGTTATACCACAGCAGAGTGCTCCTTGCAGAAAGAAATGGGAGTGATTTGGTTGATTTAATGAGCAGTGAGAGCTCTGGAGGAGTTTCTGGATGGGATTTGGGGCTGCTGACTGTGTTTCTTTTTAATATGTCTTATAACATTTTTGCCTAAAACATCTCGCCCCAGCTGAAGTTTCTGGAGTTAAAGAAGATCCCTAAAGGCAAAACGGGTAAAACATATAGAATTTTTTGTTGAAGTTGGTTTTATTTTAGTGTGTTTTTACACAGTGTGGCGTTAGCTTGCCAAACCATACCATCAGATGATGTAAGTGCTGGAGTATAATAGGACTGGGAAATTGGATGCCAAGTAAATGGGAGAGAGAGCAGTAATAAGAGAGAGGAAGGAAACTTGTTTCAGGGTTGTCACCAGCCGACGGCAGAGTGAGTTCTTAGGCAGTTCATCCTGTAGGTGGTCCATGCTCTGGAAATTAATGGTGACAGCTTTCCATCTGCCTTAGAAGCAGCAGGCACACTCTGCTGCTGGCATCTGCTACCGAGGCAGCCCAGACATGAGGCTGGTAATCCCTCAGGCTGCATTTTAGCATCTCTGGTTGACGTGAGGAAAATAGAATTGCTCCTTATTAGGTGTCAGAGAACCAAGAACCCCATTTTCAGAGAAGGAAAGATCAGCTGTTTAAAAATGAAAGGAGCAAATGGACAACCATGTCTGGTTTGAAGCAGAAGGCTTTTCATTTGGAGGGACCAAACAGGGTAATTTGCAAACTCCTGTTGGAATAATAAGTCTTTATGGCTGGAATATGATTATGGCTCATGTTCCTGAGGGCTACCGATGTTAGACGATCAGGTGTGCTGGAGAATGTCAGACATTCAGCCTGGTGAAAGGCAGGGAGACTCTCACAAGCTGGGGAGGTGAATACTGTTGTACAACCACTAACAAGGGTGCTGAGTTACAGAAGCACTTAAATGTTGGCTGTGGAATACATTTTAATTGGTCAAGTGCTTTGGCGTGTTTCTGAATCAGGCACATTATCTGTCCGCAGGATTTCCTTGCCCAGTATGGATTGTTAAAGCAGAAAGGAAAATGGATGTTGCTCTCTGAAGCCCGAGGTGCTCTGTGGCAGCTCCCTAATTGCTGTTTTTGTGGGCCAGGAGGCCACTGCAGCAGGGAGGGAGTGTCAGCACTGGGCACACTGTTTCATGCTAGACACAAGGTTGTTAATGGTGATGTGCTGGCCCTGCTTCCCTCCAAAAGCAGAAAATGCCCTCGGTGACCTTACAGGAGATGAGTGAGAGCTCTCAGAGAAGTGCTGATGCCAATAAGAGTGACTCCAGTGCCTGACAGGGCGGGTGGTGAACACAGAGGAGAAATAGCATCCTACAGCACAACCATAAAACTGAGCACTTTCCTCATTAAATGATCTGGGAGCTCAGGTGTGTTGTGCTTTTGTACAGTCCTGTAAGGAAAATGTCTTCTATATGCAAAGCTGCAAGAAATGCCAACCAGATTGGCTCTAGCGCTTGAGCTACTTGCAGAAAAACAACTGCATGGTTGAGGGACTGGTGGCAAATCTCAAAGTTTGTGACCTAAGGCTTGGAACAAATGCTGATGCTTTTTCCTATTGGAAAATTAACATTGCATTCCTGTGCTGTGTATGAGTTATGGTAGGTTGAAAGAAAAACTTATGTCACACTTCTGATTGCAACCTTGCTTTTCTTTCTTTTTTTTTCCACTTCTTTCAGACAGAGTTGATATAGCCAAAAACTTGCACATAACTAAGTAAAGTAGGAGTTTACTGCTATAAATGAATGATCCACAGGAAAAAGAAAGATGTCAAGTTAAGAGGCTTCCACTCCTGTAACACCTAAACTGAAGGTAAAATCCCCCTGCTGCCTTTTTTTTTTTTTTGTATGCTCCTGGCTGTGAACCACAAAGCAATCTCCTGCTTGAAGCAATGCAATGAACTCGTAAATTCATGTGGGTTGGCTCTACTTTAAGTGGAGACTTTCCTGGTGAACATTAAGGCCAAGACTTGGCCTCTGCTTTCCCCAGCTGTGTCTGAGACTCTTGTAGTTTTTTAAGACTAAGAACTGCTGCGAGAAAATTAAAAAAAAAAAAAAAATCAAAAACCAACCAAACCATAAAAATCTCAATTCTGTGGAATAATTTCCAGATTGTGAAGCTGTTTCCCAAAGAAGTGTGTTCTGATGCTTGTAGCGTAATCTTTGTTTTGTGGTTCCGTGAGTGTTTTATTGTCCTTCCAAAGCTGGCACCACGTTTCCCTCTGAGACCTGTCTCCCCCCTGCAGATGAGAGCCCTCCTGCCAGCAGCAGCCTGCTGCAAGCGGTAGCTGAGGCACAGTGGCCGCCAGGGAGTATTTGAAGAACTTCTCCCTGTGTCTGCTTCGCTTCCCGGCGCAGCTCCCATGGCCCGTGACGAACCCGCTGCTCTCTCGGACATCTTCACGCGCCAGAACTCCGCCAGCACCAACTCTCTGGACTTCGAGCCCGACGTGGACTACAAGTTTGTGGAAAGGCTGGAGGAGCGGTACAAGTGCACCTACTGCCACCTGGTCCTGCGCAACCCCCACCAGACGGGATGCGGGCACCGCTTCTGCCAGCAGTGCATTCTTGCTCTGAGGTGAGAGCAGACTCCTCCCGTGTCCGCAAGCTCCCCTTGTTCCCCATCCTAAACAAAACAGCCCATGTGTTCTATAAATCAGCAGTGAGTGCCATAATGATATTACTGACCCAGGAAGAGGCTGAAGGGGTCAATGGAAGGACTCTGTTGAACCCAGTGACTGCGTGCTCAGTGTTTTAAAGGTGTCTCTAAAGACCTTACCCAGTGCTGGTGAACCTCAGGGAAGTCAGCATAAAGAAACTGTTGATGTAAGCTGATACAGCTGTGTGAGATGCTGCTGTGGTCTGTCTGTCTGCCATTGTGCTCTTCAGAGGAATTTGCTGCATTGATGTCTCAAGGTGTTGGTGCTGGTGGTTAGATTAGGCTGTGTTCCTTTGCTTCTGTATAATTCCTCTGAATTTAACAGAATTATAAAACTGATGTTAATATTACCTGATACTGCAGTCAGGTCACAAGGCTGCTGGCATCCCTCTGCTTGGTACAAATGAGTTTACCCCCCAGGCCTGTCTGGGAATACCTTAGGGACTCTTTGGTGTACCTGAGGGCAGGATTTTGCCTGGAAAGGCTGCAGAGGAGCCTCTTTATGTGGATGCATGTCGCTAATTACCTTTTGTGAATTTTAGATGCTTCATGTTTGCTGCTTTGTCTCTGGGTTGCCTCCCTTTTGCACTGCCTCAATGAATGTTTTCCTGCACCCTATTATAGGATTTCTGGAAGCCTTTTAAGAAAGGAGCCATTAGATCTTCTTTTACTGGTGTAGCAAGGAGGGCACTGCTTCTAGTAGACAAAAGCTGGGTTTAAAGCACACAATGAGATTTTTTGAGATATGACATTTGTGAGCTGCAGATGGTCAGAGAGTGACAAAGTCCGCTTAATTAAAAAACATCTTGTGGTTTTTACCATTGAACACTCTTAGGACAAACTCTGCTTTCTCTTACATATTCACGGTTGCTGCTTTATGCCCTCTTTGAGCTGTGGGCAGAATTTGTCTGTGTAGTTGCCAGATGAAAATGTTTTTGAAGGACTTTTTTTTTTGTTTTTATGGTGTCTACTGCTGACTTCTGTCAGAGTCAGATTATAGCATAGCCCAGTTTCAGAAAATAAATTGAATTTCCTGTGGGTTAACACAACTCTTCTTTTGATCTAGAGAGTTAAATGCAGTACCCACCTGTCCTGTCGACAAAGAAGCAATAAAAATGCATGAGGTAAGTGGCTATAGCTTTATCTCAGCAGTCAGCATTTACATGGGAAAGGCAAAACAGCTGAGAACAAGGTGGCTTTTAGTCCTCAGGGCAGAGCAGTTTTTTTGTCTCTGAAATGATGCTAAAGGAAGCAGTGTATTCAGCGATGCTCTCCCAGAAAGGAATTATGGCTGTCTAGCTAAAGCTTCATTTTATACCTCATGTTCTAAAGTTATTTCATTGTAGTCTTCTGTGTTTCCAGTAAAGTGTTGAAGAATTTCACAAAGCTTTAAATCCTCCCAAGTCACCGGATGGCTGGTTTTTTATGGAGATTTTATTGACTTGCTTTTTTAATGCCCTATCTTGCTGGGATATCTTGTTTATCGGATTGTCTTCATTTTCACTTGGCTATAATTTGCTGTCTTGACTATCTCCATTAGATCTCATTAACCCTGCAGACTTAATTTACTTTTGGGTAACTTTCAGAGGAAAAGAGAAGTTCATCTTTTTTATTTTGCAAGCTATTGTTGGTTTAGTTTGTTTTGTTTTATAATGGATTCATTTGTCCTTATTTATATTCCAAGGCTTGAAAATATACTATTTACTTGGTCCTGCCAGAAATTTTCCAGGGAAATCAAATGTCTTCTTCCTCTCTCTCCTCCCCCTGATAGGAAATTGTAATCAGACTGTCCACAGGATTTTTGTTTTGCATTTGCCATCTTCTACTTCTTGCAAATTTTGATGACAACAATGCGGGAAGATCCCTAAATAAGACTGAGAGTTTGCTCTGGGGGCTTCATTTGCTTCTGCATACGCAGCTGAGAACGGTGCTGCTTCTCAGATGTGACAGAAAGGATATCTCAGCATCGCCTCCATCCCAAAGGCACTGCTTGAACATAGTGGAGCGTGCACAGAGCTGGTTTGGCCTTTGGGGCCTGTTAGCTCCAGCTGCTTTCCTCTAGATACAGGCAGGCTCTGGCAGTGGTTATACAGCTCCTGTGCTACTAGTCCTGCTGGGTGTGGGGTGGATCAGCATCTGTGGAATAACTACATGGGGGGGAAAAACCCCTATTCTTACTAGAAATGTCATAAATAGTTTAATTTATAGTTTTAATACACATTTTCAACATGAATTATCAAGAGCCATACTCAAAATTACAGAGTCTACACCTGAACACTTAGAAGATCTGTAGTGATGTTTTGTTCTTTTATATTATTTATAACATCCCATGTGACTGCGTATTAAGGCTGGTTTGCTTTCTTTACAGGTATTCAAAGACAACTGCTGTAAAAGAGAAGTTCTCAACTTGCATGTGTTCTGCAAAAACTTTCCTGACTGCAATTCAAAAGTAATTCTGGGGCGATATCAGGTTGGTTTGCTTGATCAAATTTTGAAGCCTTTGATTTTCATGACAGCTCTGTGTATTTATGATCAGCTAAATTCCCATGATTGTCTTCCGAGTTATTGTAGCAATGTGGTTTAAGTACAAAGATTATGACGGCTATACACTGCAAGTAGCAAATATTACAGCTGTTAGCTTGTTCCAGCTTTGCCTTAGGTTGTATGGTTTTTTTTTTAACAAGAATCATTTGCTTTATGTAGCCTTAGTAAATCACAGTGTCCATTCATATTCTGAACGCTTAGGTGATTGTTGATTCGAGGAAACGTGCCAGGTCACGCTGGCCATTTGGCATTTAATCTGCCGGTGTGTGTTGCAGGAGCATCTCCAGCAGTGCTTGTTTGAAAGCACGCAGTGCACTAATGATGGATGTCAGGACCAAATTCTTCGCAAAGACTTGAAAGAACACTTGAGCCAGCACTGTAAATTCCGAGAAGAGATGTGCCAGTACTGTAATACGTATGTGGTGTTAATTAACATAAAGGTAAGGATATGAAGCATTCCCAGGAATCCATAGCACCTGTTTCCCCTTGATATTGCTGACTGAAAAGTTTCCAGCATTGCAATGGCACTTAACTCCTGCAACAAAATCTGTCTGAGTAGCTGAAGGAGCAAGTATAATAAATGTGCTTTAAATAATACCACTTATTGATGCTCTCTTATGAGCAACAAGTTGATATGTGGCTTGCATTTGTATGTTTGGGATTACTTTTTGCATAACTTCCTCTGTATATACGATACAAAAATGAAAACCATTGCCTTGTTCTGTTTCTTATTCTTCAGAATCATGAGAAAAATGACTGTCCTGATTATCCTGTGCCTTGTCTCCAAAACTGTTCACAAATAATTCTGAAAAAAGAGGTATGATTTTTTTTTCAGATACTGTGATTCAGATCACACGTGTTTATGAAAACTGAAAGCTGTGCTGCAGACCACACTGGCCCGTGCCAATAAAATTTCATTGCTCTAAATGTTTCCTTTGTTTGCTCCTAAAAGAGATATATCTCCCATCTTCTAAGTGGATTATTCTGTCACTGCAAGCCATTGGTGTTTTGCAGCATGGAAAAATACCTGGCTTGCTTATTGATTCTGAATACTCGTTTTCCTGTTAAAGTGATTGGTGGTGTCATGACAGTGCCCTTTATTCCCCCTTTGTGCAGGCATTTAGATTTTATTAGTGCTTCAAATTACCAAGTATTTATTTAATGACAAACTTCTTCGTTAATACATACAGATTGAAAAGCACCAGGCCGTGTGTCCCGAGGCAGAAGTGGACTGTCCGTATAAGCAGTACGGCTGTCATGTAAAGGTACTGTTTCACAGATCTTTGTCTGTACCACGACTGGACTTTGCCTCCCAAACCAATCAGAATAATTAAAATAACCAATTTATGTCCTTTCACAACCATTTCTGCTGTTGGCTAAGGTGCCGTACTAAAGAATCAAGACTGCCCTTCCCTAACTTTTAAGGCATAAAGGAGACATTTTGAATGTTTGCATCAATAAATTTTTTACTAACAGCTTCAAAAATCTGCTTATCTTATTTTATTCTTTCAATCCCCCCTCTGCCTCACTAAGGTTAAAAGAGGAAAACTTGCTGAACATGAAAACAGTGCCCTGAGGGAACACATGCTGCAGATTTTAGACAAGAACTCCCAGTTGGAAGAACAGGTAAGTCATATTTAATGAGCACTCTTCAGCAGTTCTTGGCTGGTTAGAGGATGATACGAGATTCTACAGCTGTTGCCTGGTTTAGCTCAGCTACATTTTAAAAGACTGTTTTTATGGTCTTTTCACACCTCAGAAGACAGAATAAGCTCTTCTAGTGAAGTCAGTCAATTACAGGGAAACCTCTCTGTGCTCAGGCACGTATATTCTCCACCAGGCACAGTGGGAGGCTCCTTGCCATCACTCACCTCATTTGCTTTCAGTCTCTGCTTTACACTGGATACGAGGTTTAGAGGCAAAGTATTTTAGAGTTTCATTGACTGGCCAGGTTGCTCCAAAAAGCAGCCTTTAGCTGCCCAGGTCACCTGCTCTGTGTGCAGGCAGCACGGAGGACAGCAGAGCCAGTTGCAAGCACCTTTCTGCTCAAGATCACTTCTTTGGCTCCCAGCAGGTGACAGTAGGTGTAGGTGCAATCCTGTTAACTGAATGGATCCAAGCTGATGGTGGACTTACTCTTTGCTTGTTTATGCAAGAAATAAGAGTCCCAAACTGCTAAAACTTGGTTTTGAAGTGTATATCCCTCACTGACTCATCTCTTCTGCTTAGACCTCAGTAGAGGAAAATACTGCATATACATACACACAGAAAGACACATGCACGTGTGCATGTAAGTATACATTACCCCACTACAGAGCCGAAGGGATCATCATGACGGGAATGAGAAATAGGAGCCTCTTTGCACCTGTAGCTACACAGACCTATTCAGTTCTTGCCAGTGCTTATCCACTAATTGTGAATTAAGGAGTGCTCTCTCTAGCTCACTTACATAATTTGCATTTTAAACTTTCCCGCTGTCTCTTACATAGTCACATATGTTATAATTTCTTCATTGTATGTTTTGGTCTTCCTTAGCATTTATACTCTGATTTCTCCATCTGTAGATATCTGACCTGTATAAGAGCCTGGAATGTAAAGAGATTAAAATCCAGCAGCTAGCAGATGCCATTAAGAAGTGTGAGAAAGAATTCAGACAGTATACACAACTGTTTGGTAACAATAGCAACTTGATGGTAAGCACTCAGGTGAGACATTGATTTTACCTTTTCTACCAATTGCTTTCTTGCATCCTGAAATATGTTTCTCCAGTAATAATAGTCATTAATAGCACAGCAATAACAAATCTCCCCAAGACCTTCTCATTTTTTTACAGTATGGTGTTGTCTTTTCATTTTAATTGGTACAGAAGTTTGGATACATAATCTGGGCAAAAAGCACTGTACAAATCCTCAGGGTCAGATGCCCACGGAAAATGTGCAGGTGTAAATTTGAATGATGAGTTGAATTAAGTGGTGCAGTGTGAATGGGTCTGAATGAGGGATGGCTTCTCCATCTGTAAATGTGCTGAATTAATCACGAAGGAGCACTGGGATAAGTTCCTAAGCCAGCAGAGCACTTTGAATGCATCATATCGTTGATACTGCTGACATGCTAAAGACTTCATTATCTTAATTCAAAGCAAATAGCTGGTTTTATGGATATCTCTTGTCTCTACTTCCTACCCTCTTCCAATGGCATGAACTGGGAAGGCTCTGGCCAGTCACCTGGATAAGTCTGCACGCCTGGAATCACAAGTGAAACAGCTAATACAGATGGCAAACCAGCAGCAAAGTAAATTAGACCTGCGGCCCCTGTTTGACACAATTGAAAACGTGAAACAGAAGATTGCCCTGATGGAGACGTACGACCAGCGCTTGGGTACGTTGGCACTTTTCCTGCACAGGTAGGGGGGTTTTACTGATTTACTAGTGGCTAAGTAGAGGCTCTGGTGCTACACTCAAGTCAGTTAGAGCTCTTCACTAGTAAGGGCTTTCTTCTTGCATTCTGAGACCAAACTGTGATGGTGTGTGTGGTGTTCTCCCGCCTTTCCCTACTGCTCAATGTCTCCTGAACTCCTGTGGCACTGCAGGGCCACAGAGCTGGCCTTGGTCTGGCTTCACTCTGATGGAGGCTGTGGTGCTATCCAGGCATTCATGATTTATAGCTGACAGCTTTTCTTATTCAACTACCAGCTGCAATTACAATTTTAAGAAGTTAACAGCTGTAGTTCATAGCCTGTACTCAAGCTTGGGTAGTTCAGTTTTGCCAGCTTGAGTCTGGGTGCTCATTTTATCCAGGGCTCTGACAGTTTTGTTTTACAGTTTTATTTTACCAAATGTCTCTTTTTTTTTTCTATTTCTTTTTTTTCCTCCTTCTCTCAGTTGTTTTGGAAGATCAGTCCAGCAAACATGATCTCCAGATCAATATTCACAAAGCACAGCTCAATAAAAACGAAGAACGATTTAAGCTTTTGGAAGGCACGTGCTACAATGGGAAATTAATCTGGAAAATCACGGACTACAAGATGAAGAAAAAAGAGGCAGTGGAAGGCCGTGTGCTGTCCATAGCCAGCCAGCCCTTCTACACCAGCCGCTGTGGGTACAGGTTGTGTGCGAGAGCCTACCTGAACGGGGACGGCTCGGGAAAGGGAACCCACATCTCCCTCTACTTCGTGGTCATGAGGGGCGAGTTTGACTCGCTGCTGCTGTGGCCTTTCAAGCAGAAAGTTACACTTATGCTTTTGGACCAAAGTGGGAAAAAAAATCACATTGTGGAAGTTTTCAGAGCTGACCCCAACAGCAGCAGTTTCAAAAGGCCGGATGGAGAAATGAATATTGCCTCCGGCTGTCCACGTTTTGTGCCGCACACAGTCCTGGAGAACACAAAGAACACCTACATCAGAGATGACACTCTCTTTTTGAAAGTGGTTGTGGATCTAACTGATCTGGAGGAATTGTGAAAGGCGTGCCCGATCAATATGACTGCTGTAACCGTGAGGAACTGCTTTTGTGGTGAACACCAGCCATGCAATAGTGAATTGCCACCAGTCAAGCTACTGAGAATGTTTCGCGGCTTTGGCCTACAGACAGATAATGAATTGCCAAAGCATCAGCTTTTCCTTTTCTACCCTTTTTCTCAAGACTGCATTTCTAAGGCAGCTAGAAGTCCAGTTTGATGCAGACATGCATTTGATCCAGATTGGCTCAGTCCAGGCTGGGGGGAATGCTTGGCTCCCATCACCAGACTGGCATTTGGAGATGAAATTCTTCCAGTAAACTCCCTGGAGCCCAGGCAGGCCTGTGGGCTCCTCTCCCTCACACAGAAGTGAAGCCATGCCCAAACGTGCAAGTGCATTTCATCTGTCTGCAGTGGAAACATTTCAACATTAGCAAATTCGAATCAGTATGTCTTGATCCCTCCATCTCGGGGATTTTTGAAGCAGGAAGAATGGCTTCAGTTAGGCAGGGAAAACATTTGCCAAGTACCTTGCATCTTTTTTATTTGTTTTAATAGTGTTTTTCCAGAAAGCCCAGAGGAAGGAGCCAATGCCTCTCACTTTTTTAAGCCTGTTTTTTCAGCTGTACAGGGTACCCCCAGGTCACAACAGCTTTCTTGTGTCCTTTCCATTCCTGCCTAGTGCCTTGGGACTGGTTTCCATTGGTGGTAAACATCCACAGTCCCCATCTGAAGCCAAAAGCTGCAGGTGCTTCTCACCTCTCAGGACACGGCCAGAGGCAGGGCACTCGGCCAGCCTGCCAGCTCTCAGCTGGGCTGCTCGAAGAGGGGCAAAACTCCTGCTCTTTTGCTTCCACATCTGGGCAAAAGAGATGTTTTCTGGCCTACCAGCTCTACAAAAGGCAGGAAGAGCTTGGGAAATAGCTCGTGTAACATGCACTTTTCCTTTCTCCTAGAAGTTTGGGGAAAAAGGGGGAAAATGGATTAGGGAGTGAGGTTGCTGTAAGAACCCAGTTTTCACAATCAGTGCAGCTCTAGTGTTTGTTAAAGGGTGACACAGCTGCTGACTGTGATGTCTGCAGGTCTTAATTTTTATTCCAAGTTCCTTCCATACTGCAAGGGAATGTGTGCATTGTACAGGGTTTATTTGAGACGCGCTAAAACCACCAAGATCAGGCACTGAGGAACAAGTGACACAGAATACATGTGCCTTTTTAAAGCCCTTTGGGTGCCTGTAAGAGGGATGTAATTTTGCATACTCAGTCATTCTGTTATTACAAGTGGCAGAATTTTGCATCTCTCATCCCTTACAGGTCAGGTAGGGAAACATCATGGCATTATCCGTTGCTCCAAAGCTTATCAAGAGACAGCAAGAAATTAAGCTGGGTTTAGAGTAAGAGTAAACTAGGCAGGATAAACATAGAAAGAGGGCACAGACTGAAAGGTGTAAGATAGAAAATTCAGGAGGGCAGATGTGGCAAAATGAAAAATGCCCTTCCTGTGCAGGAAGTTGATATCAACCTGAATAATTCAAGGATTGATACTAAGATGAAGGCAAAATACTTTATTTTGTATCTGCAATCTTATTGCTAGACATTTACTTTCCCAGATGGTTTTCAGGACATAATTCAGACACATGTATTTTCTAACATGTGGGTGGTGGGGAAGAGACCTTAGTAATCTGTACCTCATGGTGGGTTAGCACATGTGAAATCTTTGTTTTGATCTAGAAGTTCTTTTTTTTTACAGTGTCAAGATGTACTGAGCCACCACAGGGGCTTTCCGTGTTCCTGGGGACAGATTGTGAGGAACAAATTTTATTCTTGTGTACCACCACCATTGACCTCAAGAGTCAGTTTAGCTGTAAAACAGAATGAATTAGGCATAACTCTTGGTTACAGAAAGAGCAGGCTTGTTTGGACAGTGGTGTGGCATTCTGTGACACCGACACTGAGCCTGGATTTCATGTCGATTATTACTTTAATATTTGTCATGTAACTTTCAAAGTGACACAATTTGCATAATAACCACTAATAACTGATGGGAATGTACCACCTGTGTGTCCTGGGACTCTCCAGTACACTGAGTGTAAAACACAGAAAGCGATAAAGAATTCGGACAAGCAAGGGAGGCAAGATGAAAGGGATGTGTGTGTGGTCTGTATCCTGGCAAATTCCCAGCCCCCTCCGCCTCCACCACCCCAAGTGTAAAATGGGGATAATAATACTTGCAGAAGCGTTGGGGCTATTTAAGTGTTTGTGAAGAAGTTTGAGCATGAAAAGAGCTAAGTATTATTAAAACTCCATTTCTAATTGTTAGAATAGGTGATGGCATAGTGACGTGGATAAGTGTTTAGTGTTTTCCTAGACAGATTTTGAAAGCATGTTTGGTTTTAGGCAGTTCGTACTGCAATCTCTCCTCTACCTACTGGTTGGGTTTAGGTTTTTGCCATGAATATTCCTTTTAAAATTTTGAAGCACAAATTCATCCTGGGTGATGGAAACATCCCTTTTGAAATACTGCCTGTTTTATAAAGAATTAGTTGAGAAAATTAATTTTTTTAAAGACAACCTTCTTTAAATTTGTTCTTTTTAGTACAGAAATTGAGAGATTTATGTTAAAATTTTCAGTGATTTTTTTACTACTTGTAAACAGGGTTTTAAATTTCATCCCATTCCTAATAAAGAAAAAAAAAAGTTGTATAGCATGAATTGTCAGGAAGAATTTTGATGTTGCATGAAGAATACCAAAAAACTTTTCAATAATACTGTACTGGGTAAGTAACCAAAAGACCGTAGGGTATTTCTACATCAGCATACCGTATGTTTCTAATGTATTTATTGATAGTTTGTAGTTGTTTGAGTATCTCTTACTACAATAGAGGCATTTTTCTAGCCAAATGTCTTTACTGTGTACATAAACTAATGTAAGAATAAATAATTTTATCATCCTTCTGGAGGGAGTATGGCCTATATTCCTTTTGGCTGGATTGAAGCAAGCTTTTAAGGATGTGGAGTACTGGGTANAGGGTGGGCCGGGCCGGGGCGCGGGGCCCTTCGATCCGTGAGCCACCGCCAGCCCGACACGTAGGTGCGGGGATAAAACCCCCCGGCGTCTGCGCTGGCGGTAGCAAACGCGGCTCTGGCCTCCGGTTGCTGGTGCAGGGGAATGGGCCTGAAGGTGCTCCCCGTGCAGTGTCCGGGGAGGGGAGCGTGATCCTGTGCCGTGTGCTCCGGGATGAGCCAGAGGTTGGACCAAGTGACCCTGNAAAAAAACAACAACCAAACCAACACTGCTTTGATTGAGAAGCAGTGTGCTTCATGCGTATTTTGGTTTGCACCTGAATATCGTAAAGCAGCCGCACATGCAAGTTCAGTAAATCCTAAGCTCGATCAGATGAATACCCACGAAGTCTGAGGATGCACTGCGATGATAATTTGCGGCTGGGGCGGGTTTGGGCTCAGCAGGGGTTGGATTGTTTCGGTGCAGAGCAGGATCAGGAACTGTTCCAGTACCCCGTGACCACGGCGTGCTCGGGAGCGCGGTGTTTTACAGCGGGGGCAGCGGACGTTCGGCAGGGCCCAGCCCAGCGTGTCGTAAGGCGGCGAGGCCGCTGTGCTCCCGTCCGTGCGCTCCGGCC
>VZTG01002166.1:1298791-1331297 GCA_013397845.1 Melanocharis versteri | reverse complement strand
GGGGAGGGTGGGCCGGGCCGGGGCGCGGGGCCCTTCGATCCGTGAGCCACCGCCAGCCCGACACGTAGGTGCGGGGATAAAACCCCCCGGCGTCTGCGCTGGCGGTAGCAAACGCGGCTCTGGCCTCCGGTTGCTGGTGCAGGGGAATGGGCCTGAAGGTGCTCCCCGTGCAGTGTCCGGGGAGGGGAGCGTGATCCTGTGCCGTGTGCTCCGGGATGAGCCAGAGGTTGGACCAAGTGACCCTGTGTGGTCCCTTCCAGCCTGTCCCACCCTGTGATTCCATGGCGCTGCCCTCTGGCGTGCTCGCTCCTTTCCTCTGTCTCTGCACTGCCTGTTTTTTCACCTCCTCCCAAAGTCTTTTGGAAATGGTGTTACTGAATGTCCTTTTGCCTTTCAGTAGATATGGATAACAGGAAGGATGAAAACAGTAGGACGCTGTGTGCAAGCTCGGAAGAAGGGCTGAAGGCCCGAGGTAGGCGCTGTGATCTGTTGCTGTTCTGTGGTGTTTGTTTGTGTGTCACCCTCTGTGTCACTTACCGCGTTTGGTCACTTGCTGATGGCAGTAGACCGTGGCGCACTGGAAGAGCAGGGAAAAACAGAACCAACCCCTCAAAATGGATTTATTGTGTTTAAATTCTGCTAAGAGTGGTTTCTGTAGGCCACAGTTACTAGCAGGCTTGTCACTGTTGCGTTGTGTTGTCTGTCCTAAGGGAAAGAAAAAAGGAAACGAAAGCGCAGCAGAAGCAGATCCTCATCTGTTTCATCCACATCGTCATCTAGCAGTACATCCACTTCTTCCTCCTCATCACGCTCATCGTCAAGGTCATCTTCTTCCAGTAGTAGTAGAGGTAAGCTACCTCCACTTGCACCTGATGTTTTCCAGTTTCGATAGCATTCCTGAGAGCATTTAAAGCTTGTTTTAAATGTGGTGAAGCAGTGCAGAATACCAGTGCTGCTTGTTCAGGGTATTTCTATAATCCTTTCCTATTTTATGTAAAGGTGCCACTTCACGCACAGTTTGCAATGTTCTTGTGTTAATTTAAATTCCTTCGAAAGAAAAACTGCCGTTCAAATAAATGTTACTTGGTAATAATATGCTGTATATGTTTAAGCTCCTCTGTTCATTACATTTTCAAAACACAGATCTTTTTTTACTTCACCAGTCTATCTAGACCAGAGTTGTGGGTTTGATTTAGTCCTACTTTGGTCCTAACATTTCAAGTATTTAACTTTGAGGAGTCACATGAAGCCAGCACACCTGCAGAATCAGTAAATCAGGTATTTTCAGTTTCCATGTTAGTCCAGCAAGTGGCAGTAAGTTAATGCGTTCTCTTTCTCAGGGTTAGTTCAACCTGTGTCAATATATATAGCTGAAATAACACATTTTCTTCGTGTGTTTCACATTTCTCTATGTCTTATCTGTAAAATGAATGCCTTTTTCAGAATGCTAAACTTACAGGGTTTGATTATGTTGTTTATTTTTTTTCCCTTAATTTTAGATTCTCCTAAGTCTAAATCAAAGAAGAAGAAAAAAGAAAAACACAACAAAAAGGTGAAAGTTTACGAAGAGAAATAAGTAGTTAACAAACAGAAAATAGTTCTTTATATTTATGTAACCTTAAGCGTCATGTAAGACAATGCTTTTGTTTGTGGCTGTGTAAATCTAAATCATGCTTTTAGGGTTGTGGTAGCTGAACTGATAAATGGGCACTTGACTTTATACAAAAAGAGAAATAATTTAAAAGTTACTTTTGCCAATCACTGCTGGTCCAGTAGTCTCTGAAGAAAAGAGAAGTGGGGAATCTTGATAATTTTACAGAATTCAACAGAAGAAATTATTTACAGTTGATGAGAGAAGCGAGTAGTAGGTTCTTGCTATTGTAATTTTTCTATTTCATTGTAAGCGATTTTATATATTGGGGTTACTTTAAAAGAGAAAATGGGGAATCAGACCGTTTCTGTTCCTCAGAATCCCAAGGGTTGCTGGTCCTGCTGCATTACTTTCTGTGTCCTTCAGCTCCTACCTGTCCAGCAGTGGTGGCTGTCTTGAGTGGCCTTGAGTGATCCTTGTGGGTTTGGGGGTTTTTGCCCTCGTTAGTCTGTAAGCATAAGAGCATATGTCTTATTCTTGTAGAAGAGGAAAAAGGAGAACAAAATGAAGAAAAAGAAAGAAAAGAAGAAAAGGAAAGAGAAAACAGGACCTGTCCAGCTTTCCAAGGTAAGCTTGTCCGAGTGTGAAGCTCTGTTTTGTTTCTCATCTACAGACTTAATCCGTCGTGTCATAAAAACATTCATAAGATCATCAGTTTGGTCATCAACCAACAGAAGCCTCTCTCTGTTGTTGTGGACAGTTATGAAGTACAAAAGATTATTATTGTCTGTAATTTTACTTAAGATTTGTAATACTGCAGAACAAAGCTTATGTCTTTTTAATGCGTGATCTCATTTTAGTTCTTCAAAAACAAAAAGAAGAATGAAAACTACAGCATGATAACTGGAAAGAAAATTAAGATGAAAATAAAGAAGACTAAGGAAGATATAGAGGTAAGAATTAAGTAGTCTAAATGTCCCTAAGAAAAAATACTGTATCTTTGAATATTTTTCTAATAGTAGTTTTCGTACAAGAGTGGGTCTTGCAGTTAGGAGTTGTAAACTGAGTGTAGCTTTTAGTGTGGCTGTGATTCCCTCTGAGAAATTTTAATTCATTCTTTTAGCAGGTTTTATGTTATGAGAGGGCTTGGAATACTCAGTCATGAGCAGATAAGCCAAAGGGTGCTTGTGCAGGTTGTTAGAATTTCAGTTTCTAATTATTAGCCAATTTGTAGCATTCTCTTACACCGGTGTTAATTGTACTCATCTTCTTTCAGTCTCTTGTGATCAGTTGTGGTAATTGCTACTTTACTGTGTTTTTCTAGCATGTGCAAGACTAGCCTTTATTTAGAGAGGAATTTTAAAAAAGCCAGTAGTGTTATTAGGACCACATGCTCCTGCATTTTCTCAAAGCAGTCAAATGTTTTTGCTGAGATACCCAGGGAAATAAATATCATAAACAGTGTTGTGTGCTATTGCTATGGGTATTTGGACTCAGCACTTAAGTAATACCTTCCCTCTTTTCAGCAATTTCCTCACCTTAGGGTGACCTGCAGAGGGCTCTGGTGCTGGTCAGGAAGTGTTACTTCCTCGAGGTATCCAGCTTGGTAGATTCTGGCTTAGCTCTAGCAGTTCATTCTACAGCTACCAAAGCGGTCCTGAGCATTCTGAGTTAAATTTGACTGAAAACACATTATCTTCTCTCTGAGGCGTGGAAGTGTGTGTTAAATTATGAATGCTTGCTAGTTCTGTTCCAGTAACCTGCTTGTTACATCAAATAGTTGATGTTGGTCTTTTTGTGGTTGGTGCCTGTGGTCTTGATGAATTGAATGACATTCAGTCCTTACAATATTTAAAGATTCAATAATTTTTTATAAAAAGGAAATGAGGGTTTTGATTGGTTGAGCCATCTCTTATGTGAAGAAGGAACTTAAATTCAGGGTCCTGTTATGCTGCAAGCTGCTGTTTATGCATAGAAAAAAAAAGACTTCCCAAAGCACAGGACTTTCTGTGAGTACAGTGAAAGTTGCCTCAGATGCCAGAGAGGAGCATCTGTTGTGCTCGTGAGTTCCCTCCCGGGCAGGCTGTGAGCTGCACGATGACGACCCAGTGGAGCCTCCGCAGGGAGCCACTTAGGAAATGTCTCATGGAATAGTGACAGTGACAGCTTGTCTCCCCAGTACTCATTGCCTGGCACTTCCCCTGGGCACCCACGCCTCTCTGGTAGCTAGTTAGACCCAGCTGTGTCGATGGCACTTGCTTTGGGATGTGAAAACCCCACAGGAAACAGGGATCTGTGGCCTTGCTCCACTGAGTGCAGGTCTGTTCAACCCCTGCCTCTGCTTGTCTGCTCTACAGAGAGACCGGAACCGTGCACAGCTCCTGGAATTTCTGAACTCTGCCTTGTAATGGGAAGAGCGCTCACCAAGGACCGGTAGATGTACCAAGCCAGCCATCATCCTAGCAGAACACTACAGGGAAACTCAGGGAAAAGGACGCCAAGTTGGACAAGACCAGACCGTCCTACTGAGAAGAAAATTGGGATGTCGCTTTTTAATGGCGAAACGAAGAGTAGCTAATAACTTGTTAGTGGAGATCCATGTCCTCCTTTTGAGATCCTAAGGTAATAGCCAGGCTGTGGTGTTTTAGAAAAGCCCAAGCGTGTGCTGTTCACAGTGATAAGAAATGACACACTGAAGCCCAGCAATGTAATTTTTATCCTAACTGCATGCAGAATGCGCTCTTGATTTCAAATGTCTTGATTTTTCTAGTAGTTTCAGCAGAGTATTTGTAAATGTGTATTTGAAAGATGAAGTGTTTTTTTGATGTATATTTTTTTCTGGTAGTGGTTATGCTTATCCAAAAGAGCAAATTGACCTTTGTAAATAGAACATTCTTTTACATAAATGATTTTTTTTTGAACGTTCATTCACCAGTATGTTATTTTCTTTCCAAATTTGAGATGTGATGTTTCTCTGGACAGTTTATTGCTCTCTCTCATTAGAAAGTGTAACAGCAAAATACTCTAGAACAATAATGGTAGCAAATTATTTTTATCCTAAAATAGAAGCGGGAAAGGTCTCTGGTTTTGTTTGTTGTTCTGAATCAGTTGTTCAGCTCAGAATAGATGGTTTACCCCCCTCATCTGGAGTTGCAGTTCCTAGACTAGAAGCTCTGGAGTTCTGGCCTGCTTTTCTGATCCTGTGAGCCCTGTATCAAATCTTTCTGTGTTTGGAGTGCAGCAAGACACACACCATGGACACACCTTCGTCTGATGGGGAAAGAGCTGTGGAATGGTGTTGAGGCAGGCAGTGACAGTGACTTCACGGGTCTGTTGGCAGTCCACTGTGAGATGAGACAGGTATGGACAGGCAGCAGGAGCCCAGCACAGCTTGTGGGTGTGCCAGCTGTGGTGATTTGCTCAGTGCCTGCACTCTTCGTGCCAGGCCTTGACTCTTGTTACCCAGCAGGCCCCTCTGGACATAACCCTGCTGTGGGAGTTCCACTTGAATTGCTCCTGAAGCAGGTGCTCCTCAGGAGCTATGGTTTAGCAATGCCTGAAGGAGGGACTCAGGGGGAGTTGACTTTGACAAGAACATCAAGGATACAGCAGTCAGAGTGGGGGGAGTTCATTAAAGAGCAAATGGAAAACTGTCTGTGTCTGCTACGGTGTTTTGAAGTAAACTTGAAGATTTGTACCATTGCTCAAGGGATAATTTTATAACTGTTTTGATGTGTTAAACCTTATGAAGATGCTAGAATCCTCTCCTTTCCCTAGTTTTCTTTAGTTGTGAAGCATTCTGTAGTTGTTGCAGAGATGTAACTCTTTAGAGACTAAAGCCCTGATCCAGCAGAACAACTCCTTACATCCTTATGAGCATAAAACTTGGAAAAACATAGGTAAGAAATTGAGTTTCCTTGACTTTTAATCCAACAATGGGAAGGGGTTTTTTGAAAGCACTGTTCTGAAATGTCAGTAGGGGGGAAAAACCAAACAAACCAGAAAACCCCTTTTTTTTTTTTTTTTATGGGGATTATGCTTTGATTTATGTCACTTTGGTATTTTCTAGCTAGTGATGTCAAAGCATCTTGCCCAGATAAGCAGCTTTTATCTCTGGACTTTGCATAACAAGGTTAATCCCAAATACATCCTTAGAAGACAGTTGACATCCTTCCCATTCTCTAGGTTATATTTTATGTAAAGACATTGTAATTTCTGAAAACTTGGCATGGGGTAGGGAGTAGAAATTTGGAAGATGGAAAGAAAATCGGAACGGGAAACCCAGAGATCGCAGTTGTAAAGAACTGCATTGGTTGGAAGGTTCATACTTAGTTTAAATAATTTGCTTTTTGTTGCCTTGGTCAAGATCATAAAAATTCCTGCCCTGTTTTGCATTAGTGTAGAAAAGGCAAAGGGCCTTTAGTAATATGATGTGGACTATTCTTATTTTAGGGTTTTGGTAGTTGTCGACTCTCATGGTACAAAAATGAGTCAAACTATTTCTTCTTAAAAAACAAACAAACCTTTTTTTTTGGTGTGTGTTCAGGACAGAGAAATCTTCTGTTTATTTTTTTTTTTTACATGCTGGGTATGCTTTGGTGATGCTTTAAATTATTTCTGTGACAGCATTTACTTCTAAGCTATCATTTCTTTTAGAAAGCTGAGTTGCTTAAACTCTGTGGCAGTGATTCTGCTCTGTTCTCTCCTGACCAGTCAGTTACAGGTGCTCTCTGAAATTTCCCAGCAATTGCTGCTTTTATAAGCCTCATTTTCTGTCCTACCCATCTCCATGTAGATTCTCAGGTTTCTAAAGAGGCTTGAGTCATGTTGCATCCTTCCCTTCTCCATCTTTCCCCACAAGCACTGTGCATCTTCTTGGGACTGAGTATCTCTGAGGCTGCTGTCAGGTAAAGGCCGACAGATTCCAGTCCTCCCTAGTGAGCACAGGCCCTTACAGCCAGAATAATTGTCCATGCCTTGCACCCTCAGGGATGAAGTTCATTTTACTGACCTTTTCACTAAAGCATAGCTTCTTAATACAGCTTCAGATCCCTGTTGTGGCAGCTGCACCACAGACTGAACCAGATGAGAACGTTACAACGGTAAGAATGAGGTGAAAATCAGGTTGAGAAATTTGCATGAGGGAACTGTGAAGCAGCGTGGGATGTTAACTTGATACACAAATGGCTGACAGAGAGGCTTGCTGCCAGGTCTACCAAAAAGTGCATGTCGTGGGCGAAGGTGAAGGCTGGAACAACAGAGCAGTGGAAAAGGTGTGAGGTAGGGATGGAGGGAGGCTGCTGCCATCAGAAGTGGGGCAGAGGTCAGGTGATGAGGCAGGGGCTGCAGAAGCTTACCTAGCTGGGCAAGTTGAGGTTCTCCCTAAAATGCTGAATAATAGAAGTCTTTCACATCTTTCAGATGTGAAACCTGCTTTTTGTGTGAGTGTGTGTGTGTGACAGTCTTCCATATCACCCTCACTTTCTGTGTTCCTGCAGCATTTTCCATTCTGAGAATCATGCTGGGCTCAACTGAATTTTTTTAGCAGCAGAATTTTCAGAAACAGAAGTCACTGTCGTGGGAAGGAGGAGAAGGATACATTCTCTGAGATGCTGCTGCCATGCCCATTTTCCTTGGCACTGTTTAGAGTATTCTATCCCAGCCAGTTCTTATGGGCAGTGCAATCCTTTGTTACTCATTTCCTTTACAGTTGGCTTGAACTTCACTCTTTTGCCCACACAAAAACATAGCAGAGATGAAAAGCTGAGGAAATATCTATAAATGCCACTTTGACTTGGAAGTACCTGGCTCCATGGAACTAAGATGCCTCATCCCACAGAGCTGAGCAGGGCCTGCCATTTTGGTGACAGTTCAGTACTCAACATGGTTAAACTTGGGCTAGTTGGGCTGTTTGGATGTACTCGGGGTTTCATGCTGCAGGAATGTATCATGCTGGATTTTATGTCATTGTGGGTTTTCCTGAAGGAATGAGGTCCTGAGCATACCCTAGAATCCTCCAGTTTGCACTTGGTTATATTTGAAGCTGTAGGGTGATGGGGTTTTGAGGAGCTGCTTCTTAAAATTATAGGCAAGCACCTAGCTACCTAGTTCCATCTCTGGACAAAATTAATCATCAAAACTACTGTCCAGTGCAGAATTGTGGTTTATTTGCCTGTTGAAAACAGGTATTTTTTTCCCTGCCTGTTAAATTTCAGTCTGAAATCGTGCTTCAGGAGTATGACTCCTCTAGTGCTGTCTGAGGGACGAGCAGGACGTGGTGCTGAGGGGTCTGAGGAAGCCTCTTGAGAGCCCTTTGGAGCAGCGTGAAGAACATCATTACTACCCAGCCTGAGAAGCACAATGTTAATGATGGCAGCTGCTCCCATGCCAGCGTGCTGGCCACCGGTGCCATCTTCCACTCAGGGGTCACAGAACAGTGATGTGAGAGGGAGGAATCTGCGTTTGTCAAGAGAGGTCTGGTTAGGAAGCTGCTGCCTGTTCCCTGGTTGGTCGGTGTTGGAATATCTGCCGGTAGGTGGCATTGCTGTCCAGCTGGAATGTCACAGAAATAATTTTTTTTTTTACCTTTGGACATTGGCTTTGCACTTTCTTATTCTGAAACCCTATAATTAGCCTGCAAATACCTTATTGTGGTTGTTTATGGGGAACATGTGTTACTGCTGTCCTATGAATTTAATCCAGTCTTTGTTCCTGGGTTGCCCTTGGCTGTGCTGAGGACAGACAATAGTCTCTTCTGCTGGTGCCTGTGTGCCAAAGGCAGGAGGAAGACTTTAACTTCTCAGTAGCTGAATGCAACAGGAGCGGGCTGCTGAGAGCCAGCAGGGGCCTGGAAGGCACACCACCCTGCCTGGGGCTGCTGAGCTCTTCAGAAACTGCACTCTGCTCTTCTCCATCTCCTAAATACCAGCGCCAGAATGTAGAAAGAAAACTCACCAGCGTAAGGAGTATTTCAGTGCTACTGCTTCATAACACATCTGGTTATTGAAATAGTCTTCAGACCAAATTAAGTGCAATCTGTTGCTCTAGACAACCTGACACTGGAAAGAATCAGTTTGGAAAAAGTACTGCAGATGGACTGTGGCCTGATAGAGGCCTCTGAGGATACAGCACTGTGAACACTAAACAGATGTAATAGTAATTACATTCTGAGAGCAGATACTCTGATGTCAAAAACACAGAAGCTCTTTCCCCCACTTCAGTGTCTCTGCTCCTGGGTTAGATTACATTTGTTTGGTAGAGGCAGCATTTGTCTGTGGCTAAAATATAGAGGTGAGATGTTATAATCTGTGGGATAATCCTAGCCAGGACCCTAACAATTTATAATTTTATGAAGTGCACAATGGCAGTGTATACAGTGTATTCTTGTAGGCCTCTTTCTCGCCTTTCTGTTGTGTTTTTTAAGATCTCATGCTGTTATAAGAATTTCCCCTTAGTCGGAGAATATCTTTGTGCAGCAAATGCACAGAAAATACGGGGTGGTCATTGGGAGACCTGGGCCCAAGACCCAGCATTCAGGGCCAGCAGAGCATCTTTCTGATGTAAGCCAGCTTGAGACATGGCTTGTGTGACCGTGCAAAAGGAACAAGAGATCCCTTGTGCCAACAGCCCGCACACAGACAGCAGTACCAGGGAAAGGCAGGCACTGAAATTATGATGTCTCTGCCCGGCACAGGTGGGTGAAACTGAGAGAGGCCTAATAGCCCTTCCTCTGTTGCAGAGCACAACCAGAAAGGCTGTGACTGATTCAATCCAGTTCTTCTCAGAATGCTTTTTGGGCAAAACTACAGTACCATGTCCTTGAGCAGGGTGGTGTAGCAGAACACAGGAATATCAGAGTGGCCATTCAGTAAAACTGTAGTTTTCCTTCTGGGAGAGGCCTATAGCAATGTCTGGGGGAAGTAGTGTAAGCAACAGCACAGATTTGCTTGTCCACAGCTTCTGGCAAGGAGTAGCTTAAGCCCTGTGCTATAGGCTGCACCTAGAGCACTATGGTTTACTAACCCCCTGTGCTCACACAGTTCCCTTTTGGAACCATTCATCTGTCTGATGTGCAGAATGTGCTAAGCAATGCAGTTAATGCTTCAGTAATACCTCATGTGGGGGAAAAAATGGTTCCCTTTTGTTAAACACATGCGTGCTTTGTGTATACGATGCTTAGCACAGGGAGCCCTGAGCTGTCTGGGGCCATCTGCTGATATTAAAGTGTTCCAGTACACAGGATCAGGTATAGAATCAACAGAGTGACTCAAAAGTATCTGGAGACAAAACATCCATTTTGTCTCTCATGTCATCTCATTTTGTGGTAATCCTGGTTAATGTAAGACGTGCTTGGAAGCACGTTGATGAAGACTTCAATTCAAGGTTGTATCTGCAGACCATGTAGCTTCAGAGAATTTCAGACCTTTGCAATTGCTTAATCCTGTTTATTTATCGCCTTGTATCTTGAGATATGATTGTAGCAGGACAAAAGGTGGGCAGTTGCATCTGTAGCCTGTAGAGAGAGGATGGAGGTTTGTTTGTTTAGATCAAGTGCCTTTACCATTCTTGCCTTCCTCCTTTGATACATACACAGTAGGGCAGTGGAACAGCTGTTGTGTTTGGCTTGATATGGACAGATTATATTTCAGGAGATCTTTAATTAAAGACAACAAGTACAAAGAAATTGGTTTGTATTCCACAGCTTTGCTTTAATTCTCCAAGGTTCCATGATGAAATGTATAAACAGTGCAGTGTCAGCAGACAGGTATTTCCCTCAGAGCTTACTCCAATTCCCCATGGCATGACAGCTGCCTGAACTCTGTGCTGGTGTGGGTGAGGAACCTCAGCTCCTGCCTGCACATCCTTTCCGGCTGACACAGCCTGGAGCCAGGCTCATCTCTACAAGCCACAGGAGCAGGGCTGCACAGCCACCCTCAGGAGAGTAGTGCCTTTAAGGAGTGCTAGCCCCTGGAAGCTGAGCAGTGCTGCTGAGCTGCTGCCATCACTTACTAGAAGGTGTAGCAAGTCTAGGACTGCTTTTTCCTGGGTGTGACAATGTCCTTTGGACAGCACAACACTGTCAGCAACAGGGCAACAGCAATGCTCTGAGCTGATACCAAAAGCCTTGCTCATGTCTGAGAGAATGTTTAAGGATTTAGAATGATTCTTGTTCTTCTGTTTATTCATGATGATGTGCTGCTGGTTAATGTTTTATTCTCCTTAAAGAATTAAGACACAGGATTAGCTCTCAGGAGGTGCTAAAAACAGATGAAAGGGTCTCATCAAGATTTTTTTGTTTGTTTTTCAACACTAGCAAGTAGTGCAGCCCAGGAGGAGCAGAGCTGTAGAATCAGGCAGTTACCAGTGAGAACCTGATCTCCACACTACACAAGTTTCATGAGAGTTTATTTCAGACCACCATTAGTCCAGATTTAGGGTCTGTGAGCCGCCTGCAATGAATCATTTGGGTTGGCTTTAGCCAGAAGCCATCTGTTTTGCCTGCTATGTGTGCCCAGTGCCACGGACCGTAGCACAGTAGGTGGGGACAGTCAGGAGTTTAATGCTCCTCACTTGAACTGACATTAATTTTGCCACACCAAATGTGGAATTAGGACAAGGCAAACATGAGTGGGTAGCTATTGCTGGATGCTGCGACCAAAGGATCATTTAAGGTTCAGTCTACAGCATTTCTAAGAAAAATGAGCACCACAAGCAGTGCAGCAGTTGTGCATCCTGATCACCTCCCTGCTCTGCTTCAGTACCTGCTGCAGTATGCACAGTGCAGGAGCTCACAGTCAGTCTCCAAGCAGCTGGCTACAGGCAAACATGGCACTTCTACCCCTGTAAGAGTACTAGATAGCATGGAGTAAGAATACAACTCTCATAGCTTGATATCTGAATGTCCCTCTATCATCAGATCCTACTGTGAGCCTAGTGTAACCTGCAGAAATGGTACAGGGAGAGTGATACTGTTGAGGAGTTTGGATTATGTTTTATAGTGGAATTAGAAATGATAGGTAAATTGAGGCAAAACAGCTGTCACAAGCGCTGCCACAGCCTGGCCTCCATAACATGCGGGGCTTTGACCAAAGGTCTGATCTGTCTCCTTTGCTGGCTGTTGCACGAGGATGGTGTCTGCCAGCTGGAAGTTATTAATGAAGGGCACAGCTTGATCACAGGCTGCTGTGATAGTGTGAACACCCTTCAGTGATTTCCTTGGCTTAGTACCTTGCTGCTGGGAAGTTACTTACTGCTGATTCTCCTTAAGAAAGAGCGAGCTGACACTACTGACACTGTGCTGTAACAAAGAGCTTTGTGGCAGTGTGTCAGAATGTCCCGTGTCTCCCAGCAGTCCCTCAAACATCGCGTCGATACAGTCAATACTGAAAGTGTCAAACAGAACAGAAGTGCAAATAAAATGAATACAGAGCTGCAGCATGAAATTCATGAACTCATCTCAGCCTTCAGTACCATACAGTGGCTTGCAAATATATAAAAAAAATATGGCTGACTCTTTTCCAAACAAGAATTTTTTCTGCAAATTGTGGCGACCCCTTGCTAGAGATCCTACCTCTTCTAGGCAGCTAAGGCTAGGCTAAGTATGTCAAGCCTGTGTTTTTACTTCATATACGCAATCACATTACTTCACAAGGACATATGGTTGAAAAACACTAAGCTGATTGTCAGAAGGCTTTAAACTTTCCCTCATTGACCTAGCGTTGAAATAGCCTGTCCCAAACTGGATGCTGTATTTGGAAGCCCTGACTTTTTGATTAAAAGTGAGCTGCTTTCTGTCCCTAGGAGGGTTGCTGGCAGCAATGTTTACCAAGGGATAGAAACTGCAGGCTGGTGCTAGTAAGAAAGCCTTGTCTTCAATCTTACATAGCCCAGAGGGGAGAGAGGAAGAGCCAGAATCCCACAGTCTCAGGGAGTTCTTAGGGGTATAATCTTGATCTTTGTTTTATGCTGCCTTCCTCCATCTCTGGAAGAAACTGCACATTTCTGGTCTAGGATAGATTTCGTGTACTGGAATTCTTCCCAGAGTTGGCACAGCTTCAAAGGGTTTTAATCTTGGCTGTAGAACCCACATGCTGTTGCAAAGATCCCCAGGGAAAAATAGCTGGAAACGGACAAAAGAACAACAAAGCTACAGGGTCCTCCAGGAGGCTATACCCCACTGAGATGACTCCCCAAAAGCCAGTCATACAAACAAATCCCTCTCTTCGTTCCCCATCTCCTGTTGGTCACCACAAAGCATCCTAGCCCTCGGGTTCTCTACAGGACACTTGACTTTCACAGCGTGCCCTACTGTTCCCTTTGCTGGTGAGAGCTCTCCCTGCAGATGCTGAGTTAGGGCCTTAGCAGCTTTTCCTTAATGGCATTTTCCTGTCTCTTCAAGGTCTCAAAAGAACCTTCATCTGCCAGAGCACTTCAGTCACTCACAGCAGCAAAAAGTTCAGATGATCTCAACTGTTGTCACTGTACAGAGAGCCCTGGAGATGAATGCCGAGTCCCTTCACCCTTCCCTTTACATGGATGCTCTGCCTCAGCACTCCTTCAGGCTTGGCCATAAACATTCGTTTCAGCCCACTGATTTATTTCTGGGGTGTAGGGTGGAGCACTTAGCTCAGCAACACAGAGCACTGAGGCCCCAGAACAGCACTTGACACAGTGCTGAGGTATCCACCTGTGTATCTATGCAGCAGGTTCATAAATTTCTATCTACTCTGCAGGTGCAAGGTTCAGGGGGTTCTGCCTGCACGAAAGAGAAAATACCCAAGAAACCCAAACACACATAAACTGGTTGTTGTCTAACGTGATTGGTCTTTAATCTCAAAAACCTTGGGTCTGTTTCTACTCAGGTTGGATTGTGAACTGTCAGCAAAAAAGCGGATCAAGAGCAGTGCTGAGGTTACCCTTGAAGTTTGTTGCAGTACTGAGGAAGGCTATTAGTTGGAAAAGGAAATTCGGTTCCAAATCAGATACTAGCTTCAACTCACAAGCCTGATCCTGCAAGCCTCGCTCATTTAAGTGGCTGTCTTGCTTTCAGCAAGATTTGTCCAGCCAGCAGCTCTCAGTAGCTTGAGCCAAAAGTTTTTATAGATAACTACATCCAGGCTGGAGGGGAAAGGGAGAAAACAGACATAGCAAAACTAATTCATTTTCCACAAGAAAGCAGTAATAAAAATCAGATAGTAAGTGAGCCTTGCCCTTAAGGTTACTGAATAGCTACTGAGTTAAAGGAAAGGCTGCCATGTTTGGTAATAAATGGTGTCACAGACTGCAGGCATCAGCAGTGGTTACTATGGACACAGCTTCCAAGACAGACACAGGCAGGAAAAGAGAAATGGAAAAAAGAAGAAACAGTAGAGTTAAAAAAGGGTTAACTGGGATTTTGAAAGATCAGTGTCTAAAAACCTTATTCAGTATGGAGTCAGAAATCCTTGGTGTTCCGAAATTCTGGCATGCTCCAAACCCTCCTGTTGGGCTGGGTGCCCCGTTCCACATCCTCAGAGATGGTCTTGATGTCACTGATGAATGGGGAAATCCTGGACCGAGATTTAAATGTTGTTAAGGAGAGGCTGGTTCTGTTCTTTGTGTTCCATTGCCTTGCAAGCTTCTTGGCCTCTTCCTCCTCTTTGATCTTCTCAGCAGCTTCCTGCAGGACGGAGCGGAAGAGCCGGGATACTTCCTGCGCTTCTGGTTCGTACTCAGCAACGACTTGCCGGAATCTGGAAGCACAGTCAGGGCACAGCTTTGATTAAAAACATCAAATTACGGATTGCTGCCAAATCGCTGCGCTAGGCTTGGAACTTGCACTTTCCTGCTAAACGGGACTCCCTGGACTGAAGGGAACAATAACAACGAGGGGCCATGAAGATATGCCCAAGGTCTCAAAAATCACAAGCAAGCCAGGGAATGTAAGGAAGCAATGAATCACCATTTCTTAGAAGCACAAGAAATTATAGGAAGAACCAAAGCTAGAAGGCAAGTTGGAAACAGAGGGAAGTGCTCTTTTCACACAACACCTATTAAACCAGAACTCAGTGCTATCAATAGCTTAAGAAACAAAATTATTGGACAAGTTTGTGGAAAATGTCCCCATCACTGCTGATTAAACATGATTGTTCAAATACACGTCCTTGCTCAAGGTAGTCCCTGAACTGCAGCTTACCAGATGGTCAGGGTAGACCAGGGAAAGCCCCACTAGACTTCCCCTGTTTTCCATTCTTGTTCCCGATAGCATTACCCAATGGCCTCTAGACAAAGGAAAATACAGTCACTTTTTTTGGTAGTCTTTCAATATTTAAATTTCAGTGAAGTGATGTTTCATCTTCCTATGGATTTCTGTAAGATAATGGACTGGCTCAGCTGAAAACATCTTGGTTGGCAGATGCTGTATCTAATTAGATCACTCTGAATTACTTCAGTGCCTTCTCAGCAAAGAGCTCAAAACGGGGTTTTTGAAATTTATTAGGCTAGCTTAATACCAAAGAAGTGAAGAATCACTGCTGTTTATTTTACAGGTAAGGAAGATAAGATGCAGGGCAGAATAGTTTTCTTGAAGCCAGTGAATGGGCCACTGGCTTGAAGAGAACATGCCATTTCTGACACCTTGTTGGGTGAATTGTCCCCAGCCTTGAGAGTGTGGGATCTGCTCCCAAGGCTCACACACTGGTCACGTAGATATTCTGATTGTTCTGTAATAGTATGCATTTGTGACAGATGGTAATATGGCTGCTCTTCTAATAAATAATCAGTTCTTAACATAAAAATTATACCTTCAAGCAGACACACAGCTAAACTAGTACTTCACTAAAATCCAGGCATTTGTACTTCAGGGAAGCTGAAGCGTATAAGGTAAGCATTTTAATATTTTTCTCCAACAGAACTTAACAAGGGTGGAAAACAGTAGGACTGTATTTAAATAAGCTTAATGCAGTAGAAGCTGATAGAATAAGATATTGCCTCTTGGGTTTTTTATAAGCCCTGTGAATGTAAGAAGGAGTTTAACATATATGGAATTTTATTGCCTAATGGTGTGCCAAAGGATTCCCAAGATAACAAGGACAGAAAGCAAGCCAAAGAAAAACCAGAAAGACTTTTCGTACATTTATGTATTTTACTCTGACTGTGGAGGCCTGAAATTGGACACACATCTTGACATCCTGCTATATCCCAGATATTTCTCTCCCAGCAAGTCCTGGCAGCTATGGGTACAGTTGTGGAGATGCCAGTGTTGCTTTCTGAGGGAACTCGGTGTCAGCAGAAGCACCAGTCCCTTCCAGTGTCAAGACAGATCATTTTGACACAAAACCTTCCAAAGTCACCAAAATGTTCCTTAACTGTTTCAGTTGCTTTGGATGAATTCTGAATCTCCCTCCTCTGCCCCCTCACCAAAAACCTCTAAACTTAGAACGTTTGGGTGCAAAAAGCCTCTGAGGTGCTGTAGTTAATGCTGGTGATGCTAAACTGAATTGTGCAGAGCCTGGAAGGGCAAGAGACGATGTCTTGCTGAGGGTTAGCAGACAACAGCAGGAACTGGGATTTGCTGAACATTGCGAACTTCCTTTCTGCCTTCTGAGAAGGCACTTCAGTTACATTATCAGAGAGCCCAAAATACAGTTTTCACAATAAATACATTTTTCCCTTTATCCTATTTGAAGCATAGACAGGTGAGTCCACAGAAACTCAAGTCTTCACAATATTCTTATTATTATACCAGGGAAAGCAGCTTCAAAGGACTTCTATTGCAGAGGTGAACTAAAATGAGTCATTCCATTATTTTATCTCAATGTGTGTTTTAAAGAGAGGCCCTGTCACATTATATATATATATATATATATACGTATATATCAGTACATCCTCCTCTTTTGTATTGGCAGTTGTGCACCCGAAAGGCCTCATCACTGCCTCCACTTTCAGAGGTTGCATGTTATACTGCTGGATTGTGGCTCCAGAGCAGGGGGCAGCACGTATCAAGCTATTACTGGCCCAGTGCCTGGCTCTGGGAACAAGAGGGAGAATGGATATGACAGCAAATATACCCCCCTGAGCTGAGAGCTGTGATGCTGATGCCCTGTGTTGCTGACAACACTCCCAACCAATCCAGCTGAAATTGTTTTCTGAAATCGAGGTAACCTTCCCCCTGCACAGCTATCTGCCTGTTTGCACTCTTCTTAGCTTCGTTGCATCAACTCTGCTGTTAAGATTTACCTCTAACTTTTCAGGACCAACGCCAAAACTACTTCGTAGGGATTTGAGCAGGTCTAAGAAACAAAGAGAAAGCAATCCAAAAGACTGTCTGCCAGTCACACAATGAAAAGCCACCCTGATTCTGATGGAGGAGGGAAAGGGGACCGTTTTCTCTCCCCTAACAGGATGAACTAACTTCACCCCTTTATTAATGCCCACCTAACTTCACTACCAGCATGTCTGTGTAAGGGACAGCTCATGTAGGAAGTCCAAAAGGTGTGCACACCACAAATATTTCTCAACAGAAAAGATGGACAGTTTATCAGGGCTGAGCTCTAGCTAAACCAGTCTGTGTATCAGAAAAAGATTATGTTTTTGCTACAGGCACCTACACATAACCAAAGCCATCTTCCCCAGATATCAGTGAACACCAGCTGATGTGCTGGATGATCCAGCAGTCTGCTCTCTGCACAGAACACCCAGTATATAAAAACAGAAAACCACTGGAATCAAGGAATATGGCCTCGTATCTTGGGAAACAAACTCCACACAAAGCTGCTCAGTGGAGTTAAGAACACAAAATTGCACAAGGCTCACGTTCTAGCACAGGTTAACACCCTTACACTTTTGCATGGGATAGTTTCAAACTAGGCAACTGCGCAACCATGTCCAGAAACACCTCAACAGGGTTTCCTTACTCATCCTAAAAGCAGACCTATCTATCTTATTTGTGGCACAAGCTATGGAGCTGCTGGTAGCTATCCTGGAATGCATTGTGCAAGTCACGCAGTCTGAGACGTGACAAAAACTCACCTTGAACCAGCACAGAGGCCTGGGTAGGATGTATAGGCATAGACTGGGATGAGCACATTCCCCAGTCCGGGCAGTGTTTTAATCACAGTTCAAACAAATTTGTTCTTTTAAATTGTGACCCTTCCATTGCTTGATAGGGCTGTTAGATTTTAAGAATCCGGCTGTGCTTGGCTCATACTGGCACTGCTTTTTAAAGCGCTGTCACCTGCCTGTGTTATTCTGTAGGTCCCCTGTACAATAGGTTCCCTAAGCACAGCCTGAACTTTAAAGATCTGTTAAATCCAAAGGAAGTCTGTGGACTTAAACAATGTGCTTATAGTTCAGGATATTCCTGAGTGCCCGTCTGAACGGGGAGCTCTAAGTAGATTTAGTCATTCAAAGAAAATGTGGAGTTTCTTAGTGCTAATAATTAGCTGCTGACTCCTGAATCTATACTTTGAGCAGTAATTCTGGTTATAGGGTAAAGCTATGAACAGCTTTGCTAGAGAAGGCTCCTTGACTCCCAAAGAATTACAGCATTCACACTAATTGCAACACTCGTGTCACATCACCTCAAACTTAAGCTCGTCATTGTAAATAAATCCATTTCTGATTTTAGTCATTTGTCTTACATTCAATCTTACTAGGAAGGCCACTTCAGTTATATGCAATCCTTAGAAAACTACAGTCCTTAGCCTGTAATATTGATAACTTAGATCACCAAAATGCAGGTTTACATTTCCATACTAGGGGTTTTTTAGTTTCCGTCTGAGCGGAGTGGGACAGAAACCAACTGTTTCACTTTTGCTGAAACTGAAAGGAATTAAACAGACTTTAACTAGCTGTGACTAGGGCTAAAGCTCTGAGTAAAGATGGCAAAAATCTAGCATTTTCTATTGGCAACCTACTACTCTATTTGTTCAGTTTAACCATGGCACTTAGGTACTACAGGCCTCGCCAAAATCACTGTCATTTCCTTCAGCTGGCTCCAGGATTTAATTTTAAATAGTCAGCGATCTCTGACCCAGTAACCTAAAGCTAAGTTACTCCTGAATGCAATGGCTTTATTTGCATGAGGTGAATCAGAGTCTCCAGATATCTGATGCTATTTGCAGTGTATTTGAATCCTTCCAGAATTTCAAGAGACTCAAAGAGACGTTTCTATTGACTCAAAATACAAAATAGGCAATCTGTATCTGAAAAAAACCCTTTCATTTGTGAAGTGCTCCTTTCCAGCCTCTTCCACATCTAAAGAAACAAATTTAGAGCAACTTTGCCTCTCAGTAGATGAGCCTGTAGCCACAGAAAAGGACAATTTGGATAATCATTTAGACCTTTAGAGAATGAAGTGACATCTCTGACAACTCATATAAAAATGTTTTGTTCTGGCTCTGACTCTGAACTCAGAGTCTCACAAAGACGGAGACCTTGCATGACACAAACAAAACAAACTCTGCAGTCTTGCAAGATGCCTGCTACTTGTGTTATTTAAGAATTACGTGCTTGTTGAGTGCAAAAAGGACTTCAAAAAGGACCTCAGCTCTTCAAATGTCTAAAATGGAAGGGAAAGGATCAAGCTTACTATTTCAGTCAGAACCAAGGACTTCAGTAGGGTACACGCTCTGCATTTGAATTTTCCAATGCAAGCTCACAGACTTTTTTTTGGTAGAAGATTTTTCTAAAAGCTGCTACATATTAGGAAGTCACAGAGTACTCGAGAGAAAACATCAGCAGTGCAATGATCTTGTTATTAAAGTACTTCACTGGAAATGTGGAGGTTTCATTGCATTCCTATTATACTCATCTTGTGGAATTTCGGGGAAGTTACTAAAATCTCCATCTTATCTCACTTTCCAAGAAGAGAATTTATCCAATTTTGGCTGTGTTTCATTTAAATTGCAGGCTCTTTCTTTCTTTCTCCTGTACCTTTTCACCTCTTAACATGGCAAGCCCCGTTCTTTTTCTTTGTTTTCTCGTCAGCAATGAAAATTCCATGGAATCACAGAGCTCTCAGTTAGAAGGTAGAAAAGACGAAGGGTCAACTCTTAACATTTCCAACACAAGATGAAAGGATTATTGAATGAAACTAGGACATACTAGTTTAAGACAAGCAAAACACGGGTTTTTATAACAGAGTTGTAGTTCAGGAGTGGAACTCTGGCACAGGGTGCCAAAAATGCTAAAAGTTTACACGTGTTTGAAAAGAGAAAAGCCTCCACAACTTAAACAACTGAAGGGAAAAGCCAATTGTGGACAGAAGGTCCACTTGTGTCTCCAAAAGTCTCCCAGTTACAAGGCACAGTAAGTTGGATGTTATATTTGAAGAGGTGTAACTGTCCCTACTGTTGAATTTGCTTCCTGGTCCTTTGCTCTTTTCCTTACCCTGGTGCCACTGGCCGCTCTGTCATGTACAGACTGCACATCAGATCAGCCAGACCTTTGACCCAATCCAGATCCACCATTTTTGTGGTTGTGATAGTCCCTTCTCAATCACAGAACTGAACCAACAAAGGTTATGAAATCCTCGTTTTCTTTTTAGTGTGGCTCTGCTAACCATGCAAGCTCTGTAAAACATGCCACTTCTTGAATCATAGTGTAATACGGTTTATGACAGCACCCTATTTGTAAGAGGAGCTTTAAGAGGGTGGTTTTAGCCTTTTTCAATCATGCCCACACAGAGTCCACCAACGTTGTCGAGTACATTTATCTATTGCTGGCAGTATGCTGAATCCTGAACAACAGTGAACAACCATTACAAGCTGCGCTGAAATCACACATCTTACATGATCTGTCTCAATTAAAAGAAAACCAAATAGCAGAGCAGCAAGTTGTATATGGCTCAGCTTAATACTTTCCTGAAGAGGATGAACCTTGGGGCCTCCCAGCTCCAGCAACCGAAGCCTGCTGTCATGGAAATAACCTGTTTGCCAGACAGGCCTTGCTCAGTGGCCCTGGGGATGGTGAAGATAGCTCTGAACCCCAAGGGTTTGAAGTGGCTTGTTTACAGCATAGCTTGGAGTTATACAATACAAGGCAGGTGCTGCTCCCAACGAATTTCACTGGAGAGGTCTTGGTCACTGAATGACCCCAAACCTCTGCTTCTGCCACCATAGCAACCTTTGCAAGAGCCAAGGCTCTGTGCCAGGTTGCTTGCAAGGTTCAGCCCCGGGGAAAATGATGGCTAGGGAGGTAATTTTGGCATTCTTTCCCAGCTATATCCACCGTAAGACAGAGCTATCTCCAGCACTTTTACAGTTGCAATTCAGAAGCTGTAGATTCATTTGTTCAAGGGAAAACAGGTGCCGGCATATGCAGTGAGGGACATGGAGTGAAGAGGGAGGGTAGGGAAGGGAGACATTCTCTGGGAATACCTGGCTCACAGGCTGAAAAATAATTAGTACCTTCTGGCTAGTTTGGACACTGGGTACAAGTGCCTCAATAGACCTGCTGGACAGCTTAAATCGAGGAATGAAGGCTCTGGTGAGAGGGGGTAAACACCAAAGGAGGTTTTTCAGAGGCTGTGGAACCTCCGCCCTCAGAGATATTCAACAATGGACAGGACAAGGCCCTAAGCAACCTGATCTAACTTTCAAGGTGGCCCTGCTCCAAGTGGGAGGTGGAAGTACATACCTCTCGAGGTCCCTTTAAACCTCAGTTTCTCTAAGATTCTAAAGTCTGAAGCAAAAAAAAGCCATCACAATACTGAGATGGCACCTGTTCATCAGGCAAGGTAAAGCTGCTCTGGCTACTCAGGAGCATAAAGTACTCAAGCCAGTGTCAGAGGGAAATGGCATTTTGTAACTTCTTGGAGGAAATGATGTTGTGTTAAACTGACTTGAAACATTAGATTTCCCTTCTTTCACAAAGACACTATCCCAACACGACTCGTGATACAGGACGCCAAGTTTTGGTTCTGTCGGTCCTAGCAACTCTCACTCTCTCCTCACACATCATAAAGAGGAGAGGGGAAAAGGAAAGGTCTGTATCATCCCATCTTTTACTGTACCTGAGTATGACAGGCCCACAGTAGGAAGGATGGATTTTGGTGCACATGTCCTCCAGCTGCAGCCGTTCTCCAGGGCTGATGTCATAGCTCTGCTTTGGATAGCTGACCAGCCAGCCGTAATCCACCCCGGTCTTGATCTTGCGGTATTCGTTCTCCCGCTCTCGCTGCTGCTTCTCTGCCTGCTTGATCTGCCAGCTCAGCTCCATCATGAGCGTTTCAACCACCATTTCTGTGGGGTTCCTCTGGGAAATGCGGTTTGGGGGCTCATTCCACCTGAACCAGGATGCCAATGACATAATGCTCTGTGTGCCTTTGCTGGGAGTGGGTTGAGGGTAGAGAGAGAGAGAAAAAGAACAGTGCCATCATCAACACACCTCAGCTGAGAGCTTTCTTCCCCCCACACCCCTCCAGTCTGTTGTTAAAATTGCTACTGGATAACCACTTGGAAATAATTGGTGCTGGGCACCTTGAGAAACCTCACTCGTAGCAGCCAACTTGCTCAGAGGGTGAGACGAAGGGTGAAGAGGCACCGTCTTCCTCAACTTCCACTCACCATGTAATTAAAATGAGTCACAGTCCTTACATCTTAAGTCAGGTTACAAGGATACCTCGCTCCCTCCAGGCTAGGCTGGGGAAGCGTTCTCCTGCCCACACATGGGGCTCAGGCTCGCCTGGCTGAACCCTCATGAGAGGGCACGACCTTGCAGCAACCCTACCTGTAAAAACTCAATGCATGGAGTCAAACAATTGCTGGGAGCTACCTTCTAGCCAGGAGATCCTTAGGGAGGAGGCAGGATAAGTGACCTGGTGCGGCGGGTTGAAGCTGGTGCCCACCAAAGCTGCTTTATCACTCCCCTGTCCAGATGGACAGGAGAGAGGAAATGTACTGAAAGGCTCATGGTTCGAGATAAGGACAGAGAGAGATCACTCAGCAGTTTCTGTCAGGGGCAAAACAGACTCCACTTGGGTATATTAGTTTATTACTAATCAAATCACAGTTAGATGATGAGAAATAAAACCAAATCTTAAAATACCTTCTCCCTACTCCTTTCTTCTTCCTGGGCTCTGCTTTACTCCCGAATCCTCTACCTCCTCCCACCCAGCAGTACTGGGGTATAGGGAATGGGGGTTGTGGTCAGTTCACCACATGTTGTTTCTGCAGCTCCTTCCGCCTCTGGTGCAGGATTCCTGACATCCTTCCTTAGCTCCAGTGTGGGGTTCCTCCCATGGGAGACAGCCCTCCATGGACTTCTCCAATGTGAGTCCTTCCATGGGCTACAGTTCTTCATGAACTGCTCCAGCCTGGCTCTCTCACAGGGAGCGCAGTCCTTCAGGAACAGGCTGCTCCAGCCTGTGGATCCTGTGGGTTCCCTGTGGTGTCACAAGTCCTGGCAGCAAACCTGCTCCAGCATGGGCTCCTCTCTCGTGGGTTCACAGGTCCTACCGGGAGCCAGCTCCAACACTGGCTTCCTACTGTGGAGTCACAACCTCTTCTGAGTATCCAGCTGCTCTGGCATGGGATCCCCCATGAGCTGCAGGTGGAGTTCTGTTCCACACTGGAGCTCCATGGGCTGCAGGGGGATCTCTGCATCTCTGTGGACTTCCATGGACTGCAGGGGCGCAGCTGCCTCACCATGGCCTTCACCATGGGCTGCAGGGGGATCCCTGCTCCATCGTCTGAGGCACCTTGTCCCCCTCCTTCTGCACTGACCTTGGGGTATTTAGAGCTGTTGCTTTCCCATATTTTTACTCCTGTCTCCCAGCTGCTATTGCTCTTTTGTTTTTTCCCCTTCTTAAATCTGTTATCCCAGAAGTGCTACCACCTGGACTGATGGGCTCAGCCTTGGCCAGCCATGGGTCCACGTTGGAGCCGTCTGTCATTGGCTTTGTTGGAAATAGGGGAAGCTTCTGGCAGCTTCTCACAGGAGCCATTGCTGTGGCCCCCCATCACTACCAAAACCTCGCCACACAAACCAAATACACCTGGGTAGGTTTGCTGCTGCTGTAACATCAGCAGCAGAGCTCGCCCCTGCCTGGGCAGCACTCACAGGAGTGTGAGCTACAAGGCCAGGCAGAGCTTTAACCATTATTTATCAAATGTGTTGCTGCAGCAGAGGCTACACCACCTTCTACAAGCTGAAGTCCAATTACTCCTTCAGCACCCCCACCAGTGCCAAGAGAACTGAGGCTGCTCTGAGAGGGAAGCAGAAGCATACCGAGGTTTAAACTATTATTACTTCTAAGCTAGAGGTTTCCACTGCTGGGGAGTTACCCAGCACTTAGAAGACAGAACAAATTGCATCAATCAGCTCAGAAAGGAGATGGAATAAACTCCCCACCCAGCCAATCCCTTCATGTTGTCCTTTCAGGAGGACAATGCGTGGAACAAAGTTATTACCTATTGTACTTGTATTTAAACACAATGGAATCCAAAACAGGCACTAGGGAGCTGAACAGGAGCAAAACAGCATCTGTTTCTTCACACAGCGCACTTACGTGCCTTGTTGCTCCCTTCCTTTAGCCCCTGGGGAGAAGGGGTGGCACAGATAATGATTGCAGCTGGGATTACAGAAAGGCTACTCCTGGCAGCAGCCCAATCAGGACATGGCGTCAAAAGTTAACACGAGGGCAAGGGATTAAAGAGCCTGATTCTGCAGGGCCTGAGCAAATCCTCACTATTGGGACGCAGACAGACACGAAATGGAGAAAAATATGCTTTTGATTTAAGCTTCCACCTTGGGGGCTAGGGCCTTCAGTGACAATAAAAACCACCAAAAGTTCATAACTACACAGTACTCCCACTAGAGCGGACAGCCATGAGCTCCCAGACTCCCTAGATGAGAAATGATCAATAGGATTCTGCCACAACTGCAAGGAAAAGATGCTTCCATGCATCATTCACTTGTCATAAAGTAGCCTGTTCTCTTTCAAAAATGTTCATACTATGTAAATACATCACACCGTTAAAGGGAAATGCTCCAAAAACCCGGATAGTGTCCCATGTTTGAAATTATTTCAGGCTCTAATGCTTAGGCTTTTCTAGAACCAGGAAGTTTTCCAAGCTGCATCAAAGGACTAGTTTCTCTAGTCCTATATCCTACCTCTCCCAGCAAGCAATACCAGTTTCTTCAGAAGGCAGACATAAAAGGGCTGAAAACTTCCACGGGTCACAGATGCAGCTACCTCAGAGTGTCAGGCCGCAGGTCCTCTCCCGAGACTGTATAAACAGGAACACCTGGGCTGGTTTACAGCGCTCGTACAGGAGAGACCGCTGCCGTGACTGCTTGTGCCCTGGGGCATCAGCTGTGATTATCCTTGTGACAGCAGTCACAGCCAGCAGCTGCTGCGAGGAGCACTGCTCCTGTCTCATCCCTGTGCTCTGGAGGAGGAGCAGCAGCCAGTCCTTCCATTGGTGTCTCTCGCCAGGGTGGCTCCAGCTAGCAGCGCCCACATCACCACGCAGAGCTCCGGCGTCTGCCGCTGGCTTACTCGTCTGAGACACAGGAACAGACTCCGGCTGGAACTGATGTGCTGGCAGCTTCGAGTCCATGATCCTGCCACTCCAGCACCTACCCAGATCTTGCTACCTGGTGGCCTCCACTCACCATTACACATCATCAAGGATGAAGGCCTTTTCCTTGGTCCGATCACTCCTTGTGCATCACTAACAAAAGTGAGGAGCATAACAGACCACAAGCTGTTGTAAATAATTTAAAGTCTCCTACTTCTTTTGAGCTTCTGTGATGACAGTAATTTTTGTAAGCTGTTCCAGGTACCCGACCAAATAAGGTACCATTATCATTTCCACTTGTGCCTTTATCTGATGAAGGTGAACATGCCCTTCTGTATTTTAATTCTGGCTATGACCTGGTCTCACACTGCTTTAACTCTGCTGACTTCAGTGGCATTAGGGGTAAATCAGTATAAAGCATTACAACTGTGAAGCTGAGGAATGCCCTTCCAGCTATTCCTAGCTCACCAGCTGTTTCATTAGAAGAGGAGCAAGAGGGGAATTTAGCGGTCAGACCAGGAAAGAGAGCAAGGAGACTTAGGTTTTTCATGATCCTGGGCTGTTCTTACTGCCTTTATGGCTTTTAGTTCCACAGGTCTCCCTCAAAGCAAGGCATTCTGCATGAGAACCATTTTACCTAGCACTAGCATTACAGAGAATAAACTGAGAAATATTTTGGTTACCTTGTCTGCTGATACCAAGGCCTGCTGAACCTGAGCTTTGCCCAGTCCCAGAGCTTTCAGAAAGCTCTAGTAACAGGCAGATTTGCTTTTGGTATGGGAACGTGGATAGTACTAACCCCAAATGGGGCCTCCACTTGACTGCCATAAAAAATCTTCCACAAAGAAGCATATAAAGGAAGGAAAGCACCTCACCTGAAGTTGAAATCGCCTGTTTTTCAAAGGAAGGACAATCCCATGCAAGCGTTTCATGCATACCGGCAGCTTGTGCTGGCTGTTCCTAAGGGAGTCTTGTTTGTACGAGATTGTTTCCCTCCCCATCTCTCATCCATCATCTCCTCTTTTTGAGAGCTGGCAACCGGCCATCTCTATTTAGCAGGCTCAACAAGCCACCGCTCTTCCCACTACTGCTCTTTGCAGCCTGCAGAAGATACTGTGGGCTCCATTAATTGTGGCTGCTGGTTTTAATTTAAAGTTCACAGGCAGGCTAATCATTAACTGACTCAAAATGGCTTTCCCATGTGGAAAAACTCAAAGGACTGTTGGCAAGATGGGGACAACTAAAAAAAGGCAAAAGTTACAGCCTGACCTTCTTATTGGGGAAAAGGACAAATTTACACTTTGCAAGCATTCACATTAAAATTATTTTTAAAAAGAGGCATTGCCCCAGCTGAATACAGATCTTTCTGTTGCACAATTAGTCCACTTTCTAATTCCTTCTAAGAGGCTATCCTGGGAGCTGACACAATCCAGATGATGAACTACTCTGGTGTTATTCCAGCAAAATTTCCAAGGGGTTTATATAAGTTCCACTCCAGAAACATATCTGGGTTTCAAGACTTTGGTGTCATTGTCTCCGGACCTTTTTATAGAAGACAAGCCTTCCTCTCACACTCTTGGTTGCAAGTCTGACCAACAACCTCACAGAGTTTTAAGCCCACATTTACCTTAGCTATGCTGAAGTCTGGAATACCTGGCTTTCTCTCTCTCTCTCTCACAGCCTCTGAGGGGCTGCTTCAAATTTTAGTGATGGTTAGTAAGTTCATTTGAGAGTTTTTCATGTAAATGCTTCCTCTTAGTTTTGCCTTTCTTCAAAACTCCTTTTTGTTCTCTATACTGTCAGCAATTCCTGCGTTTTTCTCCTCATGAACTTCACAGCTTTCTCCATTCTCTTCTCAGAGCATGCTCTGAACAGTTTCACCTCACCTTCCATGTTTTTACCTTCTCCCATGTTTCCACATGTGATTTCCTCTTTGTGTTCCGAAGAACGCACCAAAGAATCATCAGAAATATCAACACACAAATGCCTTATCTGTTTTTTCACCTCTTTAAACAGGATTTCAGCCCTTCCTAGCCCTTTTACAAGCAAAAGGAGTATGTTTCCTTGGCCTGCTCTCTGGCTGCTCTCTGGCCAAGTGAAGGCTGTTCATACAACCTGACAGACACAATCTCCTCCAGGCTCTTGCAGGCTGGATCTCCACTTGCTAAGACTTGTTACAGCAGGGCTGCTTTCTGGTAAACCACGAGTCAGTCAGCAGGGCCTGTTTAGCATATAGAAAATGAACTTCTGAGAATAAAAATTCCTCTCCACCTTCTCCTAGCTCCCAGCTTGTAATGCCCTCCAGGATAGGAGAGGAGTATGCAGAGGGTGGGAAATGTGCATTTTGAAAAAAATGAGAAGAGAATAAGACTCTCTGTAAAGGTATGTCCCCTGTTTGACAAGTCTCCTGTGGTTTGCCTTTGCCTTCACAGTCCAGGAGTGCTGCTGACAATCCTATGTGACTCTCAAGAGCCTTAGGGGTGTGGTAATTGTGTAGGAGCAGAAGGAGAAGCCTTAAAAGGGTTAGATGAGAGGAGCCTAATCCCTAATCCAGTGATGTCAACAGACAGGTTGTCACTCAGCTGTAGATGGTGGATTTCCAGGAAATCCACCATCATCCAGTCAAAGCATACCAACAAACTGGGCTGAGGAGCTGGGAAATGCCTTCCATCCCTTCTGGTGGGTGGTAGTTCCTTACAGCTACAGTCAGAGAGCAGAATTTGCTCATGCAAGATACCCACTTAGCCTTTTTCCACACATGCCAGATCACACGGTAACAAACAAGGAAATTTATTTCTAAAGTAAATGGGTCAAATCTCCACAATGTCCCCATAATTGTACTTTTTAAGAGACACTTAGTCACAGGGGAAAGAGATAATGTGAAACTGCAGAACACATTAAAATTTGTTTTAAATTATTTACTTTCTTAGTAAAGTTTGGATTACATTGTCCAGGAAAGTCCAGTGTCCTTCAGATAGCGAAGGGTATCCAGTACTTACTTGGACTGCAACTCATAGGTAGATTAAAATTGGTTTGGCTACACTCATCTCTGAATTCTATGCTAACTGATGCAATGTTTAACCAGGTGCTCAGGCAGAAATTGTGGTCATGGCTATGCTGCTGGCTCTATCTGCATGAAGTAGCATTAAGTAGCAACAGCATCAAAGATGAACCTCAAAATCTATTTCTCTTGTGATGAAGATATTTTAACTTTGTTCCAAAGAATCTTAGCAAGTTCTAATTAAGAAACTGCTGCCAACACCTTCTCAATTTTATTTATATAGACCACGATAGCTTTGTAAAAGAATCCCCGTCCTCTGTTCTCCACCACTTTCTGGTATGTTCAGCCTGGAGAAGAGGAAACTGAGGGGAGACCTCACTGCAGTCTACACATTTCTCACAAGGAGAAGCAAAGGGGCAGGCACTGACCTCTTCTCTCTGGTGACCACTGACAGGACCTGAGGGAATGGCCTGAAGCTGTGTCAGAGCAGGTTTAGGTTGGATATCAGGAAAAGGCTCTTCCCCCAGAGGGTGGCTGGGCAGTGGAACAGCTCCCAAGAGAAGTTGTCCCAGCACCAGGCAGCCTGGCAGAGTTCAAGGAGCATTTGGACAATGCTCTTGGGCACATGGTGTGACACTTGGGGATGCCCTGTGCAGGTACAGGAGCTGGACTTCCATGATCCTTGTGGTCGCTTCCAACTCGGGATATTCTATTATTTATTTATTTATTTATTTGAAGTTACTTGCCATTATTCTCTCCATATAGAGAATTTTACCTTACCAAGGCCCAAAGAATTCTACTTCCTATCTGTCTGGAATCTCCTTTCTTGTTCAGTGACACGGTGTTTGCAGCTACTTGCCACGTGATTGTAATCTCTGTAGAAATTATTATAACCTCAGCCTGTGACTCTTCAAGGCAATTAATGCTGAAAAAGCAGTAGGTAGAGCTTTTCAATCAAGAAATTTAAAAGCAATGCAAATACCATATTAACACAGCAGCGTTCCTCATTCTGACCTGCAGAATAAAGAGAGAGAACTTTGGAGGACATTCAGGGGTCTGTTTATAGACCACAGCAGAAAACCTGTGTTTTGCTTCATAAGCACACTGATTCCCCTGTTGTGATGGACACAAGTTATTTCTGGACTAAAAAAATTGAAAATCACAGTGGTTAAAACGTTTCCAGGTACATGACCCTGTTACAAGGAGCTTTGAATAACAGAAGCGAATGCTTTAAATGCAACCTTATTGTCAAGTTTTCGTGGTTGCAGGTGTTTCAGGACAGCCAGAATCACCTCACAGCAGTGTCCAGGAGTGAGCCAGCTGTGACAGGGCACTGTGGCACCCAGCAGGGCTGTGCTCACGCTCCGACCTGCCTGCCCCGGGCTGACAGCTCCTGCTGCTGCCCAGCTCTGCTCCCGAGCCACAGGCGCTCCCAAAAACGCGTGACAGCCGTGCTGCTGTTCAGCACGCGGCCCCATTTCTGTATTCACTTTTCTCCAGCAGGCTTGGCATTGTCAGCATTATAGAAACGGACTGGCTCTTTGTCTGCTGTCATTGCCACAGAGAGTTGCGAGTCACTTAAGCCTTTAGTGAAGGTGCGTGACTAAAAATCACCGCTGGGTAAACGTGACAGGAGGGCAGTCAGAGCAAACCAAAGGTGCTGCAGGACAAAAAAGAAACAAAGGTGGTACCATTTCTACCAAAGGAAAGGTTGAGTGGCCTTCTGGAAATACCACAATAGTGATGATATATGTGAATATATCACATTTTCTATAGCTGGTAGCTCTCACAAGATAATTTTTTTTTAATGAAAGTCTTTAAAATTGAGAACACACTAGAAGTACTGCTCTCACCTCCCCAGCATTTGTGTCGTTTGTAATACATTCTTAGAGCTTCAATCTTCTAGAAAACAAGTCTATCTGAGGCATTTTACATCTGCATTTTGGTTGCAAGAGGGTTAAAGAAACAAGAATTCAGTGCAAACTGGGCCCCAAGTTCAGGTATGAATGAGAAAGATGTTTTTCAGTCACTAGCCAAAACACGATGAGAAAAGGTAGCTGATCTAACAGGTACAGCTTCGTGATCTGCAGCAAAGTTGCACTAATGTAAAAGAGATTTGCCTCATTGAAATAAATGAGAGTTCTGTTGATTAACTCCAGATGAAAATCCAGTCTACAGATCTTAAAGAAAGAGGGAAGGAAGGGCCCAATAGCCTGGAGGTCTCCTAATGCCTGAGACTCTCTACAGAAGATAATCTTTGTGTTATCTGCAGAAGCAAAAGGGTGCGTTCTTACCCAAATCTGCTCGTGAAGCAATTTTGCAGTTTGTCTACTTATCAAAGCAAATGAGTTCCCTTTGTTGAAAAACAGGACTATTTTCATGCCAAATTCTCAGTCGTGCTTGAAACAATGCTTCTAGTAGCAACCGTAAAAGCACTCTGTCATACAACTTACACTAAACTGTTACCTAAACCTACGGAAGACAGGAAGTTAAGGCACACTGAATTGCTCTGTTTGAGTGACTTGTTATTAAAACCCCTGCACATTGCTCAGATCTTGCCATGGTGGATCAAACACACCTTCAATTCTATACCTTGCTTTGATCTCTGCAGACTACAAAGCCAGGTTTCCAGTCAGGACAGAGGGATGTAAAGTGTTCTTCACTATTCATTCAGCTGTGTAAATGGGAGATCAGAAGGTAGCACAGACCCATAGCTTTTCTGTTATCAAAATCATTCAAACCACCAGAAAAAAGTATTCTGCAATAAAGCTGTAATAGCATCTGATGGAAGGCTCCAATACAAAAGGCTTTCAGAATTAAAAAAATCTGAGAGATCCCCAGCTCATCTTTTTCTATTCTACTAATAACTGCACAATGTTATTAAAGGGGCAGTAATGTCACAGATTGAAGTTTCTAATACTGTCATCCACTGCAGATACACGTATCTATAGAATTATATAAAGAGATTAAAACTCTGACTCAAAGGCATATTCCACCTGTCATCAGGTCCTCTGAAGATTTTTTATTCGTGCATTGTGGTGAAGACCAGGCTAAGTGCTGTGAAAACGGGCAGGTGAGATGTGCATTCTCCATCCAGACTGGGGACTGATTCTTCTGGGAAAGCAGGAGTAACTCATAGCATCATAAGGTGAGAACGCATAACAGACACCCGTACATTTCAGTTCAGGACTGAACCTTAGTTACAGTATCTACCAGAAAGAATATTGACCAAAGATCCCCGAAGTCTCACTCTGCCTCGATTCACTGCAGAACTACTCCTATAGTGAGAGTTTTCTCTGTACTGCAGAATACTAGGACCAGTGTTAAAGTTTGATCATTGTGACAGGAGCTACTTAAAAATAAACATTGTCCTAAAATTAGCAACCAAAAGAAGAACGCTAAATTTACAGCTTGAAAACTTAAGCCTGTCTTTTTTGAGATCACCCACAGTGGCATTGGCAGAGCTCTGGGAAAGCTCATGCTTTCCACCCTGCAGTAGCTGCATGTCCCACCTGCGGGCACAGAGAGAGCAATCTGTGTGAGCAGTGAACAGCGCTGCCTTGACACAGGTTTTAATTAATGCATCAGCACTAGGAGATGTACAGTGTGTTCTATCCTTAGTTACACTGCCATAACTCCAAAGTTATCTCACCGACCTTCGTGGTACCTCGCTGGGGTTAATAAACGCTGGACTTCCACACTGCAGACACTTAATAGGGCCGGTGTCTAATCGGAAAGATTTTTTAAATGGCAAGAGCATACGGCAGCACAAACCATGCTTTCCTCCTCGACTGCCTGTCCTTACGTAACCAGTTACCCAGCGTTTATCCATGATCCAGGCAGCCGTGCCCGAGCCCAGCCTGGCAGAGCTGTCGGAGCTCCCCGGCCCCCTGCCCTTCCCTGCCCACCCATCCCTCCTCACCTTCGGCACCAGCGCTCCCGCTGCTTGTGCGGACAGACGGACCCAGGGCGAGCCGAGAGGGTGCCAGGAGGAGGACGTGGCTTCAAGTCAAGCCCTCTAAAGTGGCACAGCAGGCTTAAACCCACACTGGGGTATGGATTAGCCCTGGTGACGAGATATAACAGCTGGGCTTACGGCAGTGCTTTCGAGCGATTAGGGCTTGGTCCAGTACCTCCACAGACACAGCCTCCCGGCAAAGAGCCGGCCCCTCTCGGCTCAGCCAGACTTCGGCACCTGTTTAAAAGTCCCTCCAAAACACGAAAACTTTGTGGGGCTTCCTAACCTGAAGCTGAGCCGGCCCTTTAAAGAAATGGCCGAGTACTTGAGAGCCACGAGGACTTTCTGGAGGCGGCAGGGCGGGGTTCGCTCCCGCCGCCCCCCGGCCGTGCCCCCCGGCTCGGCGCCTCGGGGCTGGCCCGGCGCTGCCCCGGCGGAGGCGGCCGCGCTCT